>JARHVA010001994.1:1065000-1662500 GCA_037957365.1 Torreya grandis
CTAAAACACTGAAATGAAAACTAGAGTACTTAGCTTTATAAGGTGAAGAACCAGAGGTGTCAGAATAGTGATTCCTATTATGGCTGATGTGACCAGTGTTGTGAGCTAATGAAGCGAACACGGATTGCTTTAATTTAGTAGCCTGAGGTGTTCATACAATCTTTCAATCTAGTCTCTGGAATGATTTGTGTAGAGCTTTTGTAGCTAGGAGAACAATAGTCAAGTTTTGGTGCTTAAAATCTCAGAATGTCTATGCCAATGTGTGACAAGGTGGCCTTAGCTCAATATTAGAGCTTGGCTTATGTAATTGATGTCAGCAATCCTACTAACATCAACATAGAACTGCCAACATTGACCGTGGGTTGATCGATGTTGATGGAGAGAGAATAGGTAAAAGGGCTATTTTTAGCTCTTTGCCCATTTCTCCACCTGCCAAGTGCCTTTTCTATTGGAGAACAATCAAAATAAGGGCTTATGAGGCACATGAGTTGGTTAGGGAGTTAAGATGGGGTGAGAATAGGTCATGGATAGTTAGGGTTTGGAGGACCTAGTCTCAGGCTGACTCATAGGCTAAGAAATGGTCTTAGGGTGAGGTGTCTAAGTGAGGTGTCTGAAGTGAGGTAATTAATTTAAAATAAGTAGTTTTTAAATTAATAAGGTGTGAAAGTGTGGGTTAGGAGTGTTAATGTTTAGAAGGGGAGCAAGGGGGGTTGACATGATATTGGTGTATACATTTGCCCCTTTTTGTTTTATAGTTTGTTCTGACAAACTATAAGACAAAAATAAATGTAGGTTGCCCTAGGTATGGGATAAGGTATTCCCCCTCAAAGTGGGAATCGAGAGAAGGTAATTTGAAATTAGGTGTCAATTTGATAGGCAGTGGATGGGTAGGGTGAGGTTAGAGTGTGAATGCTATAATAGTTGAGATTGTGCATTTACCACTTCACTTGATAGGCAAGTCAAATTGTCGCAAGAAAGGTCGAAGAGGACAAAAATCAAAGTAACTGGTCCCCAGCTTATTAGTGGTAGCTGCTTGGGTTAAAATGATCAAAACTATAGCTCCAATGGTCTAGGAAGACAAAAATCAAAGTAACTAGTCCCCAGCTTATTAGTGGTATCTGATTGGGTTAAAATGATCAAAATTGTCACTCCAATGGGCATCATGTTCCAAGTATCTGGGCTAGGAAGTGCTCTTGGAAAACATGAAAGTGTCATAGATATTGGGGGATCAACTTGGTCATGATTTGACAATAAGTGTGAAGGGTGTGTAGAATTTGATAACTATTCATGAGGTAACATATGCAATCAAAACAACTAAGGCAAAGTTGTCTCGAAAGTGGTCGTGGTCTGAGAAGATAGTCACAATCTCTGAGGTCATTTGTTGAGTCAGGCTGAGATATAAGTGATCTTGAGTGTTGTTTGTTATGGTTAAGAAATGTGTTGGTTTTATTTTATCAGAAACATGTGATGTTATTTTTGATAAAATTGAGTTAAAGGTTAGGTTCATAACTTTATAGTGAAAATTATGAGATGACAATATGCAAGCATATAATTTTAAGACACTGCATCCTAAAAGATAAATTGGCATGTGATGAAGGTGTGTAAGAAGTGAAAGGCACATTGCTCTTTCATTGACAAGGACCATAATGATAACATAGATAGGGTTTTTACAAATAAAATGCCTCATTCATACATTATGTCATTGACCAATGGCTTTTGTTAGAGAAGTACCCTAATAACTTGACATTAAGTGAGATCAAAACCCCTTGAGTATTTTGGGGTAATAGGTGTGATTATGTGATATGTGAGGATAGCGTAACCCTTTTTAGCAGGGATAACTTTGCCCCTTTTATAGGTGACCTTGAGAATGACTATAGGCAAGTCCATGACTAAATAGTTTGTTAGTCAGTTTTTTTTTTGGAGACTGATCAATGCAGGAAGTCTACTTGGGGATGTTTTTTTTTTGTGGTCATGTGAAGCTTATCGATGTGGGGAACTTATCAGAGGGTGCTATTTTTGTAGGAAAATTTGGGCATAGCCATCCTTCGAGGGAGTGGTCTATATTTTGCTTTGTATGTTTTGATTTCTTTGAATAGTTATCCTTCAAGGGAGCAGTCTATTAATTATAGTAATAATGTAGCTATCCTTCGAGGGAGTAGTATACATTTATAGTTTATGACCTTTTAATATTTTGTTAGGCATCCCAGTTTTATGTTTTTTTTCTTTTTTGTTTTTTAACTAAACTTTTAGTCATGGACGAGACTATAGAGGTTTAGGGGTTTCCCTTTTATTAGGACAAAGCATTAATGCTTAAAAAAAAGGGTTAACTAATTTTTGTAGGGAAAAAGGGTTGAAAGGAATAGGAATGAGGATGATAGGGGTTGTTCAAGGGATGAGCTCAAGTTAAACATCAAGTGAATGATTATTTGGTTAACAATAAAATGGTCACAGATGCAAGGCATTAAGGGGCTTAGCTTCTAGTCAACTTTTGAGAGAAGACAGATGATAAGTGCCTGATCCATACTTATGTGTTATTATATAAGGTCTGAGCCAATTAAGAGAAAACTTGCCTCATTTTTTTCTTTCCATATTGGTCACGTGTTGGTTTTATTTAAGGATGAAATCTTTGATTTTGAAATATCACTCTTTCAAATTTTTGTTATAGGCATGCTTGATGCGATCTTGGTAGATATGAAGATGATTAAGAGCGGCAAGATGACGTTCATCGAGTAATTCAAGTTATGTTAATTGATCTTGATGAAAGTCATTGTTAGAGAGCATGTCATACAATGAGATGTGAAGAGAAGGTATTTGTACTTCAAGAGGCAAGATGGCCTCAATTCCATACACTAAGGAGAAAGGAATAGCACCCATAGGGGTTTAGATGCTAGTGCGGTAGGCCCATAAAGCAAAGGGAATGTGAGTGTGCCAATCCCTTCCAGTGTCATTGACCACCTTCATTAGGATTTTAGTTAAGATTTTTTTAGAAGCTTCTACTTGTCTATTTGATTATGGATAGTAAGGCAAGGAGAAGCTGAGTTTGATGCTAAAAGTGTCACAAAGCTTTTAGATGGTTTTGTTTTTGAAAGATTTGTCGTTATTGGTGATTATCTTGTGAGGTAAACCAAAATGATAGATGATGTGGTGGTTAATGAAGTCAATGATTTTGTCAACTTTAATGGAGATGAGGGGAATAACTTTTACCCATTTAGTGAAATATTCAATCACTGTGATAATAGATTGATGTCAGAGAGATGAATGAGGGTTAATCTCACCAATTAGATCTAAGCCCCATTGTGAAAAGGGCCAAAAATCCTTAGCAACTTGTAAAGCATGGCTAGGGACGTGAAGTAGGTTAGCATGTTTCTGACATTTGATACAACACCGAACATAGTCACTGTAATCTTGGTTAAGAGTGGACCAATAATAGCCTAGGTGGAGGATGTGCTTTACAACTGATTTACCACTGAAATGTCCTCCATAAATTCCATCATGGACTTATATAATAAATCACCTGCTCACAATGTTGTTCATCTCGATGTGTGATAATGGCACCTAAGGAATGATCTATTGTTGAAATGTAAAGATAGAAGGGTTGGTCATCTTTAGGTGGAATAAGGATTGTTGGAGAGACAAGATAGCATTTAAGAGCCTCAAAAGCCTCTTGGTAATCCTTATTCTAATTAAAGGAGATGTTCTTATTGAGGAGGTGATGGAAGGGTTGGCATTGGTCAAATAGCTGCGAGATGAAGTGACGAATAGATTAAAGCTTCTTTTACAGGCTACAAAGTTGTTTTAGGTTAGTTGGTGGGGGCATCTCGAGTATGGCTTGAATCTTAGCTAGATCTACCTTAATGCCATGGAGAGAAATGATGAAACCCAAAATCTTCCCTAAGAGAACCCCAAAGATGCATTTCTTGGGGTTGAGTCAAATGGTATATTGTTGTAGGCAAGTGAATATTGTTTTGAGAATAGCTAGGTGGTCATGGCAAAGTTTAGATTTCCCTAGCAGGTCATCCACATAGTCTTCCATGATTTTATGGAGGAGATCGTGAAAGATATAAGTCATGGCACATTGGTATGTAGCACCTACATTTTTTAGGCCAAAAGACATGACCCTATAGTAGAATGTCCCCCATGGGGTGATGAAGGTGGTTTTATGTTGATCTTTTGGGGCAATCAAGATTTGGTTATATCTTGAAAACCCATCCATGAGGGATAGCATCTCATGACTAGCCATAAGATCAACAAGTTGGTATATGCTTGGCAAAGGAAAGTCATCCTTTGGGCAAGCCAGGTTGAGGTTGCAATAGTCAGTACAAATCTGAATTCCCCTTGTTGCTTTTGTGATAGGGACAATGTTTGACACCCATTGCAGATAATTAATGGGTTGGATAAATGAGACGGAGAGAAGACGTTGAAGCTCCTCTTTGACAAGGAGTACAATGTGAGGATGCATCTTGCAAAGCTTTTACCTAATAGGCTTAGCTTCATAGTTCATGATGATGTTGTGGATGATAATGTTGGGGTCAATACTAGGCATATTGCTATAGGACCAAGCAAAAGATTTGCTATGATCTGTAAGGAATGTGGTATAGTCGATTTGTTTCTGGGCATCTAAAGATTGACCAATCTTTAAAATGTGAGGAACATCAAAAGATGGGAGATTAATGTCAATAATTGATTCATTTAACATAACTTATGTTTTTGAAGGAAGTGATCATTGTATGAAGGAGTCATCCACACCTATGTAGGTGAGTATGGCATCATCGTCCAGGCATTATATAGTGTTGATGCTAGAAGATTCATCATCTATCATGTCTAGATAAATAAGAGGAAGAGAACTTGATACCTCACCTAGTTGATAGGTCAAGGGTTCCAAGTGAATGACATTTATAAAAAAAATAGGAGGGATGGAGACCACCGACTCCATAGGTGAGGGTGGGGGAATAGGCGAGGTTGAAGGAGAATGCTCTATGATAGTTTCATGGCGAGGCATCTTAGAGGGTTTTGTAGGTTCTTCGAAACCCATGCCATGTCATTTCTTGGTATTTTTGATTGCCTCATCATTTAGAGGCTCAATGGCCTTTTGGGGACCTTGTTCATAATGCCCAAAGCCAAAACCCTTCTAGGCACACCTATGAAGATAGGTGTGAGTAAAGCTAGGTTTGCCAAGGAAGGAGAAATTACAAGTGAATAGTCAAGGTGATGAGAGAGGATTTCTAACAGTAGGAGCTCGATCTAGCCCTCCATAGGTGAGATTAGTTTGGAGATCAGGAGGACCATATGGGATGACCATTCTGATGTGATGGTCATAGTTAGGGTGGTGATGAAGTTTTCCATATTCCTACAGAGTTTGGAACATGTCAAGGGTAAGCAAATGATACTCCCCAAGTGAAAGGCGCTGGAAGGTATCTTCCATAGGATCTTTCGTGGTCACTTGAGGAGTAGGCGTAGGTGTGACTGGTGTCCCTTCCACTTTGCATTGTTGTGTCAAGTTTGAACATGAGGGGTAGGTTCATGTCCCATTGGGAGTGCCAAAATGTTTCTTTAGATTTTCACTAATTACATTCAAATGAGAGAAACTAAGGTTAAGAGGTTATGGGTTTGATGTTACCCAAATTTAGTGTGCATCGTATCCAAGCCTTATGGGAGCTCTTCTTTGGCTGTGGATGAAACACCTACAGTAAGAATGAAACTTAAACAAGAAAGATGTTAGAAGAGGCTATGGTGGACTGCCAAGCTATGCACTCAGTCCCAGAAGTGTGAAGCTCCTTAAGGGATGACAGTCCACTATTTAAAAATAAAAGTATTGTAAAGGAAGAAATGATAATTGACTAAAAAAATAGAAAAGTAGATGGTGTGTACCTATTCCTTGTAGTCTGTGTATCTCAGAATGCTATAGAAGGCTAGCTGAAGGTTCTATCTGGTCTAGATGGGCTACTTGGATAGCTTTCTAGTTTGTTGGTTCAGAACACAGTCGCTGACATTGGTGGGTCTACTGAGGTCAGTTGAGTAAATGGTGCTAATGCCAGTTGGGTTGCCAATGTCAGTTTGGCTGAAGGTGTTGATGTCGGTTGGTCTGTTGATGTCAGTTTGAGTCATCAGCCTTGGATAGCTTTTAGAGTATTTTTGGGATAGATAGAGGGGTTTTTGGAAGTTTAGAGGTTGGTACAGGGTTGCAGGAAGGTGAATAAGGTCTGAGGAAAGGTATATGTAGAGGATTGGTGTGAAAAGGGGGTGAGAACAAGGGGAAGGCCTTTCAGCCCCTCCATGAAAGAAATTGGGCCTCTCGACAGTATTTAGAAATATTAATGAAAACTAATTGACAATATATTTTAAAACACTAAAATGAAAACTAGAGTACTTAGCTTTATAAAGTGAAGAACCAGAGGTGTCAAAATAGTGATTCCCATTGTGGCTAATGTGACTGGTGTTATGAGCCAATGAAGTGAACATGGATTGCTTTAATTCAGTATCTTGAGGTCCTCGTATAATCTTTCAATCCAGTCTCTGGAATGAGTTGTGCTAAGCTTTCCTAACTAGGAGAACAATAGTTGAGTTTTGGTGCTTAAAATCTCAAAATGTCTGAGCTAATGTGTGAAAAGGTGGCCTTAGCTCAATGTTAGAGCTTAGCTTATGTAACTAAGGTCAACGATCCCATCGGTGTCGATATAGAACTACCAACATCAGCCGTGGGTTAAATGATGTTGGCGGAGAGAGAATAGGTAAAATGGCTATTTTTAGCTCTTTGCCTATTTCTCCACCCACCAAGTGCCTTTTCCATTGGAGAATATTCAAAACAAGGGCTTATGAGGCACGAGAGTTGGTTAGGGAGTTAAGATGGGGTGAGAATAGGTCATAGGTAGTTAGGGTTTGGAGGACCTAGTCTCAAGCTGACGCATAGGCTAAGAAACAGTCTTAGGGTGAGGTGTCTGAGGTGAGGTAATTAATTTAAAATAAGTAGTTTTTAAATTAATAAGGTGTGCAAGTGTGGGTTTGGAGTGTTAACGTTTAGAAGGGGACCAAGAGGGGTTGACACGATATTGGTGTTTACACCCATGGTAAAATATAATGAAATAATACGTAGATTAAAATAAATTATTATGTTATTCTAAGTAAATTCTAGTGGGGATGTTATAGTTAGTTTCATATGTTTAATCAGGACACAATTTTTATCTAGAGTCCTAGTTTTGTTAAGCAAGGCCATGACCAAATAAATAATTAATTCATATACAAGATGATCTATAAAGAATTGAATAATTTGTTGTATATTAGGCATAATAATATGACTTATTTGGGAGGAATCCATTGATGGAGCCTTCCCTTTGCTAAAAGAAGTAATGTTTGGTTTGGGCACTTGAGTGCAAGCTTGTTATTGTTCAATAACTAGTTTGTATTGTTGCTCTTCTATTCAAATGAGGGTATGTAATTATTCTTTCAAAAAATATGGAGGGAGTCTAGCTCCTAATTATATCAATTTTAAGAGAGCCTCATCTTGGTCTTCAAGTGTTTGATTATCAATGTATTGACCTTGGTTTGCTCCCAAAAAGGGAAGGATTTATTTATACATGCCCAAGTGTTATTTTCCATCATAAAAATTTTCCTCCTCATAAATAGGTCCATAAGCAACCCCACTACAAGTGTATCTCTACATGGTTTGAATAGTACCCAATTTTTTACCAATGTTTTAAACATAGTTTTGATTTAATTTGAAATTTATAGACACTATAAAATGGTCTTCCGATACTTTAGAATAATCTTGGATAATGTATCAAAAAAATGAGATGAAGAAAAGTCTTTGAAATGATTGACCTTGGTTGGTCAAAATCATAAAACTAGAAGAAGGTAGAACAATCTTAGAACTTAGAGTGTAGGCTAAAATAAAGAAAACTATGTCTAAGACATGTTGGTACCATATAATAGGAAAATGAGATTATGGTTGGTATTGATCATTAAATTAGAATAAGGTTGAATGGTGTAGAAACTTAGAGCATATAGAGAATGAAAGAATTTTGAAGTTCAAACTTTAGAAGAAAATGGGCATTGTAACTACACATAATAGAAAAGAAAGTTGAATGGTCCAAGAAATTAGAGAATAGGTTGACACAAGAAAAATCAAGTTTGAGATTGAAAACCAAATATATGGTATAAAGGTACCAAGTGAGACAAAGGCTATAATTTAAAATGATAGATGTAATATTATGAGAAATGTCTAAGTTTCAAATGGTAATAAAAACAATGTAACACTTTGATGTGTAAATGTCAATGTGTAAAATATAAAAACAAGACTCACACTTAGGTAAGGCTCTAAAATAAAATTAAAAACCAATCCAAGTGATGTGACCTAAACACAAAGAGTAAAACACTCAAGCCCAAGTAATAGGCAAGACTCAAGTGCAAAGTATTTATCCTTAAATCAAATACTTGAAAAATGGATTTTGAATTTGGTTTGAGAGACTTTAAGGCTTGTTTTATTTCTGTGACATTTTTATTTAGAGTCATAATTAAATTAAAGAAGAATGAACACCTATGTGCACATTCCTATGCTAAACTAACACGATGTGTGCATAATATCCACCAAAGTTTCCACCAATATACCAATCTTGAAAAGAATTAATTATTAATCCAAAAATAAAGAGTGCATATAGGTAGATTTTTTAATCCCCCCTCTATCTATCAAGCACTGATACATGGCATGGAATTTAGAGAACTAAAAAATCTTGGAATTTGGTACGATAAATCATGGAAAAGTGGGGTCAATAAAGCTAAATTTTTTAGTTAGCTTATCTAGATGGTCTACAAGTGCCTAGACAATTTTAGGCATAAAATTCACATCAATTAGATCCAAACTATCTAAATTGTTATGTAAAGGTCTTATCCTTTGCACAATGACTTCATCCATGTACTACTTAGTTAAGTCTCATGTCTAGATTACCACATGCCTTGGAGAGCCATTAGACTTATCAGGCTAACCACTCAGCCACTATCCAATCCAATGATACACCCAATTTATATACCCCACTAGAGAGTTGGGATGGAAAAATATTGGGAGTTGAAACCCCATGTAAAAGTCATCCTAAATATCCCATGATGAGGTGATGAACTCTTACTCACAATCTAGTCAATATACATAAATGAAATAATTATGTTGTTTATAAGTCACCCAAGTCTTTAGGAACACAAGGAGAGCATATATGAATTTCTTTGAGTTTGAATCAACAAAACAAGTAAAAACATGTGTTTTTGGTCACCCAAGTTCCCTAAAGGGGATAAGGGGAGAGTATATGTGTAAAACTTTACTAAAATGAAATTAACAAAATGTCCTTTACAAGAAATGAAGAACCAAAAAAAAAGTGATTGTTCGTTTAAAACACTTATGTAAATATGATTAAAATTTGGCCTTTATTTATAAATTTTAAATGAGAAAACAAAACATAACTCTTTGCATAAGTTTTATATCACCAAAAGACAATGTGAAATGTTTGCATTAATGTGCTAATTTTTTATCTTTTGATTAATTCCATACAATAAGTATTATAGGATTAATTTGTGCTTGATTAAATGACAATGACAACCTAAAAATTATCTCAAAACCATGAAACGTTGCTCTCTTGAATGATTCCAAAGTTACACAGTAAAGTGCAAACTATGAAATTTTAGGTTAATAGAAAACATAGGAAAATAGAGAGCATAGAAAACCCACAGGGATGATTTCATAGTTTCTTGGTCAATTTCAAAACTTACCCTACTAATTTTACTATCTAACTTGTTAATTTTGTTGTTTAATTGGATGATTTTATAGTTCTACCCTATTATTTCATATTTATCTAAGGAATTTAGAGTTATAAATTCATACAATTTCTTAATCCGTAGAAAACCTACAAATAACATTGAAACATACCAGAATAATTTCATGATTTAAATCCTCAATTTTGTAGTTTTCCACCAATTTCATAGTTGTAAATTCATTACGATTTTATAATTTATAGAAACCTAAAAAATAAAATATATAATAGAACCAAACCAAACAAAATGATTTCTCAAATATAGATAGCAATTTTGCATTAAACCTTTCAAACTCAAAAATATATAGAAAATAGAAAAATCCCTAAAACTTGTAGAATTAATTCACAGTTACCAATGTCATTCTCAAAAATAAAATTTATGAATTTATAAATATGTAGTGGAAGTCCAAAACAAGGATGGATTCATATTTTCCTAAGGTGATTTCAAAAATTTACAACATGATTTCATTGTTTTTTGCTCGAAATTCATAGATATGTAGTAGACAAATTCATAAATCTATAAGAAATGGACTCAACAATGAAAAATGTTTAATTTTTAGTCAATTTTAACAAAAATTTGCCATAAATTTTGATAAAAGAATATGATAAGAAAAACTAGAATAATTTTGTGGGTTGTGATCTCACTTGATGTGCCAAAATGTAGAATAGGATTGCAAAGCAAGTTAGTTCATGTGTTTAAGACAAAGTAAATGGCAAAACATAAAAAACATAACATGCTAGGCATAATCTCTTGAGGGGTGTGGATCAATGGAGTTAAGAAACTTAGATAGTAAAACATGTAAAATGTCTTCTCTAAGTGTCCCTCCTCCAAGATTAGTCCAATAAATGTGTTTGTGCTCGGATTTGGTGCTCCAAGTCTTTGTCAATATTTAAAGGATGAATGAATCTCCCTAGAGATATTTTTCATAGTTTTTCTACATCAGAAAGATATTAGTGAAGTTATTCCTACATTATAACATTACACAAAAAATATTAAAGGTTATGGCCATAGCTCATGTATTTATAGCTTTTCCAAAATGATCTACCTAATTTCTATCCCTCCATCTCAAGATCAAGATGGATAGTCACAAATCCATTCAATTTTGGAGTGACAAGGAATAAATATGGTCATCAATATTTATAAGAATGGAGCATTAATAATGCATGGGTAACCTTAATCTTGATATTTGCCTCCATTAATGCTTTATGGATGACACCCTTGTGATGATGTCATGGGTGACATCATGGACCATATATTTTGAATTATGAAATTACAACAATAGATATTCAATAATTTTCTATTGATTTCTCACTTAAGTTCCTAATCTAGTTTGAATTGCTTAAATTATTTTACTTATGCTTTTGGTAATTCTTAAAAATTGGTTGCTTGTTTAATGAAACTAGTCAAAAATGTCAATTTACTTAGTCTTAATTGGACTGAAGTTGAATTACATGAATGTGTCAATTTCATATAGGGTAATACCCCTATTAGGGCATTATATATGTGAATCAGAACATGCACGTGATGTGTATGATTGAATTAGAAGATTTTAGTGTTCTAAAATGTCATTTTCCTTGGTCATAATTTAAATCAAAGTGAATTAGGAGAAGATAACAAGTACATAAAATACATTCCCCCAATTAGGGATACATGGACATGAATCGGTGCATATACATTACATACATAACCAGATTATAGTGTTTTGATGATTTTGGTCTAGTTTACATGTTATTGTGTAAATTCATTCATATTTTCAATCTTAGAATCACAGTGATATGAATTGGATGTATACATATAGTACCTACTTGTAGGCCTTTCATTTCCATATTTTTCATTGAAAAAATATGGAACTAAGACTGTTAGGGTGTGGAGCTAAAAGCTTCACCAAGGAGCACACTTTAACAGGTTCGAGTCTACACAGACACCACCGTCGGTCAGGAGAGATCGGCATCAATCAGATGCAGTTAGAGAGACGCCGATTTCGGTAGAGGATCAGCCGACGGTGGTCACAGGCAAGCAGTAGGAACCGGCGTCGGCTACCTGTGCATCCAAAATCTATTTTTGAGGACAGCACTGAGAGTTTGCATGATGAGTTTAAGTCTCAGTCTTAATCCACGTCTCGAGTATTAGCAAGACTGTATTTAGAGCCTTTGTTCAAGAGGCATAACTGTTGGTTATAAGTGCATGCATATGTTCACTAATTCTATATGTAGAATTAGATCTTCTTAGCTTATGGTAGAATTGGTATGTTGAACAACAATACAGAACAAGTAAGAGAGAAGAAGATAATACTGTAGAGGTAGAATACAGATTGTATATCAATCTAGATTGTGGAGTTGATTCTTGAAGGTTAAGAGAGATCTTGAAAGTGATCTATACATCTAGATAGGTGTAGAAGAAAAGAAGTTTTCTTCAATTGTAATTCCTTCAGCAAAGTGTTTAATACAAGTTTTCAGGGTGGTTTCTTGTATCTCTTGTTTCTTGTTGATTCTGATTCTAGTTACTTATCTATCTGATTTAATTCCATGTTTATTACTTTCATAAGTGTAATCATTGTTGGTTGATCCCCAACAAGTGGTATCAGAGCTCAGATTCACTAACAGGTAGTTCAGATCTGGTTAATGTGTTTGATTACAGGTGACTCACAGGGATTTCTGTTTGAGTGGGAGAAAGCAATGGCAGAAGAAAGTAAGCTAAGAATGGAGAAGTTCAATGGCAAGAACTATCAATTATGGAGAATGTAGATAGAAGATTATCTGTATCAAAAGGATTTATACTTACCGTTAGGAGGGACTGCAAAGCAGCCCAAAGGCATGGATGATGAAGAATGGGAAGTTCTTGATAGAAAGGCTCTTGGATCTATAAGATTGAGTCTAGCATCCACTGTGATATCTAATTTATCACAAGCAAAGTCTACGATAGAGTTAATGACTACTTTAGCAAATATGTATGAAAAACCCTCAGCTTCTAATAAGGTTTATCTTATGAAGCAGCTATTTAATTTGCAGATGCAGGAAGGAGGTTCTGTATCTAATCATTTGAATGATTTCCATGGAATTGTAAATCAATTAACTTCAGTCAAAATAGTATTTGATGATGAAATAAAAGCTTTATTAATCTTATGTTCTTTACCAGAAAGCTGGCACAACTTAGTAATGGCAGTTAGTAATACTGCTTCTACTTTAAATATTTTAAAAGTAGATGATGTGGTTAGTGTAATCTTGAATGAAGAAATTCACAGGAAAAGCACAGAAGAGACATCAGGGAACGCTTTGAGTTTTGAGAGTAGGGGAAGATAGAAAGAGAAGAACAAGAAAGGGAGATCAAGATCTAAATCCAAGGTTAGAGGTAGATCTAAATCCAGAAATGGCAGCAAGCCACAGTGCTGGAATTGTGGAAAGATTGGGCACATAAGCAAAGATTGCTAGTCAAAGCCTAAAGAGGACAGACAGCAGGATGATAAAGAAGATGCAAAGGTGGCAGGTATTGTTGCACAAGATGCTCTTATATTCTCTTTGCAAACTAATATAGAATCTTGGGTTTTAGATTCTGGTGCATCTTTCCATGCAACCCCTAATAGAGAATATTTCAGTGACTATGTCCATGGAGATTTTGGAATAGTCTACTTAGGGGATGATGAGCCTTGCAAAATTATTGGCAAAGGTAAAGTGTAGCTGAAAATGCAGAATGGCAACACATGGGTGTTGAGAGACGTCATGCATGTTCCCAGCTTGAAGAGAAATTTGATTTCTGCAAGAAAGTTAGGGGATGAGGGTTGTACAGTAACTCTCACAGCTGAATCTTGGAAGGTTACCAAGGGAGCACTTGTATTAGCTAGAGGTAAGAGAGTAGGTACTCTCTATTTATGTAATTGTATTACTGACAATTCTCCTTCTGTATTATCTACTTTAGATGTAGATGCTAAATTGTGGCACCATAGGCTCGGCCACATGAGTGAGAAGGGTATGACAATTCTTAAGTCAAAAGGTATGTTTCCAGATTTGAAAAATATAGATCTAGAATTTTGTGAGCACTATATTCTTGGAAAGCAGAGGAAAGTGAGTTTTCTCAAGACCGGGTCAATAAAAAAGAAGCATAAGTTACAGCTTGTTCACACAGACGTGTGCGGACCAGCCCAAGTTGCTTCTATTGATGGATCAAGGTACTATGTGTCTTTCATAGATGATGCTACAAGAAAGGTATGGGTCTATTGTATTAAGAACAAATCTGATGTTTTTGACACGTTTAAGATTTGGAAAGCTATGGTTGAGAATGAATCAAGAAAAAGATTGAAGTGCCTGAGATCTGACAATGGCGGTGAGTTCTGCAGCCTCAAGTTCAAATGGTATTGTTTGAAACGTGGAATACATAGGCAAAGGACGGTTCCAAAGACACCTTAGCAAAATGGAGTTGCTGAAAGGATGAACAAAATAATCATGGAGCGTGCAAGATGTATGAGATTGCATGTAGGATTGCCCTTAGAGTTTTGGGTAGAAGCCATGGACACCGCAGTATACCTGATTAATAGAGGACCCTCTACAGCTCTAGATGGTGGAATTCCAGAAGAGGCATGGATAGGTAAAAATGTAGATTTATCATTTCTCAAAGTTTTTGGTTGTGAAGCCTTTGTGCATGTTGATAAGGAAAATAGAAAGAAGCTTGATGCTAAGTCTATGAGGTGCACATTTATTGGCTATGGCTCAGATGATTTTGGTTAAAAATTGTGGAATCTAGAAACTAACAAGGTAATTAGGAGCCGTGATGTTGTTTTCAATGGAGTGATGTATTGTGATCAGCTAAGGAAGCTGAATCAATCTGAGCAGAGCAATGGTGAATTGGATGAGGTAAAGGTCCAATATGAGCTCGCAAGAAAAAGAAATAATCACTTGCAGGAAAACACAGAGATCGGCGTCGGCCATACAGAGACTGATGTCGGCAGGACAAGCACCGACGTCAGTCATGAAGAACCGACGTTGGCCAGTAACAGGTCTGGAGGTGACCGAGGTCGGTCACTGTCAGATAATTTGGGTGGACACTGTCAGAGACGTGTTGTGAACGAGTCTCAGACACCCATCAGGAGGTCAGAAAGGGTGAGTAAGCCTCCAATTAGATATTCTCCTTCTTTATTTTATTTATTGCTAACTGATGGTGGAGAACCAGAGAGTTTTGAAGAAGCAATATAGGTGGAGTCCAAGAGTCAGTGGGAGCGTGGCATGGTTGAGGAGATGGAGTCCTTAAGAGAGAACCAAACATGGGATTTGGTTGAATTGCTAGCTGGTAAGAGGACACTGAAGAACAGATGGACCTACAGGTTGAAAGAAGGTGAGAATGGACAGATAAGATACAAGGCCAGATTGGTGGTAAAAGGATTTACACAAAAGCCAGGTATTGACTTTGGTGAGGATTTTTCTCCTGTTGTTAAGATGACTTCTATAAGGGTTGTATTGTCTTTGGTTGCTTTTGAAGATTTGCATCTTGAGTAGCTAGATGTTAAGACAACATTTCTTCATGGAGATTTGGATGAGGAAATTTATATGGAACAACCGGAAGGATTTGAGGTCAAGGGTAAGGAGAAGTTTGTGTGTAGATTGAAGAAAAGCTTGTATGGCCTCAAGCAAGCTCCTAGGCAATGGTATTTAAAATTTGACAGGTTTATGACTGAGCATGGCTATAGTAGGTGTCAATCCGACCATTGTGTGTATTTCAAGAGATTTGATAATGGTAGATATATTATTCTATTGTTGTATGTAGATGATATGCTGGTTGCAAGATCACACATGCAAGATATCTCTGAGCTTAAGGTGAATTTAGCTCAAACATTTTCTATGAAGGATTTGGGAGCAGCAAAGAAAATCCTTGGCATGAGCATTAAGAGAGACAAGGACAATCACAGGTTGATATTGTCTCAAGAAGATTATGTGGACAAGGTGTTGAAATGGTTCAATATGCGGGATGCTAAATCGGTAAACACACCTTTGGCTGGACATTTTAAGTTGAGTAAAGAACAATGTCCTAATTCACATGATAAGGTAGAGTACATGAGTAAAGTTCCATATTCTTCTACAGTAGGGAGTTTGATGTATGCAATGGTGTGTACTAGACCAGATATTGCCCAAGCAGTGGGAGTGGTAAGTAAGTATATGGCCAATCCAGGTAAGGAACATTGGAAAGCAGTTCAGTGGATCCTTAGATATCTGAGAGGAACCAGCAGTAGGCACTTGTGCTATGGAGGTTTAGATACTTCTCTACATGGTTATGTAGATTCAGATATGGCAGGTGATTTGGATGGCAGGAGGAGCACTACAGGTTATGTCTTCACTGTAGGTGGAACAGCAGTTAGCTGGATATCTAAGTTATAGAAGTTTGTTGCCTTGTCAACTACAGAAGCAGAGTATATTGCAGTGATAGAGGCTAGCAAGGAGATGATATGGATGTCACAGTTCATGGATGAGCTTGGTAGGGAGCATGAGAGTTGCAGATTGTATAGTGACAGTTAGAGTGCAATCCATTTGGCTAAGAATTCGGCCTTTCATTCAAGAACAAAACACATACAGCTAAGGTACCATTTCATACGACAGGTATTGGAAGACGGTGAGTTGAAGCTGGAGAAGATCCATACAGATAGGAATCCGACTGATATGTTAACCAAGCCGGTTACAAAGCAGAAGTTGAATATTCATTCAACCTCTGTTGGTCTTCATGATTGAGTTAAAGATGGAGGAGCTATAAGATGTTGTTGTACAGGTACTGGTGCAGCTGTTTATCTCCAAGTGGGAGATTGTTAGTGTGCGGAGCTAAAAGCTTCACCAAGGAGCACACTTTAATAGGTTTAGGTCTACACAGACACCACCGTCAGTTAGGAGAGACCGATGTCAGTCAGATGCAGTTGGAGAGACGCTGACGTCGGCAGAGGATCGGCCAATGGCGGTCACAGGCAAGCAGCAGGAACTGGCGTTGGCTACCTGTGCGTCCAAAATCTATTTCCGAGGATAGCACTGAGAGTTTGCATGATGAGTTTAAGACTCAGTCTTAATCCACATCTCGAGTATTAGCAAGACTGTATTTAGAGCCTTTGTTCAAGAGGCATAACTGTTGGTTGTAAGTGCATGCATATGTTCACTAATTCTATATGTAGAATTAGATCTTCTTAGCTTATGGTAGAATTGGTATGTTGAAGAACAATACAGAACAAGAGAGAAGAAGACAATACTGTAGAGGTAGAATACAGATTGTATATCAATCTAGATTGTGGAGTTGATTCTTGAAGGTTAAGAGAGATCTTGAAAGTGATCTATACATCTAGATAGGTGTAGAAGAAAAGAAGTTTTCTTCAATTGTAATTCCTTCAGCAAAGTGTTTAATACATGTTTTTAGGGTGGTTTCTTGTATCTCTTGTTTCTTGTTGATTCTGATTCTAGTTACTTATCTATCTGATTTAATTCCGTGTTTATTGCTTTCATAAGTGTAATCATTGTTGGTTGATCCCCAACAAAGACAAAATAATTGGGATAGGCCCAACAAGGAAATCAAAAAATCAAAGCAAGAAAATAAACCTAAACTAATAGTAAAATGAAAAATAGAACAAAAAAGGAAAGGAAATCAAAGAAGTAAAGGAAAATTATTTACATGATCATGCCAAACATATGCATGCCTAGAAATAAAGTTTGATCAGTCCATTGTCATACAATGAAAAGTCCTCAATAGCTAAACACCTAATACAAAACATATTGATGTTTAGGATTATGAGAAGGTTGGTATGGATCCCTACCAAATGAATATATGTATATATGTCTATGTTATCCTTTGTGTTGAAAAATTGTTTACAAAGAGCCTTGTTATTAATGTTTTCATTCAAATTAATCATACCTATATCATAAAACTGAGTCATGCACTTGCATATCATAAAAATAATTACTTAGGATAAATTTTTAAAAATACCTCTACCCAAATAATGAATTATGGTGAGGGATAGGGGTCATACCACAGTAACTTGTATACCCAACCTAGCTAAACATAGTTCCTTATGACAACCCAATAGTGAATTCACTATTAGATGTTCTTTAGTTAACGTGGACACTTTGAAAATATCCATATTATCATTTTCATCATCCAAAATAGATGGAGTTGAGTCTTACTAAGTTAAGTACCTTTTGGCTTTGTCATCAATGGTTGAAGTGTGTGGATAGCTCTATTGAATTAGGTCATTGATATCTTTAACTCTCAATGGCTTTATTTCTTCATTCATGCCATCATGTTTATGATTTCTCATTTCAAACTTGTCTATGTATGTTATCAATTAAATCTCATAGATGTTATCATTTCATTATTTAGGTTAATTAAAATAATCTAATCCTTTAGATACAAGGACAACCACTTGGTTCTCTTCTACCTCCTCCATATCTAATGAAGGTATGGAAATCAATTCAATGTCATCAAGTTGTTGATCATCTAAAACTAGCTTGTGATATGTAGGAGAAGTAGCATATGACATGGATATGTTAGATGCATGAGGTGTGTATTCTTCTTTAATTTGATTCAAATCTTCTATTTCATCCTTAGGCTAATTATAAGAAGCTCCTGATTCTTCATCTTCTATACACAACTCTTTGCTACTTGGATCTTCTTGTGGGAACTCACCTAAAATAACTATTATCTCTTCATCATCAAAATCATCATCATCACTATTCTCAATGATTTGTTTTTTATTTTTAGATGGGGTATTTCTTGTCACCATGAATGATTGTGCATTATTTTCAATTGTGTATCCATAAAATATAAATTATGGACCTGGAAATGTAGTCCCATATGTCATCCCATGCATTGTTTATAAAATATCCCATATAACAAATGACATGATCAGTAAAATCACCTAAAAACACTTGATCACTTAAATAAGGTAAATCATCAAATTAAATAAAATTTGAACCATAATCACATGCATTATAATTCACAATAGGGTTATCATTTTACACTGGGAAGTTAGATTGGACATGAGCTTGAGGCAAAGTTTGATTATAAGTCACACATTGATCAATAGGCTGACCTATAGGCAAATAAGTTTGAGTATTTTGAGTGTTAACACCTATTTTTTATGATGAAAAAATATAATCAACACCATAACCATGTGTCATATCTTGTTTTTCAATAATGAATGTCTCTTGATAAGCTGATAATAAGGATATGAGTGCACATGGGGTCCTCTAAATAAGCATTGTAGTTATTGGATCCAATGTATTAAGATACAATTCAATATCCACCACCTATATCTACATGAATGGGTCTTTCAACCTTCTATATAGTTGGTGAAAAAGACTATTAAATGAGATCATGGGTTCATTTAAAATTCCTACATGGTATATCAAACTAATAATACAAGGTAGCAGGGTCAATAAGCACATTACAATGGTTTAAAATGTATTTGTAAAGTCATTTCAAGATTTAATGTATCTATAAAGCAAACATATGTACCAATAGTAAGAATTTTCATCTACAAAATATGAAAATAAATGTCATGCTACATCTTCATGTTGGGTATGGATTCAAATTATGGCTTCTTTAAATGATTGTATGTATTCTTCAGTAGTGTGAATTCCTCCATGTGTATATTTTGCACAAATTCTTTTAGGATTATTATTTAAGTCATGAGTAGGCCCTAGAATATTCACAAGGTATAAAATTTCACCAAACTAGGGAAATGTCAAAGGTGATTTCAAAGGTAGGCAACAAGATCAAAATCAAACATGAATTTTAGATAGTATTATATGCAGGGCCTCTTTATTACTACCAATTTGTTGGTGTGTGTTTCAAGCACACAAAAATAATGGTAAAAGTATAAAGGATGGAGTATAAGAATAATAATAAATACCCAAAAACCTCTTACATTTCCATCCTTTTAATGTTAATCTATTGGTGGGTCATTTAACACACCAACTTAGGCAAGGTGGAAATCCATGCAACCTCTCCTAACAGGACATAAAATATACCCAAGTTCTATTAATACCAGGTATTAGCTTGTAAGATAACTTAGTATTTGATGTGAAAATATTAAATTTCAAGGGTCACATTTATAATATATTCAAATAAATGATAAGTAATGCTAGTCTTATGGATTTGTTGCCTATGAAATCAGTAAAAGTTGGTTTGTCAAGAAAATACAGTTGATTCAATAATTATTCATTGCATACAATGGGTTCAACAATGAATTAATAAACAATTAAAATGGTTTGAAATCAAGATATACATTTAAACATATATTACAACTTTTATATTTATTTTACCTACTCTAACAGATTTATACAAAAAATCAAAAGAGAAGGGAAAAGAGAAAGATGTAAACTTATTTTGTATCTAGAACAATTATGATTCATTTGATTTAGATAAACTCTATGGAACCAATTTTTTGTATGGATAGTATGCACTTATCCTTGAAAATAAATGATGCAATAGTTTATGGTATTCAACTATGAAGACATATGGACAAAATCACCATATACATGCGCAGACAATGAAAAATAGTCTCCAAAACCATTAAATTGATAGATATTTACTTGAAAAACATTGTTTATATACACTTAAAATTAGGAAAATTACATAATATGATTCACAACAACATTAATAAAAAACTAACTATGAAAAATAATAAATTATATAAAATAAGTGTCTGGTACTTTACTCAACGTTCTACTCTAATGAACCAACCCTTTCTAAGTCCTCTAATCGACTTTATGAATATTTTTAATCCAATATCACCCAACCAATAGGTAGTTGGAAACATTAAATGATAGGCACCAATAAGGGCCTAAAATCAATTGAAAATTATTAGCTAATTTAACCACACTTGATCATGATATGTTAAAAAATAATTGAGTTGTCTAACCTTGCACATGGTCATAGATGAAGACTTTAACATTGTTTAAGGTACTTTAGCATAATTTAAGTATTTTAAAAAGTTAAGGTTTAATGTTTATGCTTGTCTAAATCATTATAGTGTTTTGAAAATGTTCTTCAAGATTATTAAATCTAGTCCAAAGGTCAAATAGAGGTCATGTACATTGGAATTCACATGTCAAGGCATCTTTAGTTAGTTTCTAATGTGGAGATAACAATTTGAAGTCAGACAAAGTCAGTTATAAACATCTTCCTTGAGCTTCCAAAGTAAATGATCAAGTTCCATAGTAAAAAAATCATGTTTTGATGATATTTTATAGGTTTAAATGTTAGAAAACCTCTTCTATCCTTCTTAGGCCCAAATCCATGCTCAGGTAGAAGGTACAAATCCAAACAATGCAAAAGATTGCTCAATAACTCCATCATGTCATTCACAAGTAAATAAGGTCAACAAGTTTAGAATTGGTTATCATGGAGGATAAATATTGTTAGGAATAGTTCTCTTAGGGGTTGAAGGACACCTGTATTCCCTATAATTTTTTTTCAGTAGTTTTGAGTCTGAGGGTCAAAACTTTATGAACAATTGTCAACAAGTTTAACACCTCTAAAACCCTTGCAAACCCCAATAGTTTCATTCTCTCCTTTTGTAGCATATATGAGCTTGATGGATACATTATAATGGTTTAAAAGTATTTAATAGGAATGTAATATTCTATAAAACATTAAACCAAGGAAAATGTTTATGGATCATATTTATAACAACAAGATATCCCATTGTTTTATTGTTTCTTGACATGATAAGCAGGTTTGTATATTGTGACATGTTTTCAAGCATAAATGGTGGTTAGAGACTAGTTTCAAATACTATATTAAAAATTATTAATACCATATCAAACTATGCAAACATATTCCAATCATTTTAAGAGCTAAAATGGCAAGAAGATAGCTAAGTATGCATGCCCAACTTGACTATGTCAAGGATGTAAGCTTAAAAAGAGTGTTTTTATGAGATTTTATTAACTGATTGAATGCATCCAATTATTTTAGGATAGATAGTGATATATATAACTCCTATTAAAAAACTAATGAGGTATTTAGACCTCAAAAAACTCAATATATGTGTTATTGTAGGATATTACTTTCTTACTCTTTATCTTACTTAGGTGTTACTTCATTGGAAATGTTTATCCCACATTCATGATGATGAGGGGTTTATGCATTAATTAAACATATATTGGGTAAGTTAGTCTCACATGCATGGGATGGTTAGGATTATCCTATATTATACTTATTTTTATATCTATATTATAACTATTTAATAGAGAATAGGGTATAATAAGAGTTAGTTTATTACTCGAGTACAATGTTGAAGCTTTCATGGTTGTAGTAATGATCTCTTGGAGAGATCTTGGCTGAAGATTTTTTATAACTCTTTCATGGTATCATATCGGTCTCCATTTTCCATTGCTTAGTATGATTTTTTACATTGTTTATCCAAAATCGCATAAGCTAGACTCCTCTCAAGCATTTATCGATCCCTGCCATTCTTATTGATTGTGGACCACATTATTTTCTATTTTTAGTGGTAGATCTATGGGTTTTATTTAGGATTTTCCAAGACATTTAATTGATATAGAAATATCCTCACTTGATATGTAATCTCTTATCTCCTCTGCTTAGTATGGTTTAGTATTCTAAGAAGATCCTCCTAGAATGTGGAGTCAACCATCTAAGTGTTTTCCTTTGTTGGAGCTTGTGATCTTTGGAGACATGGTGAACCACCATCATTGGTGGTATCTTGGATGAAGATTTATGTGACTTTATTCACATTTATTAGATGATTTTTATAATTATCTCAGCCTACTAATGTTCAATGCTATCTCTCTTCAAGGATTTTTTTTTAACCCTCACGACTCCCTTCCACCCAAAGACCTATCTGCTAGTCTCCTTGTCTTTTTTTATAGATGTCTTTCTCATATGGTGGAGGTTATACAAATTTGGGGTTGATTTTATTCTTGTGATGAACATTCATTTGGTTCAAAGTTTCAGCCATAAGCTCAACAATAGAAGACTAGATTAGCTAGATTTTTTGTTAAATGGGTTTAAATGCACAATCACCTCCATCGACAGTGATGATAGCCTTACTATAAGGTTCTGAGTATGATACTTGAGGATTATACTAAATACATATATTTTGGATATAAATTAAACCAAGCCATGAGGTGGATGATATATATAAATAGGTCAATGGTGATGCACATTGTGTCTTCAAAGGAGAGATGATCTACTCCATTCACATCCATCTACAACTTGCATCCTCTCTTTGTTTAATAGTTCACCAATGGCCTTCACCTGATCTAGCACCCTTACATGACCTCTTCTACATAGTCACCTCAATTTGTGGTTGTGGTTTCCCACTTATCACGTTATCCAATCGAATTACCTTGACTAAACCATTCAAATTATAAAATAAGTGGTTTATTTTATTTTTTTAAGCCACTCATTCCAAATTAAGACCTTTTTTTGATCCTGCTAATTCATTTTTTTAAAGCAGTGACAAAAGTTTTTAATAGTGGTATGCCTTTTAATGTGGGATTTAATATTTTAAGAGGAGTTCATATTTGTTTTGGTGGGGTCAATTCTTTATCATAGAGATGAAGATATTTTCAAGAAGTGGTAATCATGTGGGGGCCCTTTCCTTTGAAAATAATTATTTTTTTATTATTCTTTTTACAAAAGTAATATATTATAATGTGGTAGATTTATTATGACGTGGGAATCCTTGTAAAGGGGATGTGCCTTATTATAATTGGCATATTTATTGTTTTGATTTTACTTTTATTCTCTCATTATTTGAAGATGGAGGGTGAGGCCTAGTTTGGCAGCCGACCAAACCCCCTCACAAGCAAATAAACTCTTTTTCTCTTTTTTTGCTTTTGCTCTCTTATTAGACTTTTGGATGTATTTTTGGTTGTGACTAACATCCTATTTTCCTAATATTTGACCCACATTTCTATTTATTAGCCCACATTGTACCGCTTATACCACTATTGAACTTTGCTCTATCTTAGATGCATTTTCATTTGAGTCTAATGTCTTTTTCATGTGCTTTTATAGGTTGTCATGTTTGGCAATTGATCATTGTAGGTGTGTTTTTTCATATATAATGACTTTTTCTCCATTTTTCACACTCTTCCATTAGTCCACAACATGCTCTATTCTAGTTTGTGCATTGGCATTTTGACACACTTGTATTTTGTGTCATGTCTCCATCAAGGGCCCTTTCTTAGTGCCTTGCTTTCCTCTATAGAGACATTTTTTTTATCCCTTATTTTTTGATCATCTCTCATGATTGGTGATGGCTTATTTTATAGGTTGATAGTCTCCTTATTTGGATTTATTCTAGTGAATCCCAATGTCTTCCTTATTTTTATTTAATATTTATTAGGATATATTATACTTTCACTTATTTATAAAGTACCATGGGTTTTTTTTTGTTCAGATTTGTCTACCTTTATGCATTTGTGTACTGTATTTTGGGTACTTTTTAACTTCTTCAATTGCTTGTCTCTTCCATCACTGCTAAATCCATCCTCTTTGAGATACCTTATATGTATTTTCAACACCACTTTTTTGGATAGTTGACAGTCTCCCATAGCTTGAAGTGTATCTATTCTAGTGAATCCTAATGTCATGTTGTCTTCTTCGATAGTTTGATAGTATCTTTTAATGTGATATGGAGCTATTATGGTACATTTAGTGTTATCTTGTTTTGGTGTTCAATTAGTGGATTTAAACCACTTGTATAGACCCTTTTCCTCCATTCCACCCATTGAGAATTATGGGGATTGTATATATAATTTTTTTAATCATCACTCCACCCAATAAACAGTATTAGGGGGTGTGGTGTAGATCCTAATTTTTAGGTGTTGAGTGTCCCTTACACAAAGTATTACTCTTTTTCATTTTTGACATTACTAATAGTCTTCTTGATTGAAGTTATTCTAGTGAAGCCCAGTGTTAATTTTTTTGGTGATAGAGTAGTAGATTCAAACCACTTGTATAGACTGAGTTCCTTTCTAAATTTTGAGGGCTTGGAGTATGGAATGATTTAGAATCACCTTTAGGGAGATTTATAGCTCTCTATTTTCTTATTTTATCTCTTTTGAGAGTGAGTTTTTCTTATGGGTTTTCTTCTTTTTCTCCACTTTATGAGATTTATATGTATATTTCTCACTTTTTTTTAGTGTTTTTTGGATTGCTATTTTGTATATGGGTATCTTATTCAGTAAATTTATTTATCAAAAACCATATGATGATTTTTTACTTGCCTCTATGGAATTCTTGGTTATTCTTATAGTGACACTAGTTTTTTATCCCTATCGATGACACCAATGTGGTAGCCCCACCAACATTTGTTCTCACTTTTCACCATCTTGTTGAGGGTATTCAAGTAATGCTTCCTCAGATTCATCATTATACCAAGTGTTATGGAGTGTAGTGTTCATATTCAATGATCCTTGTATTCATGACTATTCCTAGTTTCACATGGTGGTTATAGTGATTTGACATCTATATACTCTAGCAAGATGGATTGGCATCCATAAGGATATGTGGCTTAACATTACATCCTTTATTGTACCCACCTAAGATATGCTTGAGGGGGTGGTCTATTAATTTACTACTCTTTAGCTTACTTAGGTTTTACTTCATTATATATTTTTATCCCACGTTAATGATGATGATGGGTTTATGCCTTACTTCTACCTATTTTGGGGAAGTTAGTCCCACATGCATGGGATGGTTAAGATTATAAACTATTTGAAAAAGATTAGAATATAGTAATAGTTCATATATTATTGGATTAAAATTTTTAAGATTTAATGGCTGTTTTAATTATCTCTTGGATATATCTTAGATGAATATTTTTTATAACTCTTTCAATATGCCCATTTCTCTCTCTAGGTCTATTTTTATTGATTTTGGAGTTGTTACAGACCTAAAAGGAGTGTTTTTTTTAATTTTTTTACTTGATCATGAAAAAATAATTATTTTAATGTTTATAAGTGTTTTTATATATTTATATAAAAAAATTAATAAGCTCTTGAGACCCCCTAGAGTTCAAAAAATTAAAAAATTGGCAAACTAGCCTGCTTGTTGCCTTACAAGCTTAGTATTCACAAAAAAGTGAATATTTTGAGTTATGATCAATGAAACCTCTTGAAACTTTATATTAATTTATATTTTGATGTATTTGAAATTATTAATTGGTATAAATTTATTAAATCCCATGAAATGGGATATAAAATTAAAACATGCATTGTACCCTAAGGGAAATTAGGGTTCTTGACTGGTTTGAATAGTGTTTGAGTATGTGAGAGTTTATTGAAAGTTTGGGTAGATTTTAAATATTGGGTATAGGTATAATAACATTGAAACATCCATAAAATAATTAGTCATGAGGAAATAATAGTTTCTTAAGAGACTAAGCCAAGTGAAGACTACCCTCTCATTTGTATTGAGGAAATGAAGTTATAAACCTGCTTAAGGACATTTAAGGCATAAGGACCTTAGATAGACCCATGTAAACATATAATTTCATCCTTGGGGGACACTTGAATTAAAAAAATATATCATTATAGTGACTAATGATAGATTTTAAGACCTTGTAGCAGCCTTTTCAAGCTTTTCTCAAGTTAAACAAGTTCTTGAGGACCACTAAGAGACCTAATACACCTACAACATTATATTTAAAAGTGTCTAAGTGTGAAGAAGAGTTGTAAATAATCACAAAGGTATCTAGAGGAAAGTTTCAACTTGTAACTCCTATATCAAAGAGGGAGGTCAATTTCAAGAGATTAAGAATGGGTCATAGAAGGCCAAGAGTAACTCCTATGCCACCTCTCAAAAGAGCATCATCAAAAAAGGCCAACACATGTTGAATAAAGAATCATATGACCATTTATTTAATTTTATTTATGTTTTAACTTATCTCATTATTTTATGAGATTCATCATGAGCCTCCTACACATACACCTTTTCTCTCTCCTCTCATTTCTCTTATATATACTCTTGTATGGAAAGTTGAAAGTATCCTCTATCTAGTTATGGTGTAACCATACCAAATTGGTATTGATTTCTTGATTTTGAGTTTAATAAAAATTGATTTATGCCTTCTCCTTCTTTTATCTGGTGTTTTTATGATGAATTTTTGATGGATGATAGTGATAGTGTTTAACTTCCTCACATTTTCCTTCTTTATTTTGTATCTTTGTGATTTAATCACCTTATTACATGCCATATGGTGTGCTAAGTATTATTTCAAAGGTTAAGTGTGGAAATATTCACTAGTGTCTTCCTTTAGACCTCTTGATTATCCCTCTTGATTTTGCATTAGCCATAGCCTCCATATTGAAACACTTACGTTGAAAAGACTGGTTTAGAGTTGTGAAATTAGATTCTATTATTATTTTAGTCCATAATAATAATAATAATAAATTAGAGGAAACTCAAAATTTGGTTCATCACCCCTTCTCGTCATTGCTTTCATGATTTCTTTCTCCATTTTCCTTATGATTTTGAATAGGTGTAGTGTTAGTCTTAGGTTTATCATAAAGGGATTCATCCCTCTCTAGAGGTTATATTTAGTCATAGTTCACCCACAACCTCAAAGATTTCTCATTGTCTCAATTAGGTGAAGAGCCCTGAAACACCTCTTCAAAGGGTGAAACTCAAAGTGACAATAATTTTTGGCACGTCCAGTGGGATAAGTAATCAAAGTACCTCATCTATTGAAGGATTTTTGGTGTTTTTCTTTAATATATAAACATTTTAAGCAATTTATACAAGAATAAATGGTGACTCTAATCATTTGACTAGTTTTAGTAGCCTAGGTATTCTTTACAAGTAAATACCCTTTGTTTTTGCTTTCCACATGAAGTTTCATGGTTGAGTTTGAATTAGGTTTCAACTTGGTCCAAATTATTGACCCATATCAACCCTATGAAGAGCCATATCAACCCTATAATTATCCCACTTTCCCCTCATATGGCTCTAATTATGGATCTAACTAGCCTTACTTTCAAGGATGTTATCTTTCCTTTCATGTTCAACAACCTTATCAGGATTGTCAACCTTCATACCAACCTTTCCAATCATGCCATTAGTCCCATATAACCCTTTTTAATCCAAATCAACATTATCCTAATTTTAACCTATCCCAAATTATTAGTGATATCAATGCCCAGCTTACAAAAATTGATCAAGAAGATCAAATCTTTGGAAACTTGCTTCTTGAAGTTACTCAAACTCCTCAACCAAGGAAGTTTCTAATCTTCTAACCCACTCCTCAAATTACCAATACCTAATAAAGAGAGGGAGAAAGTTTTAGAAGCCAAACCAATAAATTTTCTAAGTTTTTTGAGCCCCTCATCCACTCTTTGAATTAGAATTGTTCATAAGGATGAAGGTATATCAAAATTTGACAGTATGATTGTGAAATGGAAAGAGGAGAAAAAATAAAGTTTAGAACAATATTCTTTTCATCTTCCCAAAGATCTCCTAAATGAGCCCATTACCCCCAAGTTTACAAGCTATAAGATTACTCCTTTAAACCCCAAAGTAACTCATGAGCATATTCATCCCACTCTACCAAATCAACCATTTTTTTCTCCCACCATCTCCCTTTTTGAAGGAGGATCTATTGTATGGAATTCAAGTGAAGGGAAACCCTTAATGAATCAATTTTCATTTGACAATGAATATTATACCTTTGTTTCACTAGTTAGAGCCCCTTTCCCTCCCACCATCTCACTTTGCATTGGAATACCTATTATATGGAGAGAAGATGAGGAGTATCAAAGTGAATAGACTAACTCTGCAAGTGAACATGATGAAAAGATTTAAATCTAAATTATAGTTACAAATAATCCTCAATAAGGATATGATAAAAAATTTCAAGTGGTGGTTGTAGTAGAGGTAAAATTGAACATTCCTTAAGTTGTATCAAGTGGCCAAGAAGATAAGGAGAATTTAAATGAAGATAATTCAAACCTTCCTAGTCAAGAGTGCAGTCAAGGGTATGAACAAGAGATTTATTAGACACATTAGCTTCCATTCAACATGGAAAAATAATAAGATCAAATTACAATAATAGTTTCATAAGGTAATAATCATAAAAATTAACCAAGTGAAGATAAAAGAGAAGATATAGTGATTCCTAATGAATCTAAATAAGCTAAAAGTGGGGATCAAGAAGGTTTTAATGGCATGTGATAGCAATACCTTACCATTTACAAAAGGTTTGAGATCTTTAAGAAGTCATCAGTCCCTATAGGGTAAAATAAGGATGCTACTAAAGTTATTCTCTCTCCAATAAGATAAGAACAATATTTCAATAACTTTTGCAAGCAATACCATCATCTTTTTCTATAATTTGAGGTCCTTATTAGAACTACATCTCTTAAAGGATAGATTGAAAACACAAATCAAAATACACCGGTTGACTTGCAAAGAAAATTGCCTCAATTCATCATGATTGATTAGGATAAACCTTTGATTAAGGTAAAAATTACACTATTTTCATCAAAAAATCAAGCTTGGATAAGATATGACATTACTCTTAACTTTCATGATCAGTCCATAGGTAAATAAATGAAGAAGATAGTACTGATTACTAATCAAGAAGATCATGAGCATGTCAAAATCTCAAAAAGGCTTACCTCTCACCTCACAAGCAAGTTTTTAATAGACTCTATCCATCAAGTGTCAATTTTATCATATGGAGTAAAGAAGATTCTAAATTTTTTTCTTTTTATCTAGGTGGAGTAGGCCTTTCAGGTATTATACATAGTAAGCTAGTTTTTTTGCTTTCTCTAAATACTTCTAGAACATGTTTCTTAGTTATTTTTTGCTCTTTGTTTCCTAAATGCCTCTTAGAATAGTGTGTATATTGAAGGTGATATCATTTATCTCAAATTTTTCTAGGGACTTATAGTCATTTCTCAAGGTCTAAATCATGTTTATTACTGAGAGATAAGTGAATACATAGCCCAATGGAAATTTAAGGCTACCAGTCTAGATGTTTAGTAGGCAAACTATCCCTAGAGGTCATAAAAAATGTTGGCAAATTTAGCCACCCTTAATCATGATATGTTTAAAAAATGTTTTGAGTTGTCTAACCTTACACACATTTATCTATGAAGACTTTAGCATTATTTAAGGTACTTTAACATAGTTTAAGGTATTTAAAAAAGTTAAGGTTTAATGCTGGTGCTTGTCTAAATCATTCTAGAGTCTTGAAAACATTATTTAAGATTAGTAAATCTATCCCAAAGTTAAAATAGAGGTCATATACACTATAAAAAACATGTAAATGCATCAGTTTATTTTATAACATGGATATGGTAGTTTGAAGGCATAAAAATAAAGTTATAAACATATTCTTTGAGCTACCAAAGTAAATGATCAAGTTCCATAACAAAATAAGGCATGTTATGATGATATTTTATTTTTTTAAATTTTTTAAAACCTCCTACATAACTATCAATCCAAAATGCATGCTCAAGTAGAAGGTAAAGGTCTAAACAATGCAAAAGATTTCTCAATAACTCCATCAGGTCATTCACAAGAAAAGAAGGTTAATAGGTTTAACATTGGTTCATGGAGGAGAAAGAGTTTGAAGAATAGTGATATTAGGGTTTTAATGGAATAAATATTACCTAAAACTTTGTGTCAATATTTTTGATTTTTATGGGAAAGGCTTTATAAATAATTTCTAACAAGCTTAACACCTCTAAAACCCTTGCAAACCATAAAATTTAGTTTTCTCCTTTTCAAAGCATATATGAGATTTATGTATGCATGATAATGGTTTAAAATAATATAATATTTTTATATTATTATATAAAACATCAAACCAAGGAAAACTTCTAGGGATCATACCTGTAGCAACAAGAAATACTAGTGTTTTTTTGTTTGTTGACATGACAAGCATGTTTGAAGATTGTCAAGTGTTTTCAAGCATAAATGGTGATTAGAGACTAGTTTTAAATACTGAATTTAACCTTATAAATAAATTATAAAACTAAATATACCTATTATAATCATTTTAATATCCAAAATTTCAATAAGATAATTGATTATACATGCCTAATTTGACAATATCAATGTTACAAGCCTGAAAAGAGTGTTTTTATGAGATTTTATTGGTTGATTGAATGCATCCAATTATTTGAGGATATATATGGGTCTCTAAAAGTCCTATTAAAAAATTAATTATGTCCTTGTACCTCATAAAACAAAATGTATTCACATTTCTCTCTATATATCCATTGTTCCTAATTTATAAGTTGTTGCAGACCTAAAAAGGAGTGTTTATGATATTTTTTATGCTTCATCATGACCAAATAATTATTGTATTGGTTATAAGGGTTCATAAAAGTTAAAATAAAAAATGATAATCTCTTTATAATCTATATATTTCAAAATATTAAAAAATAGCAAACTATCCTGCTTGTTGTAATACAATCCTAGTTTTCACAAAAAGTGCATATTTTGAGTTCTACTAAATGAAACCTCTTGAAAATTTATGTGGAGGTTTATTTTTATGTACTTTAATTTTTTTAATTATTAAAGTATTTAAATTTCATGAGGATGGATAAAAATATAAAATGCATGTGTACCATGAGGGAAATCAAGGTTCTTGACTGATTTGTATGGTGTTTGAGTGTGTGAGAGTATCTTGACCAGTTTGGGAAGATTTTAAATCTTGGTAAGCGGTATAATAAAATTAATACATACATATATTAATTTATAATGGTGATATAATAGTTTCTAAAGTGAGATATTAAGCCAAGTAAAGACTACCCTCTTACATGCATTGAGGAAATGAAGTTGCAGACCTTCTTAAGGTCATTTAAGGCATAAGGATGTTTGAGACACCCTTTTAAAAATATAATGGAATAATTTTTTGTCTCTTAAATTCATAAAAAATATCATTCTAATGACTAATGGTAGATTTTAAGACCTTGTAGTAGCGTTTTCAAGTTTGTCTCACATTAAACATGTTCTTGAAGACCACTAAGAGACTTGAGTAAGTGAAAGGAAATGATGGGCCAAAAGGGGGTCTTAAGTGGACATGGATTTCCTAAAAAACAAAATACCTCAACTTGTATAGATTATTTCAGACACCTACATTCATAATTTTAAGATGTCATGTGAATGTGAATTTTAGCATTTCAAATCTAGTTTCTAAACTACTATTTTTTTGTAAATGGTCAAGTATAAATATGTCAAATGTCATAAATTCAAAGAGATAGTACTATTTTATGGAAAATTTTGAGTTGAAAAATTTCTATGCATCCCATCATTTTTTTAGCATAGTTTTATTTTATTTTAAACCATTTGGTGGAAAGTTAGATCAGATCATCTAGTTTGCAAACTATATTTTATTAAATTAATTAATGTTTTTTTAATTAATTTCTCATGTCAATAAACCCTAAAATATAATCAATAACATATAGATTATTGTGTGGCCCCCCTTAACTACCTCAAAAAATATCAAAAATTTAATTTTTTTTTAATTTGTATAGAATTAGGTCTAGTTTGAAACCACCTATTTTTTTTTTCAATTTTAATCGATGAATCAAAAGATACATAAACAAAAATGAACATGTATAGTTGTGGCATATAGCATTATAAAAAAGACTTACATATAAATAAATATAGACAACAAACTTAAGGTTAATGAAAATATAAAAAATATATATTTAGGAAGAGGAGAGTGTAGTCGATGTTGTAGTGGTATTTTCAAGAAAATGTTTGATACAATTCATAGTGTTTAACATGGTGGAAGTTTAATTTTGTTGTTTTTAGTAAAAAAATGCATTTGGTTGTGTTTTCAGGTCCATGCCTTAGGATTAGGAATCCAAGCCATTCTTGAGTCTTCATGCATGTGTTTAAACATTGAAATATAAGAACCATGTATGTGGAAATACTGCGTATATAGAAGTATCATGTACATGGATTTACCACATACGTGGTTTGTGGTGAAATGCATTTCACATGAATTTATCCATCTTATTGTTTTATTGTACTAATTTTAATTCAAACTTATAGCTTTTGGTTTAAGGTATAGGGTTTAGGGTTTAGGGCATAATCGCAAAGGCAATTGAGGACAATTTGAGCTACTTGAACCTATTTGTGATTATACAATGTGATTTTGGGCACAATTAGCCCCAATAACATCATAAATTGAGCCAATAAATTAATTAGGCCAATAATTAATGTGGTTTGAATTGAATTAAGCCATGTGAATTTAATTCTTATTCTAAAGGATGTTAAGTGGGGTTAAATTGATTGTTTTAAGGTTTAGGGTTTATGATTTATGATTTAGGGTTTATGGCTTAGGGCTTATGATATATCTAGTTTAAGTTTTAGTGTATAAGGTATAATCATGAAGGCATATGAGACAAATTGAGCTCTTTTACCTATTTTTGACTATTGAATATGATTATGGGCTCAATTGGCCTTGGGCATTTCATTATAAAATGAGCCAATTAGTCAATTAAGGAAATTAATTATTTAATTTGGGACAAATTGAGCCCTATGAACATAATTATTGCTCTAAATGATGTTAGTTAAGGATAAATTTAAGGGTTTAGGGTTTAGGGTCTAGTCATGAAGGAAATTGAGATGCTTGAACCCATTTGTGAGTACACAAAGTCATTTTAGGCATAATTAGCCTAAATAGCATCACAAATCGAGCCAATCAGCTAATTGGGTGAATAAGTAATGTGTTTTCATTGAATTGATCCCTATAAACATAATTAAGTGGGGTTAGAATGAATAGCTTAAGGTGTATATGGTTTATGATTCAAGGTTTAAGGTTTAGGGTTAAGGGCTTTAAGATTAGGGTATATAAGGTTTAGGTATTAGGGTATAAGGTATAATCATGAAGGTAATTAGGACCAAATTCATCTCCTTTAACTATTTGAGACTACATAATGTGATTTTAGTCTCAATTGGTCCCTATATCATCACATATTAAACCAATTAGATAATTAAGGCAATGAGTGATGTAATTTGGTCCTAATTAAGCCTTGTGAATGTAATTATTACTCTAAAGGATGTTAGTTGAGGCTAAATTGATTGGTTTATAGTTTAGCATTTAAAATTTAGGTTTTAAGGTGGAAAATTGTGAAGGTAATTGAGTTACTTGATCCCATTTATGAGTACAAAAAGTGATTTTAGGCACAATTAGCCCCAATGCCATCACAAATTGAGCCAATCAGTTAGTTGAGAAAATAAGTAATGTGATTTGTGTTTATTTGATCCCTATGAACATAATTAAGTGAGGTAAAATCAAATGGTTTAAAGTAAATAGGGTTTAAGATTTAAGGTTTAGGGATTAAGGCTTAAGGTATATAGGGATTAGATTTTAGGGTATAAGTTATAATGGTGAAAGTAATTAGGTTTAACTTCAGCTCCTTTAACATATGTATGACTATAGAATGTGATTTTGCTCTCAATTGATCCCCATGTCATCACATATTGAGTTAATTAGTCAATTATGGTAATGAATTATGTGATTTGGTCTAAATTGAGCCCTATTAAGATAATTCTTACAACAAATGATGTTAATTGAGGATAAATTTATTGGTTTAGGGTTTAGGGTTTAGTGTCTAATCATGAAGGCAATTGAGCTACTTGAACCCATTTGTGAGTATAAAAAGTGATTGTATGCACAATTAGCCCCAATGCCATTACAAATTGAGCCAATCAACTAATTGGGCTAAAAAGTAATGTGATTTGCATTGAATTGAGCCCTATGATCATAATTAAATAGGGTTAAATTGAATGGTTTAAATTAAATATGGTTTATGATTCAAGGTTTAGGGTTTAGGGCTTAAGGCGTAGGGTATATAGGGTTTAGTTTTTAGGGTATAAGATCTAATTGTGAAGGTAATTAGGGACATATTCAAATCATTTAACATATTTGTAACTACATAATGTGATTTTGGGCTCAATTAGCCCCCACATCATCACATATTGAGCCAATTAGTCAATTAGGTAATGAGTGATGTGATTTGGTCCAAATTGAGCCCTGTGAACATTATGCTTACTCTAAAAGATGTTAATTGAGGCTAAATCAATTGATTTATAATTTATGGTTTAGGATGGACAATCATAAAGGCAATTGGGCTACTAAAACCCATTTGTGATTACAAAAAGTGATTTTAGACATAATTAGCCCCAATGTCATCATAAATTGAACAAAACAATTAATTGAGCCAATAAGTTATGTGATTTGTGTTGAATTGAGCCCTATGGACATAATTAAGTGGGGTTAAATCAAATGGTTTAAGGTAAATATGGTTTATGATTTAAGGTTTAAGGTTTAGGGTATAAGGCTTCAAGCTTAAGGTAGATAGGGTTTAGGTTTCAAGGTATAAGGTCTAATCAAGAAGGCAATTAAGGCCAAATTTAGGTCTTTTAACCTATTTGTCACTATATAATTTGATTTTTGGCTAAAATGGTCCCCTCATCATCATAGATTGAGCCAATTGGTCAATTGGGGTAATGAGTGATGAAATTTGGGCCAAATTAAGCCTTGTGAATGTAATTCTTACTCTAAAGGATGTTAATTGAGGCTAAATATATTGGATTATAGTTTAGGGTTTAAGGTGGAAAATCGTGAAGGTAATTGAGATATTTAAAACCATTTATGAGTATAAAAATTGATTTGAGAAATAATTAGCCCCAACACCATCATAAATTGAACCAATCAATTAATTAAACAAATGAGTAATGTGATTTTCATTAAATTGAACCATATAAACATAATTAAGTGGGGATAAATTGAATGGTCTAAGGTAAATATGGTTTATGATTTAAGGTTTAGGGTTTAGGGCTTAAGGCTTAGGGTATATAGGGTATAAGTTTTAGGGTATAAGGTTTAATCATGAAGGAAATTAGGGCCAAATTTAACTCCTTTAACCTATTTGTGACTACATAATGTGATTTTGGGATTAATTTGCCCCATATCATCACAAATTAAGCCAATTAGTCAATTGGGGTAATGAGTGATGTGATTTGGGAAAAATTGAGCCCTTGAACATAATTATTAATCTAAAGGATGTTAATTGAGGTTGAATCAATTAGTTTATGGTTTAGGGTTGAAATTTTAGGGTTTAAGGTGGACAATTGCAAAGGTAGTTGAGTTTATTAAATTTATTTGTGAGTATAGAAAATGATTTTGGGAATAATTAGACCCAATCCCAATTGAGCCAATGAGTTGATTAAGCTAATAAGTGATGTGACTTATGCTGAATTGAGCCATATGAAAATAATTGAGGTTAAATTTAATGGTTTAAGGTAAATATGGTTTATGATTTAAGGTTTAGGGTTTAGGGCTTAGGGATTAAGGCTTAGGGTACATAGGGTTTAGGTTTCAGGGTATAAGATCTAATGACAAAGGTAATTAGGGCCAAATTTAGCTCATTTAACCTATTTATGACTATAAAATATGATTTTGGGCTTAATTTTCCCGCACATCATCATAGATTGAGCTAGTTAGTCAATTGGGGTAATGAGTGATGTGATCTAGGCCAAATTGAACCCTATGAACATAATTATTACTCTAAATGGTGTTAATTGAGGATAAATTAATTAGCTTAGGTTTTAGTGTCTAATCATGAAGGAAATTGAGGATAATTTTAGCTACTTGAACCTATTTGTGACAATAAAATGTGTTTTTGGGTTTGATTAACCCATATGTCATCACACATAGAGAAAAATAGTCAATTGAGGTAGTTAATGGTGCAATATGGACCAAATTGATCCATGTGGACCTAATTCTTAGTCTAAATAAATGTAATTAGGGATCAAATGATTTTTTTAGGGTTTTAAGAGTTTATGATTTATGATTTATGGTTTTTAGGGTATAAGGTCAAAAAGATCAAGGTTTTAGTGTTAAGGGTTTAAGTTAGGGGTGTTTATGCATATATCCAAGATCACGTAAGTGGTACAAATTCATATGTGGTTTTTTTAGTGGTAAAAAACAAAAAAAAACATTTAGGTCAATGACATTTTTTTTGGATTAAGACTTATGTCCCCTGGGTACTCTTCTCTATTCTATTTTTTACATTACACCTCTATATTTTATTGCTTTGATGCATGTCCCCACCCTCAAAATTAAAAAAAAATTGTCTACTCATGGTTAACTAAAGAGTGCATGTCTATTTTTTAATAATTTAACTATTTTGCCCACTTGGTACTATACATCTAATAGGTTTAATTTTTAATAATTGGATTATTGTCCCAACCCTCAAAATTTGACAACTTTGTGCAATCATGAGTGATGGATTTTTTAATATCAATAAGAAGTTAAAGCACAAAACACCATAGGAATTACAAGTGTAGAGAGAAAAGCAAAAGAAACAAATGAAAAAACTTCATTCAAGTAATTTTACTATCCCTAATGAATTGAATATCAAAAATAATGATGAAATAAACAATGATATTAAACCAAATTTTGAAAGTACAATTGAAAATTCTAATAGTATACCCAATTTTAATGCAAGTCCACATTAAAAGTCTATGTTTTTAAATTTTGATGATGATGATGATGATAGAATGCATGATTATGTAAATTACACAAAAACATTGATTGGTGAAATTAATAATCAATAAAACACTATGGGAACACAATTGAATGAATATACTGGTAATGAAAAAATTAATATGGATACACAAAATGAATCAAATTTACCACTAAGAACACCTCCTGGGATTTTTAAAAGAAGACCCAAAATTGATGAAAACATTTTGAAACCAATGCCTTAGAAATGTCTTGGCACCAATGAGAAGAAAAGTTAAAAAAATTGGGATGGGCACTTTCACAAATTATATGAAACTCAAAGATGTCAATTATTTTTTACATTGATGAAAGAGAATAAGATGAGACATACAAGGAACACCCTAGGAATAATAACATCTAATATTGGTGGTGTAAACAAGGCAATTATTGAAAAATTTCATAATGTATACCATTAAGTAGGTGTGAACAAAAACACCAAAGATGATAGTTCTTCTCAATGCATTATTACAACTTCTGTGATAAGTTGTTAAACAAACAATCAATGATTGATTAGAGAAACAAGCCTAACATTGCACATTAAAAAAAACTAATGAAATCAATTGGGAGATGTAGAAAATTTTATGATTATGATAATAATGACTTGTGGGATTTTCTTCGTAGACTCCCATGAAAATACAAGGCTATAGCTGATACCCTAAGAGATTTACTTGTAGAATTTTAAAAAGATAACACAAGGGTATCACCAAATATTAGAGATGTAGTGAAAAGAAGAGTTGGTTCTGTAACCATGAACCACATTCTAAACATTTTTTGGATATGACTCAAACCTAATTATACTCTAAATTCATTTTAAAATATCCACTTATTTCTATTAGTGAAAGATATTTTGAAATGGTCAAACCCTTCTATGTGAAAATAAATCACACATACACTACTTGTTGTTATAGGCAACATGTTGAATTTTTTATGCATTACGATATTTTTTTCATGTTCATTGTACCTTCCATGCTAATAACATTTTTTAGGAGTGTGGAGTGAAATCCCTACTAAAATTAGAAAGGGAATTTATTCCATCTATTTTTTATGAATGATGACATGGACATTTTTTTTTATAATAAGGCATGTTTAGATGGAACTTACAAGATTTTGTGGTGGATTGCCAAAATTGAAAAAAGGTACCCATGAGGAGAGTACACATGAAATTAGACAAGAATTGGTTAGTTTTAGTAAATATAAATATATGACATATCAATTAATAGATGGAAAGGAATCTAAAAGGTATGATCTTGTTACAAAATAAACATGTATTTGTAAATTTATGGGAAAATTCAAGGAGGAAATTATATATGATTATACAAGGCACACACATAGAGCTTGATGGCTAGATGAAAAATTAAATTTAAGTAAGGACTCATTCCCACTTGGTGCTATTATTTTAGTATTTGAGTTTGCAAAGAATTACATATTGCAACCACAAAGAGAGGTTCAATCAAAATATTACCATTTAGTATAGGTTTCCATTTTTGTGCATATAGTATTCATGCATTCACCTAACATTATAGATCATGATCCAAAAATATTAAGGGAGTACCAATTCTATGTTATCAATGATAGAACACATTATTTAGAGTATGTGCAAGGTTGTTTTCAAAAAAAATATGTTAACTTGAGTGAAAGGAACATTACCTTCAATCAACAATATACTTGGTCAGATAACTACATGTCACAATTTAAGAATGCATGGATGTTATAACAGTTGAGTAGGATATATGTGACCATTGGTGTACAAGATATTTATAATTTAACTAGATAAGGACATATAAAGTGGGAGGATGATGGTGTAAGAGCATGTGTCAAAAGATAACTTACAAGAGAGGAGTTGAAGTTTGAAGAGGTCATTAATTTGATAAATGCAAAAAGTATAGTTGAATGGTGTAATGAAATTATGGGCCATGGTGCTCAACAAAATTCCATTATTTGTAGATATTTATAGCTGATGGAGGATGAACAATTGGAAAGGTATGGATATTTTATGATAGTAACAAGATAGAGTGATTTACATTCATTTCATATCTCATATACAAGTTCTTAGATGTTCCATATGAGGCACATAACATGATTTTTTTCTACATGTATTGACTTTGTTTGGAACAAGTGTGACTCACAAGAATGGGTGGATGAATGGAGCTATAGGTATCTAGTTCCAATTGACACGTATCAAGTTCCACTAGCATTACAAAATACAAATCTAACATCATCACTTGACTTTGACCATGTATTTGATCTAGTGAAACTAGGTACCATCTATTTAACATGTGTTTCATGTACCAAATATGGTAAATATATCAACATATCATGTTCATAAATCATGTTTTATTTTGTGATATAGGGCATGCTTATGCAATTATTAAAGATGAGGATAACGAGGATGGGAAAAACTACTACTTGTGATGGTGTGTAGAGGAAAAATAGAAATTTAATTATGTAGTCACAGATGGGGAAAACATTCACTCTCCCATTGGGTCTATGGTAGTTACTAGAACTTGGCTTTGATGCTATCCTATCAAAAATTCAAATGTATGGTTGTTTGAAGACTATGAAGTATATAGGAAGATAATCCATTATTAAAATTTAGTTCTTGGAATCACAAATATCAAGGTAGGTCATTAAAAAATAATCTATGGAAGGTTCATGGATTAATTCTTTCTACTATAAATAATAGAGTTGATCCTAGTGGTTCCTTAGATTAAAATCCCAAGTTATGTTGACTTATCAAATAAAAAATATGTTTAATTTTATAAAATTTTATTTTTTTCTTAGGTATAAATATAATTATAAATTTAATTTCATATTAACATATATTTTTTTAGGTTAGTGGTAAAAAATTAGCTTTCACCTTCACGTGGTTGACATCATTAGTAGAGAATTCCATATTAGTGAAGCTAAGAGAAGCTTTTAGTTCATGTAGATGATTGATTGTTTACATTTTAGTTCATTTAGATGATTAAAAATTCACGTGGTTGGCATCATTAGTAGATAAGCATCTTGAATCTAGGGACAAGTGGCCTTGAGGCCCAAATGGGTGCTTTATTTCCTAACTAGACATACTCGAATGCCAAGAAAATTACATTTTAGGACTAATATTTGAATCCTTAGCCACAAGTTCATCGATTATTTACAATTAAATATCTTTGAGGTGAAATTATAGTACTCAAACACACATGTTATAGTTATTTTTATTCATGGATATGACTTATGGTTTTTGTTTTATGACTATCCAAAGTTTGCTTTAAAAACACTAGTTTTACCTTGTAGGGAAAAGTGGTCTTAAGGTTAGAACGGGTTCTCTATTTCCTAATTAGGAATACTTGAATGATAATAATGTTATCTTAGAGGTTTATCCATGCCATTGATGTGGTGTAAATTTGAATTTTCACCCACATCCCCTAGAGATAGAGATATTTCACTATGCCTCGCATCTTGCATCTAGGGACAAGTGGCCTTAAAGCTAAAATAGGTATTCTATCTCCTAATTGGGTGTAATAAAAGGATAAGAATGTGGTAATAGAGGTTAATCCCCACCCTCAATGTGTTTTAAATGTTATTTTTCACCCATGATCCCTCAAAGGTAAATATCTAATGCTATGACTTACATCTTGCATCTCGAGACAAGTGGCCCTTAGGCTTGAATGAGTGTTTCATCTCCTAATCAAGTGTACTATAATGCTAGGAATGTGGTCCTAGACATTAATCCACACCCTTGACAAGGTGGTGATGTCATTTTTCACCCATGACCCCTCAGAGATAGAAATATCTTAGCATGGCTTGCATCTTGACAACATTTTTTGTTAATGTTGTTTGAGGCCAAAATTGTTGTAAAAAGGGTATCTGCAGGGATTTATATTATGTGGTTATGGGAATTCATGTAAATTTCACATCTCAAGGTGTTTTAAGTGATGGATTTCAAATTTGAGGTCCTAGAAATAGAAATGTCTATTGGAGGAAATTACCTTTCTCTTAACTACATGAAAGTTAAATTTTAGGATTGATCATTGAATCCTCTACCAAAAGTTCCTAAATACTTTACAATATAAGATATTTGGGGTGAAATTATATTAATTAAACATGCACATGATAGTTCTTTTGGTTCATGGGTATTACTTATGGTTTCTATTTTATGGTTATCCAAAGTTTTCCTAAAAAACACTAGTTTTACCTTGTAGGGACAAGTGGCGTTAAGGCCATAATGAGTGCTTTGTCTCCTAATAGGGTGCACTCAAATGATATGAATGGGATGATATAGGTTAATATCCACCCTTGATAGTGTGGATATTTTATTTTTCGCCCATGAGGCCCCAAAGATAGAGATCTTGCACTATGGCTTGTATTTTGTATCTAGGGACAAGTGACCTTGAGGATGGAATGGGTGCTCTATCTCCTAACCAAGTGTAATTGGATTCCAATAATTTGGTCCTATAGGGTAATCCATACCTTATATGTGATTTAATTATAATTTTTCACCCATGGCCCCCCAAATATAAAGATCTTGTACTTAGCTTGCATCTTGCATCTAGGGATAAGTGGTTGTTAGGCCAGAATAGGTGCTTCATCTCCTAACTAGGTGTAATTGATTACTAATAATGTGGTCCTAGAGGTTAATACCCACCCTTGATGTGGTTTCAATTTTATTTTTCACCGATGATCCCCTACAGATAGATATATCACATTGTGTCTTGCATCTTGATAACATTTCTTGTCAATATTGCTCGAGGCTAGAATTATTGCAAAAAAGGGTATCCACATGGATTACAAGGACATGGATGTGATAATTCAAGTAAATTACACATCCTGAGGTTTTAAAATTTATGTATTTTTAATTGGAGTTCCTAGAAGTGGAAATGTCTATTGGAGGCAAATAACACGTCTCTTAACTACATGAAAGTTGTATTTTAAGATTTATAATTGAATCCTATGCCATAATTTCCTCAATGATTTTAAATTAAATATATTTGGGGTAAAATTATAAGACTTAAACATGCACATAATAGTTTTTTTATTCATGGTTATGACTAACAGTTTCCATTTTATGACTATCCAAAAGTTGCTTAAATTACACTAGTTTTGCCTTATAGGGACAAGTGGCCTTGAGGCCAAAATGGGTGATCCATATCCTAATTAGGCATAATTAGATTATATTAATATGGTAATATATGTTAATAACCACCCCCAATGTGGTGGTGATGTCAGGTTTCAACCATGAGCCCTAGAAGATGGAGATCTTTCACTATGGCTTGCATCTTGCATCTAGGGACAAGTGGCCTTAAGGACAAAATAGGTGCTCTATCTCATAAATGGTCATACTAAGATTAAAATAATGTGGTATTATAGGTAAATACCCACCCTTGACTTGGTTTTTATGTCAGGTTTCACCCTTGAGACCCAAAGATGGAGATCTTACACTATGGTTTGCATCTTGCATATAGGGACAATGGGCCTTGAGGCTAGAACGAGTGTTTCATATCCTAATAATGAATATTTAGATGATAATAATGTGGTAATATATGTTAATACACAACTCTAACATGGTGTCAATGTCAATTTTCACCCATAATCCCCCATAGATAGATATCTCACATTGTGGCCTGCATCTTGACAACATTTCTTGTAAATGTTGCTCGAGGCCAACGTTGTTACACAAAAGGGTATCCATATGGATTAAAAGGATTTGGTTGTGGGAAAACATGTAAATCACACATCCCAAGGTGTTTTAAGTGATGTATATTGAATCATATGTCTTGAAATTAGAAATGTATATTGGAGGCAAATAACCTTGCTTAAAAGCATGAAAGTTGCATTTTAGGACTGATCATTAAATCCTCTGCCACGAGTTCATAGATGCATTTAAATATGAGAGATATGGGTTTTAAGTATAATAATTCAAAATTCAAGTTATAGTTCTTTTGTTTCATGGCTATGAATTATGGTTTCCATTTTATGGCTATCCAAAGTTTGCCTAAAAAACACCAATTTTACCTTGTAGGGGCAAGTGGTCTTGAGGCTCAAATGGGTGCTTTATCTCCTAAATGGGAATAATAAGATGATATAATGTGGTCTTAGACGTTAATTTCTACCCCCAATGTGGTGACAATGTCATTTTTCACCCTCGATCCCCCAAAGATAGAGATATTGCACTATGGCTTGTATTTTGCATATAGGGAAATGCCATCTTGAGGTCGAAATAGGTGCTTCATCTCCTAACTGGGTGTACTAAAATTCCAATAATGTGGCAATATGAGTTAATATACATCTCATATTTTGTTTTTATGTCACTTTTCAGCCATGAAGACCTAGATACAATAAATATTTTTTTATTGACAGTCTGCCATGGTAACAAGGTTTTGTGTATGAGGAAACTTGCTTTTCTTGTAACCAAAAGTGATATGTTGGTTAGATTTTTTATATTCATCTTGTAATTAACTAAATAAAGATTCATCAATTCAATTTTTTGATAATTTGGACTTGTTTCAGGGTCTAAGCAGTTAAAACCTTCAAGTAACGTTGTTTTGTGCATTCACAGTCATTTGTAGGCACTTAAAAGAATATTCTTTTGTTAAAAAATTAATAGTATACAAGTTTAAGTATAATAATCTATAATTATAAGTATAATTAGTGTTATTTAAATTTATCATATAAGTATAATTATAATATTTTGTTCATACCTTATGATAGACCTCACATGTAGTGAAAACCACCTTGACATTGAAGCATGTGCAAAAATAATTTGTACCCATCCTCATTACACTTTATGAACCAACGGTATTTTAGTGTTTTTTTAAGCCATGAATTTATTATATCTCCCAAAACATTTTCATGTTGACAATATTCCCCTCTATCAATGTTTTGATGCTTGCATCAAAACTTCTACCTACTTTTATCTTTGGTGCAACCTCAAGAGCTTCATGTGCATCCAAATGTCTTTGATGCATGAATTTTATTAAAGAGGGACAAAATTTCTAAAAAAAACACATAATAGCTAGCCTTATAAAATATATATATATTATACTAGAAACATATTATTTATAAATAGATTTCTCACCACCTTGCCAGTTCTACTTAATGCAATAACATTGACAAAAAATGGAAAAAAATAGAAATTTCTAGAGCAAAGATCATAACACATACTTAGAAGATATTAAATATATAATGCATTTTCCATAACTACAATAATATTAAATTTTTTTTATTGTATTCTATCTATTTAACAACAAACCAAACCAAACCATAACACAAAAATAGTTGTATTTACTTCAAAAAATATATTTTATGATTATTGTGAGGTAGATTTTTAATGCTCAACAAAATTTTAAGGCAAATAATGATGTGAACATGTAATAGAATATGTAATAAATTAAAACAAATCCAAAACCTAAAATCAATGAGAATATTTATAAATTGAAATGCTAAACAATATATAATGTATATAATATCCATAAAATCCATTTAAAGGTGTACAAAATGTGAACACAAGTGATACAATATCCTGGCTCAATTTTATACAGGCATAAAATACAAAAAAACTATACATAAATCCATATAGGCATATGAAAAAATGTCAAATACATGATCCTAATCATCAAAATGAATCATTGTCTTTGCCTTTTTTGTATAAGTCTCTCCCTTGGATGTATTTCTCATAGCTAGAGATGTCAGATATGGCTAACTACGAGTCCTCCTCCACTCAAAACACGCTTGTAGATCTAATTGTTCATATAAAAATATTGTAATCAAATTTACATGTACTGAATCAATATAATTAAAAAATTAACAAGTCAAGTTTTTAAAATGATACAAAAATAATTAATAAGTGCCCTTAGCATAAGCCATTGATCATGCTCAATTTGGGATTGGTGCTCAATAGGTTCAATGATTGGTTCATGATGGAAAATGGGAGTGTGAATGGATCACCAATAGGATCCATTGATGTTCTCATGATAATTAAAGGGTTGTATCCCTAGAAAAGCACACGTGCACGCACACACACACGCGCACACGCACACACACACACACACACACACACACACACACACACACACACACACACACACACACATTCAAAATTATCTCATAAACATTTAAAGTAACTGACTAAATCATTGAAATATAATAGAAAAATTTACAAATTAAATTGTCTACTATATCACGTCATGATTGCTAATCAATTCAACAAGATGGGAAAACATCATTGGAGGAGTACACATAGAAATTTTTTTTGTGCATCAACTATTTTCACAAGTACAAAGGATAATTACAAAACACACATCCATATTTACACTTAAATTTTACAATAACTCTCATGTACATTGGTGAGTTGTTATGCAAATGAAATCATAGTATCAACACCTACATTTGTTCCCTCCTAAACAGATGGCAGAGTGTCTAGTGTGGTCATCAATTGAACAAACAAAATATCATTGTTAGTCACTTCAACATATATATAAAACACCATACATGTACATTTAACCATAGCATTAATTCTTAAAAATCAGCGCCGTATAGGTATACACAGGCATAGTAGCAGTAGTACATATGCTCATGTGGCATACAAAATCTTAATACAACATAAAAAAATTCATATAAATCATTGAGATTTCTACATGAAAATTAAATGTTACCTTTTAAATTATATAAATATTTGAAATTTAATAAGTCTGACATTTTTTTTTGCAAACAAGTAAAATATTAAAGGTACCTAAGAAGTTGCATCTAAGGTGTTTGGATCAAATTTAGATGGCTAAAATGTAGTGAAGTTGATATCATCTAGGCCCACAAAAATATCACCATAAGTGGGATGCATGATATACTCCTCCTCCTTAGGTATAGTGCATATAGCACCACATGATCTACAATAGTGAACTCACCGATTAGTAGCACTAGGTGAAGCCTTGCCATATCCACCCTTGTTGGTAAGAGTATGAGAAATATGGTTCTTATGGTAAATAAGGGTTTTAATAAGTACCTTAAATGCATGAAAACTATCAATATCTACAATCTCTTTGACTGTAGAGGGTAGGGTCTCAATAGGATGTGGTTTGTTGATACACACTCTCATAGGATAATTAGGTGCATGATGTGCACCTAGCCTATCCATCACAAAGCCCTTTCCTCTAATAGAGAACTCTGAGAAATCAAAATAGTTTGAAATTTCATTCAACACAAACTCATGATACAATTTTCTCAAAAAAAACATCAAGACCTCATTATTATTACAAGGTAGATTATCAAAGAACATCCACCATTGGTCCCAAAAATTTAGTTTGATTAAATGGTGAGTGTAGCAGTGGATTAGAATCCATTTAGCCATCAAATCTAGTGGCACACCAATTTTCCCATCAATGAATAAGGCAAAAATTTAGGCTTTGGTTATATTTTTATCTTTCACAGTGGTTGTAGATAATTTTTAAGAATAGTATTCCATTCATCTATTTCTATAGTCAACCCACCTACCATTTTAAATTTTTAATGACTCAACTTCACCTAATAATGTTTTTATTGTTTTTTTCCAAATAAATTCTATGGGGGTCATTTTCATGGGGATCCCTCAATGTCATAATCAAATTATCAAGTTAGATCTTATTTTCAATTATATGAGATACTAAATCCTCTTGACTACCTTGGGGGTATTGATGAACTATAAGAGGGTTAGGAGGGTTTTGTGGGTGAGGAGGGATAGGAGGGTCAGGTTGTTGTTCATTGCACCACTTACCTCCACGTATGTTGAAAAACAAAAAACAAAACAATTGCAATAAAAATTCAATGAAATTAACTACTTTTATTTTTAAATGTAATTAAATATGGTTGCATACCTCTCTTATGGTATTCCATTATCAAATTTGGGTTACTAGAGTGGTTATTGATTTCCATAGTTATGTGTATTTTCTCTTCTCCTCTTTTGCTCATGGTTTTTATTAATGCCAAATGAATGGCACAGATGATTTTTTATTTTGTTTTAAAATTATATAACCACATACATGGTTATATCATTTTAAAATCACATACACAGTCACACTACATATGTGATTTAAATGTATAAAACTACATACATGATTTTTGCTTGGTGATTGTCAAGCTTATGGCACAAAATTGTGTACATAGTTTTAAAAACCATGTGCACAATGTTTAATAACTGCATACATGATTCTCTCTTTTTATTAAATGTCCACTTTTTTTTCACCCATAACCATGCACTTACCCACCTAATACACCTATAACATCATATTGAAAAGTGTCAAAGTGTGAAGAAGAGGTGTCAATAAGCCCAAAGGTAGATCCAGGAAAGTGTCAAATTGTAACTTCAATATCAAAGAGGGAGGTCAGTTTCAAGAGATCAATAACGAGTCATAGAAGGCCAAGATTAACTCCTATGCCACCTCTCAAAAGAGCATCATCAAATAAACTTAACACAAGTTTAAAAAAGAATCATATGAATGTTTCATAAATTTCATTGATGTTGTAATTGATCTCAAGTTTGGATGAGAGCCATCATGAGCGCCATACATGTCCACATTATCTCTCTCCTCTTTTTTCTCCTATATATACTCTTGTATGTAAATTTGAAATTATCCTCTGTTTGGTTATGGTGTAGCCCTGTCAAATTGATTTTGATTTCTTGCTTTTGAATTTAATAGAAGCTGAGGTATGCCTTGTCCATATTGCAATTAGTGTTCTTATGATTAATTGTTGATTAATGATAGTGATAGTGTTCAAATTCTTGACATTTTCCCTCTTCATTATTTCCTATTTGTGAGTAAGTCTCCTTCTTTTAAGTCATATGGTGTGTCAAGTAGTATAACAAAAGTTAATTGTAGAAATATTATCTAATGTCTTCCTTTAGACCTCTTGATTATCCTTCTTGATTGATGCATTAGCTATAGCCTTCATATTGAAAAACTTATGTTAGAAGGACTATTTTGGAATTGTGAAATGATATTTTAGTCTCATTTTAATCCATATTATAAATCGTAATCAAGTAGAGGAAACTCAAATTTGGTGCATCACCCCTTGCAATCATTGATTTCATACTTTTTTTCATCATATTCATAGAAAATTTGAATAGATGTAGTGTTAGTATTGGGTGTAGCATCAAGGAATCTGACCCTTTATAGTTAATTTCTTTATTTATATGTCACCCATATCCTTAAAGAGTTCCTATTGTGTCAATTGGGTGAGGAGACTTGAAGCACCACCTCAAAGGGTACAAGTCAAAGTGACAACAAGAACTACGTCTCTAAGGCAATACATTCCAAAATTATTAATGATAAGATTACATTAAATTCATGTGGTATAAATTTTTTTAGAATAATAAAATATTCCAAGTGTCTATGCTCAACACAAGATCCCATTCCTCCATGCAAAAATTCTTCATGTTTTGTCTTCTTTTCATACTCCCAATGTGTGAGTCATAGCTCCACTATATGTTGGTGATAAGTCCTAAATTTAATAATGCACTTATATTAGATAAATACTATGAAAATATTAAATAAAAACATGTTAATTTCTTAACAAAGGTGAAAGACATCAAAAATTATAAACACGTAGTATTTAAAAGAAACAGGGTCCCATGATTAAAATGTTAACATGTTTTTAATCTTGTATTTGAAAATATGGAGAATTCACATTTATAATTTAAAAAATATCATAAAAAAATATTTTATGAATCAAAATATATGGCTTAAAATGCAACACGTAGTCTGCATAGCCACATTAGCACCTCCAAAACACAACTAAAAGAGAAATTTGAAAGATAAAACAAAAACAATACCCATAATATATTATATTTATATAAACATATTTAAATGACACTAAAAATTTTAATTTTATTTATTTTTAATGATCAAACTAACCACTACACACTGCCTTTTTATGTTTTTTGATTGAAAGTTGACTCTGTCAAATGATCTTAGAAGGGTCACTTCATTCCTTCAAATATTTTCATTGGTAAAACTAATAACATAGAAACTAAATGCATTGTATTCTCATGTAATTAGGCTATTATCATACAAATTTTTAATTAATTTTAACCTTATATTATAGTGTGATTTTTTTTAAAAGTATGTATCAACCAGATTTTAAAATTGAAAACACAAAAAAGAACCATGTAAAAATCAATGCCAAAACAAATTTTTAACATTGTTCATTTTTCACATGGGATAGAGTATTCCATGAATTTATTTACTAATACATTATCCCCATATTTTAATATCTTCATGAAATTTTATAAGGTTATTGGATGTCATTTAGTCATGTGAAATTGGGTTTGAATAGTGCAAAGTAGCTAGATTTGGTCACTAGGGAGACACATAAAACTGTGCACTAGTCAGTTTTCATGATTATGTATTTTTAAAATTAGGAACCATTTTGTACTAATTCATTCAGCATTATATTCTCCTTACATTTTGATACTCTCATAAAAAAATCATAATAAATGGTTGTGTTTTGACTATATAAATTTAGGTTTGAAACATGTGTACTAGGTAGATTGGGTACTTAGGAAGACATTGAAATATGTGCATTGGTTAGTTTTTATGATTGTGAATTTTACACTTAGGTAAGGAATTTTATAATAATTTTTTCACATTTATACTTTTCCCACATTTTACTATCATAATACAAAATTTTAAGAAAATTTAATATAATTTGGACCTACAAAATGAGACTTTAAGAATTTGCACTAAGAAGATACATAAAATGATCAAGTAAAAATTAGTTTAAAATAAAGTTTTGATAGTTTTAGGTTTGACACTTCTACGAGGATTTTTTTCACTATTTTCTCCATAGTTGAACTACTTCAAAATTTGGATACCATCCTAGAAAATTTCTAGTGAAATTTAAAATATTTGGTCATGTGAAATTGGACTTGAAAAGTGCATAGTAGGAATATTTAAAAACTGGGAAGATGCAAAATAATGACCAAGTAAAAATCAGTTTAAATACTAGTTTTTATGGATGTGCATTTAGGGAAGACAATTTCTACAAAAATTTTCACATTCGCACTCTCTCCACATTTGGATATATCCATGTAAAGTTTTAAATAAATTGGATACAATTTAATATTGAGAAAATAGAGTTGAGGAGTGCACAATAGGTAGATTTAAAAACTAGGAAGATATAAATAAATGAATGTAAAAATTATTTCAAAACCTAATTCTGATGTTTATGCATTTAATACCTAAAAACTAATTATTTGTGACTTTTTATAGATTTTCATTATTCCCACATTTGACTACCATCCTATAAAATCTCATGTAAAATGGATAAGATTTATTCATTTGAAAAGCCTCTTAAAAAGGGTTTTTTGATAAGATTTAAAAACTAGAAAGACATAAATATACACATTTCACACTTAGGGAAGGTATTTTTTATGAATTTATTTACCATTATATTATAATGACATATAAATATTGTCATGCAAAATTCTTGTAGAATTAGACTTCATTTAATAGTGTGAAACTACATTTGAAAAGTGTCGATTGGTAACAAATTCAAGTTTTACTAAACACCTAAAACACTTTAAAATTATTATATTCAAAGGTAAAATCAAGTTTTAAAATTGAAAAAAATAGGTTCCATGTTTTCATAGATGAAATTAGGGCATGTTGTGCAAGTAACAAAAAATGGTGACTATGCTAGAAAGTAATCCTAAGTATTTTAAAACAAAAAATAGTGAAAAAACATACATTTTTTTATTAAATCAGAGCATGGAACATAAAAAATTATAATAAGATAAAATATGAAAGTAACCAAGTGATTAAATTCAACATCCTTATTAACCTAGTGTGTGTAAGATGAATTAATTTACCATTTCAAAAAGTTGTAAGGATTAATTACTATGATTCTAACCATCAAGCTAGTGAGTCCTACCTTGTAAACATTTACATACATTAATATATTTTCAACTAGGCATATATATCCCCAAGGAAGCTATCTCTGGTCCCACTTAAGGCCTTGTTCCACTGCCAGCCAGGTCAGAAAACCTATAGTGGAGGTTGCCTAAATCACCCCACAATGAGTATTTTTTAAATTGATTTTACTTTCTCTTCTCTTTTTTTTTAATGTCTCAGTTTAGGGTTGGGGACCACTATGGCAAAAAAAAGGCATGACTATGGATTTTTCACCCTAAGATTTCATCACATCAATTTCACCCAAGTAGACTTAAAAATATTCTAAGCTATGAAATTTGTGCGTGATGTCAAGAGGATACCTTCATTATCCAACTAGTTTTACCCAAACTCATCCAAACAAGATTAATTATAGAACACATACAATAGTCCAAGCCATAAAATTTTACTCAATAACATCCTCTCACATAATATCATTCTTGATACCTACTTGAAGGTCTTTCATTTCATTATTTTTCATTGAAAAAATATAGAATTAGAACAAAATAACTGAGATAGGCCCAACAAGAAAAATAGAAAATCAAAGTAAGAAAATAAACCTAAACTAAACAAAAAAAAAAGAAAATGGAATAAACAAGGAAAGGAAATCAAATCAACAAATGAAAATTGTTTACATGATCATGCCAAGCAAATACATGCCTAGAAATAAAGTTTGAGGAGCAGTCCATTGTCACACAATGGAAACTCCTCAATAATTAGACACCTGATACAAAACAAATTGATGTTCAAGATTTTGAGAAGGTTGGTATTGATCTTACCAAATTAATGTATATACTTATGTCTATGTTGTCTTTTATGTTAAAAAATAATATCTCAAAGAGACTTTTTAATAATGTTTTCATTTAAATTATTCAAACCTATGTCATAAAAATGAGTCATGCACTTGCATTTCACTAACAATAAGTACTTAGGATAAATTTTAATTAATAACTCTATCCAAAAATTGAATTGTGGTGATGGAAATGGGTGGGAATCAATACATAACATAGTAACTTATATACCCAACCTAGCCAAAACATTTTCTTTGTGATAGCCTAGTGGTGAATCCACTATTGGATGTTCTTTAGTTAACATGGACACTTTGAAAATAATAATATTATCAATTTCATCATTCAAAATAGATGAAATTGAGTCTTCCTAATTTAATAAGGTTTTATATTTATCATTAGTGGCTAAAGTGTGTGAAGATTTATATTAGATCAAGTCATAGTCAGCTTCAACTCTCAATGGAATTATTTCTTCATTCATGCCACTATGTTCGTGATTACTCATTTCAAAATTGGATATGTATGTTGTCAAGTGAATATAATTGTTGTTATGATCCCATTACTCAATTTTATTAAAAGTATCTAATTATTTAGATATAATGGTAACCACTTGGTTCTCTTCTACCTCCTCCATCTCTAATGAAGGTATGTGAATAATTTCACTATCATTAAGTTATTCATCATCTGAAACTAGCTTGTCATATGTAGGGGTAGTATCATGTGACATGGATATTTCAAATTCATGACATGCATATTATTCCTTAATTTTCTCCAACTCTTCTATTTTATATTTAGGTTGATTACAAGATGCACTTGATTCATCACCTTATATACATAGCTCTTTCCTACTTGGATCTTCATGTGGGAAGTCACCTAAAATGAATGTTATCTCTTCATCATCATAATCATCATCATCACTGATATCAAGGAATGGTTCTTGATTTTTTAATGGGACATTTCTTGTCATCGTGACTATTTGTGCATTATTTTCAATTATGTATCCATAAACTCCAAATTGTGGACCTAAAAATGTAGTCCCATATGTCATCCCATACATTGTTTATAAAGTATTTCCTATAGCAAATGACACTTGATCAATAGAAGTACCTAAAGACACTTGATCACTTGCAAAAGATAAAACAACAAATTGATTAAAATTTGAACCATAATCACATGCATTAAAATTTATAATATGATTCCATTTTATCATTGGGAGGTCATATTGGACATGAATGAGGCAAGGTTTGATTATAAGGCACACATTGATCTGTAGACTGACCTATAGGCAAATAAGTTTGAGTGTTTTAGGTGTGAACACTCAATTATTTTGATGATAAAATATATTAAACACCATAACCATGTGGCATAGCTTGTTGTTCAATAATGAACACCTCTTGATAAGTTGATGCTAAACATATGAGTATAGATGGGGTCCTCTGAATAAGCATATCAGTTAAGGGATCCAATGTATTGAGATAGAATTTAATAAATGCTTCCTTTGTATATAAGAATGGATCTTTCAACCTCCTATATAGCTGGTGAATAATACTATTAAATGAGTTCATGGGTTCATTAGGCTCCCTAGATGTTGTAGCGGATTGATAATAAAAGGTAGAAAGATCAGTAAGGACACTGAAATGGATAATAAATGCATTTTCAAAGGCATTCCAAGATGTAATATATCCATCAAGGAAACCTATGTACCAAAAGTAAGTATCTTAATCTATGGAATAGAGAAATAAGTGACACGCTACATCCTCATGTTGGATCTAGATTTGAATTATAGCTTCCTTAAATGACTAAATGTGTTCTTCAGCAGTGTGAATTCTTCTAAGTGTACATTTTACACAAAATTTTCTAGGTTTCTTAATTAACTCATGAGTATTCCTAGAATATTCATAGGTCATAAACTTCCACTAAACCAAAACAACTCCATAGGTGGGTTCAAAGGTAGGCAATAAAAATATAATCAAATTTTAATACTATATAGAATTTCATTTGAGCCCTCCTTATTTATACCAATATATTGATGTGTGTTTTAAGCACACAACAAGATGGAAATGGAATAAAATGATGGAATTTAATAATTATAATCAATCATAAATATCCAAAAACATCTTACATCACCCTGTTTTTAATGTCAATCAATTGATGTGTTGTCTGACACACCAACTTAGGTAGGATAGAAATCCACCCAAACACTCCTTAAAAAAGATAAAATATCCCCAAGGTCTATTACTTTCAGGTCTTGGATTTCAAGATAACTCATTAGTTGATGTGAAACTATTCTACTTCAAGGTGTACATTTATAATATATTTAGATAAGTGATATGTAATGTTAGACTTATGGATTTGTTACCTAGGAAATCTGTAAAAGTGGATTTGTCAAAGAAATATAACTAATTCAATAATTATTCATTATGTACAAGGGATTTAAAAATACATTGATCAATAATGAAAAGGGTTTGAAATCAAGATATACATATAAACGTAGATTACAACTTTCAGATATATTCTACCTACTCTAATAGATTTATAAAAAAAATCAAAAGAGAAGGGAAATGAGAAAGATGTAACCATGTTTTATAGCTAGAATACTTCTAATTCATTTGATTTATATGAACTCCATAGAACCAATTTGTTGTATGGATAGTATACACACAACCATGAACAAATATGATGCAAGAGTTTGAGATATTTAGCTATGAATAAATATGAATAAAATCACCATATACATGCACAAATAATGACTAATAGTCTTCAAAACCTTTCATTTGATAGATATTTAATTGAAATATATTATTTGGATCCACCTTAAATTATGGGAATTACATAAAATTATTCATAATAACATTGCTCAAAAAAAAATTAACTATGAAAAATAAGAAATTATAGAAAATAAGTGTATTTTCCTTTACTCTACATTATACACTAATCAACCATCCCTTTATATGCCCTTTGACTAGATTTATATAGATTTTCAATACAATATCACCCACCCACAAAGTGGATTCAAAAATTAAATGATTGGAACCAATAAGGGCCCAAATGTTTTTGACATAGTGTTTTCATTGATTTCAATTTGATGTCATTAATGTTAAAGTGTGTTGTCATTGATTTCTAGATGCATCTAGTGAAGATGCATGAGTGAAGGATGATATCTAGGTAATCAAGGATAGTTGATGTATTTTAATGATATTTTCAAAGGTGATCAATGGTCAAGGTTGTTTTTTAGTGTTGTCCTTGTTTGTTGGAAGGCTTGTGTTAGGTTTAATGTTTCTCTAGTGAAGGATGATCAAGCTCAGTTGTCAAGCTCTTAGAAAAAAGAGTGTTGTGATGAGGTTTGTATGATTTCATTAAAGAGAGTGTTGTAGTGGATAGTTGAGTTATGTTATGATGAGATAAGTGATTAATAAGAATATCCTTGTGTTAAGTATCAAGATCTTAAGAAGTCTTGTCATGGCCTAGTCATGGCATGAAGAAACCTTATGTGAAGGCATGGACTTGGTTGCTTGGTGAGATGAGTGGTCTCCGGCATGAGAGAATATGTATGAAAGTGGTTGAGAATTATAAGTGGCTGTATGGTATGTCTATGAGGTGTTGAGAGCTTGGACAATGGTTGAAAGGTTAGTTTAAAATACTAATGTGGTTTACAAGTCAAGGTCTACAGAGCAAAGAGAGAGATGGTGGAAAAATGAAGTATGAGATTCAAATTTCAAGATAAGAATGAGAATTTGAGAATTATTAGTGGTGTGATAGATTGTCCTAGGTGTTTTGACCAAGTCTAAGGTCAAAGTTTTAATTTTTAGGCTTGAAAAAGTGTTTTAAGGTCTCTCGAGTGCACAAGATGAAGAGTTATACACCTGAGAAGGTTTTTAAAGATTTTTTTGGAATGTGTAGCATCTTCATGAGGACCTAAGATATTCATGGTATATGGAGAAGGGTCCTAAATTAAATTTATAAGAATTATTATTTGGAATGAGTGGATAAGCTTTATGAACATTTTTTAATAGTGAAATATGGTTTAAACTCTCAAATAACTCTAATGGTGACATAATATGAAAGAATTTGATGTGATTGAGTCTTCAAGTGAGTGAGTGGACCCTATAGGAAATACCTTGTTTCTTAGAGATTTGTTATACCAATAAAAGTTGAAAAATGGATGGAGGATAAATTTTGATACTTTTATTTTGTATCCATGAAGTTTTTTGGACAATTTATATCCCATAGGTTTGAAAATTTAGTGATACAAGTTGTCCAGTTGCTAGCAGGCCTAATGAAGAAAAATAGTACAAAACCTAAGCAATATGAAGACATGGATTTTAGTGTGATTTCAAGAAAGAGTGATGGATATAAGTGAATGTATATATTTTTTTGGACTTTTATGTCCTATAAATTATTTGTATAATGTTTTTTGGTTAGTGAAAGTAGTGAAAATGTTGAACCCAAAATGGTTGGTCTGGTTGAGTGAGGTCTGTGAGAAAGAAGGTCAAAAAATTGGTCTACAAAACTAATAGTTTCCATTAGATATTATGATATTTTTATTGGAGGTTGTTCTAAGGATTTTTTAGGATCATGCTCATGAATTGGAAGTCCTTTATTATGTTTTTATATGTGTCAAAAGTTTAAGTTTCAATGACTATGTTTTGAGTCTAGTTGGTAGTTCAGAGTGAGCATTTTGCAAAGAAGAGTTTGAGATTGTATACCCTAAGTTGAATTAAATAATAATTTTTTTGTGAACTTTAGATCATGAGGTTTTTGAATATGTGATTTATTATTATTATTATTTGTAAAAATTGTGTTTATGCTTGAGTTGTTAAAGATAGACTTTATGTGTGTATGAAGGCCTATTGTGAACAATGTTTTGAGAAGGGGTACAAGTTGTGATTGGACCTAAAAAGTTTTTTGGAATTAAAATTAAGTTGGATAAGGTATATTTTTTTTATCATTAAGTGGTTTCATGAGGTAACATGGTGCCAAAGTAGGCCTAATTGAATTAGGTTTCCTTAAGGCCTAAAAGAGGATTTGGTCTATTAAGTTGTGGCTGACCTAATGCATTATTTTATTAATGTTTGAAACATGTTATAATACCTATTTTAATGGTAATATAAGTGTGAAAGTGTGTATTTACAACCAAGTTGTGTGAGAGTAAGTGACTTGTATAAGTGCAAGACTAATTAGGCCTATTTGAGTAAGCTAGAAAAATGAATGCATGAGCGAATGAAATAGAAGATCCTTGAGTGAAATGAGGTATTATATACCATTATAATAGATTATATGGATTGTCATGAATTTATAATAGGAGATCTAAGTATGAATATCAAGGTCATATGACCTAATCAGTCTTGAAGAAACCTAGTTGAGCGAAGGAGTCTAGAAGACAATTTTAGAGGGATAAAAGAGAGAGAAGAGATGAAGAAGGTGATTATCATCTATTATATGAGAAAAAATGTATAATTAATATGATCAATGCAGTCAGGTGGTTGAGTTAGTGATGAGTCATTTAGGGGGTTTTTCCTCCTTACAAGTGGGTGCTTGCTAAAAGCCTAATCAAGTAGGTGCTTGGCTAGTTGGGGTTGGTTCTCCATGTGAAGTTGGTGATTTAATAAAATTAATATTTTTAATCTATTTTCAGGTATCAATTATTTTTCTTCCCCTTGAGGGTTTACCACATATATGATGTGTTATCTTCTATTCTTATGTTTCATGCATATGTGGATGGTTATTTAGTCATTGTTTGATCTACATGTTTGAATGAATGTTCATGGATGCTTAAGAGGAATTGTAGTAAATTTTTTTAAGATTTACTCTTACACCCCCCCCCTCTCAGTCATTTTTCTCCCAAAAAATTATATCATATCATGGTCCTTTAAATTAAGTCTAATAACTTGAAAGGTGATCCTAGAATCACAAGATGGATAAGAAGTTAAAGAAATAGAGTCAAGAGTTGAGGTCTATCATCAAGGATCTTAAAGAGTAGATATATATACTAAAGAGTGACATGGAAAAAGAAATGATAAGGGATGAAAAGACCATAAAGGATCTCAAGAATCAATTAGAGGTCACAAATAGAAGTTTGAGATCAAAGCAAGTTGAGAGTCATCAATTTAAGTCTAAGCTAGGTTCCTTGAAGGTTGAGCATTAGTAGCTCATAGACAAGATGAGAAAGTTTGATAAAGGTCACGAGAAGATAGATCAAGTAAAAAAAATTCCAAAATAAAGAGAAATATGACAAGGCCAATCAGATAACTTAACACCATAAGGTATTCCAATTTATCCCATGGTTATTATTTTGCTTGTTATCAATTTGGACATAAAGCAAAGGAATGTATAAGGATGCCACCCAAGAATGAGGTTTCATGGGAATATGGTAAAGGAAACATTTAGCCAAGAAGATATCATAGAATACATCATTCAAGAGGTATGTCTAGAAAGAGTATGTCTATTTGTTATGAGTGTCAATATGTGGGTCATATTGTAATATTTTTTAAGATCAGATTGGATAATCCCTCCAATAATAACAAGATGTTGAAAGCTCCTAAGACAAAATTCATTATATGGAGACAAAAGAAAGTGAGAACTAGTCATGATCAGCTTATGGATCAAAATGGACTAATTACCAACATATAATGCCAAGAGTGGTTGGTATTATCTTAATTACAGAAGAAGAAAGATAATGTAGACATCAAGCCAGAGGTGCCAATCATGACCAAGAGGATCCTAAAGAAACACTATCAGCCTCATGATTAAAATTTGGCTGAGGAATGAGTGGAGATCTATGAATCTCCTAATTTCACATTGTTCTAGAGCTCTATGAAGTGAGATGTCTCTATTAGACTTCATAGAGGCATTCATCACTCAATAAAAGCATCACAAAGGTGTTTTATAGAGTTATTTTATGTTTATAATAGTAAGTATCTGAGCTTAATATATGTAAAAAATGGGTATTTGAGTCAAGATGCTTGAAGGAAGATGAGGTTTGTTTAATAGCCCCAATTTCTTCAGTTGGTGCCAAGTGTGTGGTTAAAAAGAAGTGTGTGGTCATGAGAGAAAAGAGAGTTATTGGCAATATAAAATATGACAAGATGATCAAGTACATATTGAAAGTATTTAATGTAACTAGGTCATTCTTGAAAGATAATTTGAAGAAAACTAATCATTGGTATAGGTCAAACATGGAAGGTACATGATGGTTTTGAGGCACATATCATTGGTATAGGTCATTAATGGCTTAGAAAATGTTTTGAGAGTCCCATAGATGCCTTGGTGAGGTTATACATGTCTCAATTACTATCTGGAGAAATTAAAATTCATATCACAAGCTTAGAGAAGCTAGATCATCATTATACATAATGGATATCCTCCCAGACCATCATGTTTGTGATTTTATTAAATGCACATAAAAATTCAAAATGGGTCAAAGGGTCAAATGGAGATGATGTCAGATGTCCCAAGAAGTTGTCTTGAAAATTTAGGTTCATGACGAGTCTTCTAGATCAAGATATATGCCATCAAAGTTGGTTTGAAGATAATAGATGTGCTAGAGACCGTCAAGTTTAAACCTTGGGAAATAGTTTTTATAATTAAAAAATATGATCATTGAATTTGAATTTGAACTAGTCTGCTAGGGAACTCAAGAGCATAGAAAATTTAATTGAAGCCATGATATTGATGAAAACAAATTGGTTTAAAAAGGAAAGATGAACTGGACAACATGAAGAAAATCCTTGAAGTGAAAAGAGTTCTTGATTATCTGTATAATTTTAATAAGTGCATGCCAAAGTCAAAAGTTGCAAAGTGTGAAAAGTTATAGAGACCCAAGTAGAGAGAAATGTGATTAACACTAGTCTAAAGTCTTGGAAATTATGTTTTGAATGTTGTATAATGTTCTTAACTAATTTTATTTATTTTATATGGATTGATCCAGATCTAGAAGTGTATTTTAAGCAACAAAAACATCATGAAAGTTGATTGTGTCATGAAGGTCTTTGACATTGGCTAACAAGGTTACTTACAAAGTTTTTGAATGACTTTTGAATTAAAGAGAAACTGGTCCAAAATTTTGAAGGTGATCCTAAGGTCATGTAGTGCATGACTATGTATTCCACATGGTCAATATATGGGGTATGAAGAATAACAAGCAAGATAGAGGTAAGATATACCTATGAGGGTTTCTTGTCTTCATATACCGATAAACCCTAAGAGAGTTCTTCATGAAGTAAAAGAATGAATTTATAAATTATAATTATAATGATATTAAGATAATGTGATACATTTGGATAATATATGAGGTCATTGAAAAAAAAAATTAAGTACAAAACTTGTCAAAATAGTCATGCTCAGAGGTCTAATAAGACTAGACAAGGTATTACCAGTAAGTGTGAAGATGACTGACGGTGTTTTCATTTGGTCCTTAATATGAAAGGTCGATGTTCAATATAAATGGAGAGTGATGTCAGTGTCATTAAGGCAATATGAATTTATTTAAAATGTTTTAATGTGCAAGACATAAAGGAGATACTATCACAAAGATATGAGTATGTAGAAAAAAATGAAATCATGAAAAACTAGTAAGCATAAAAGAAGATTGTAGAGTTGTTCATTGGGGTATTATCATGAATATTTGAATGTTATATGTGCATAAATATCACTTTAATATCATAGAGGATCAAGGAATATGTTGTATAGTCTCAATTTTAATGTCATAAAGAAGAAAAGTTATGACAAAGGTCTATCATAGTGAAACATGTAAGCATAGACCTAGTGGATGCAATGAGGATGCCATTATGAGGTTTAAGTACACTAAGGAGGTATATTTATGCAACACAAACCTTTGAGATACTATATGGACATGGTGTGAGTGATATTTTATATATCATATAGGACTAGATTATTCACTAGGAATAATATATTTGATTGCGGTTAGACCTAATAGACATGGTAGACAAGCATTGATTATAGAGATGTTTTATGCTCATAGGCATTGAGGATGATTACTCTAGGTGATTGAAGATGACCTTTGGGTCATGTGTCATAGGTATATATGATTGGTATGCCCTAGTTGTGTGAGGTGAAGGTGGATTAGATATGGGTTATGGATCTTAGATAATATCATTAGACATTATTTTCACAATGTCTGAATGGATAATGATAGATTAAGGAGATCAAAATTGTCAAGAAGAACTTGGATGAGCATGGTTGTGTAGTTTTATATGATATTTCTTTATTTAGTTATTGCATTGATTGATATATGATTGGTATAAGGGGGATCTTGGTAGATATAAGTTCTTTTTCAAGAGAGTGGTTGCCTTTGCTATCTAAATAGAAGTAAGCATGGAATTAGGGGGGCATGATTTTTGAGATGTTTCATGATTTTTTTTCTTGAGCTAGTTTTAAGAGAGAAAGTTCAGTGACTGGGGATAAGTTTATGTGTGTGGTTTCCAAGAGTGGTTTCCATACTTTCAAAAGAATTTGTGCCATCTAATGTATTTAAGAGATAATATCAGCTTAGGGGGAGAAAATGAGTTTTTAGAAGTCTACAATAACTAGTATGATCCTAAGGTGAGTATTTGGTCAGCATTTCATTGTGTGGTTTCTTGAAGTTTAGGTCTAAGGGTTGAATAGCTATTTGTGTAATATACTTTTTCATTAATGTCTTAAGGAGATAAAGACTAATTTGGGGGACAAGAGATTGATCAGACTGTAGTGTGTTTTTCCATCAGTGACAAAGGGGGAGTTTTTTGTCATAGTGTTATCATTAATATCAATCTAATGTCTTTAATGTCAAAGTGTGATGTCATATATGTCTAGATGCATCTATTGAAGATGCATGGTGAGTGGTATTTGAGGTATGCATGAATGAAGTATGATGTCTAGGTAAGAAAGGATAGTTGAGGTATTAGCATGAGGTTTTCAAAGGTGATCAATGGTCAAGGTTTTTACTCAGTTTTATCCTTATTGTTGGAAGGCTTTTGTCAAGTTTGATGTTGCTCTAGTGAAGGATGATCAAGGTCAATTGTCAAGTTCTTAGCAAAGAAGAATGTTGTGATGAGTTTTGTATTATTTCATTAAACAGAGTGTTGTAGTGGTCAACTGAGTGTTGTTATGATGAGACAAGTGCTTAATAAGCATATCTTTATGTCAAGTATCAAGAGCTTAATGAGCCTTGTCATGGCTTAGTCATGGCATGAGGAGACCTTGTACGAAGGCATGAGATTGGTTTTTTTGGGAGATGAGTGGTCTCAGGTATGTGATAATAAATATGGTAGTGTTTTGGCATGGTAATAGGTTGTATGGCATGTATATGATGTGTTGAGACCTTGGATAGTGGTTAAAAGGTCAATTTCAAGGACTAATGTGGTTTGTAAGTCAACGTCTACAGAGTAAAGAGAGAGATGGTGGCCAAATGAGGTATGATATTTAGATTTGAAGATAAAAATGAGCATGTGATCATTTTTAGTGGTGTCATATATTTTCCTAGATGTGTTGACCAATTTTTAGGTCAAATTTTTAAGGTTTAGGCTTGAAAAAGTGTTTTAAGGTCTCTCGAGTGCACAGGATGAAGAGTTGTCTACTTGAGAAGGTTTTTAAAGTGTTCATTGGCACATGCAACATCTACATGAGGAATTGATATATTCATGATATATGGGGAAGTGTCTTATATCAAAGTTATAGGCACTATTTTTTAGAATGAGGGGTTAAGCTTTATGAATGATTACTAATAGTGGAAGATGGTTTAAACCCTCAAAGAACCCCAATAGTGACCTGATATGAAAGAAGTTTTTCTAAAGTGCTTAGAATGGATTGGTATGTATATTTTATTTATTTTATATTGTATTAAAATCTCCCAAGAATCTCCATATGTGATTGAGTCTTCAGATGAGTGATTGGACCCTAAAATAAAGGCCTTGTTTCTTAGAGATTTATTGTAGCATTCAGAGTTGACCAATTCAAACTTGTTAATTAGATAGAGGAAAAGGTTTGAGACTTTTAGTTTATTTCCATGAAGGTTTTTGGAAAATTTATATCCCTCAAGTGTGTAAATTTAGTGATCCAAGTTGGCCAATCACTAACAGTCCTAATGAATAAAAAATAATGCAAAACCCATGCAGTATTAAAAGGTGGATTTGGTGTGATTTCATGAAAGAGTGATGGAGATAAGTTCATGGATATGTTTTTCGGGACTTTTATGTACTATTAATGATTTGTATAAAGTTTTTTATTCATTTAAATTAGTGAAAATGTTGAATCCAAAATGGCTTGTCTGGCTAAGTGAGGTCTTTGAGAGAGAAGGTCAATAAATTAGTCTGCAAGACTAATAGTTGTGATTAGATCTTATGATATATATATTTTTTTATAATTTTATAAGAATATTTTAGTATCATTTTTATGAATTTTATTTCCTTGATTTTATTCTTTTAGGTGTCAGAAGTTCAAGTTTCCATGACTATGTTTTGAGGCTATTTTGCAGTTTAGAGTGAGATTTTACAGAGAAGAGTTTGAGCCTGTATACCCTAAGTTGAATTATATAATTAATTTTTTGATGAAATAGAGGTAATTATGTCTATTAATATGTTATTATTATTTTTATTTATTAAAATTGTTTTTATGCTTCATTTTTTCAAGATAGACTTTTTGTGTGTATGAAGGCCTATTGTGAATAGTGTTTTGAGAAGGAGTTCAAGTGGTGGTTGGACATAAAAGGTGTTTTGGAATTAAATTTAAGATGGATAAGTTATATTTTATTTATTTTTTTATCAATTAATTTTATTTTGTTTCATGCGGTTATGAGGTAATGTGTTGCTAAAGTAGGCCTAATTGGATTAGGTATCCTTAAGGCCTAAAACAGGATTTGGTCTATTAACGTGTGGCTGACCTAATGTATTATTTTATTAATGTTCAAAATGTTTTATAAGACATATTTTAAGGGTAATCAAAGTGTGCAAAAGTGTGTATGGCTGACCAATGTATGTGAGAGAAAGTGACTTGTATAAGAGCAACTAATTAGGCCTATTTAAGCAAGTTATAAAAACGGATCCTTGAGTCGAAGGTATTATATACCATAAAAAGAGAGTATAAGGACTATCATGAATATATAATAGGAGATATTAGTATGAATATCAAGGTCATATGACCTAATCAGTCTTGAAGAAACCCTATTGAGAGAAGGAGTCTAGAAGGCAATTTGAGAGGGATAGAAGATAGAGAAGAGATGAATAAGGTAATCATCATATATTGTATGAGAAAAAAGTTATACTAAATATGATCAATGTAATCAGGTGGTTGAGTTGGTTTTGAGTCATCTAGAGGGTTGATGCCTCCTTACAAGTGGGTGTTTGCTAAAAGCCTAGTCAAGTAGGTACTTGGTTAGTTGGGGTTGGTGCTCCATGTGAAGTTAGTGCTTAAATAAGCTTGATATTTTGACTTATAGGACTGTATTCCATTTTGTATGGATTAGTATTTTTTCTTTCCCTTAAAGGTTTCCCACATATATGATGTGTTATCTTGTATTATTATGTTTCATTCATATGTGGATGGTTACTTAGTCATTATTTGATCTACATGTTTGAATGAAAGTTCATGAATGATTAAGTGGAATTATAGTAAGGTTTTTAAATATTGATTCACCTTTACTCTCACCCACCCTGCCCCGCTCCCCCCCTTGCCCCCCCCCCTTAGTCATTGTGCTTCCAATAAATTTAGTGTGGAACTACATGTCCAAGGTAATACATGCTAAAATCCTTAATGATAGTCTCACATTAAATTCATGTAGAATAAATATGTTTGGAATAATAAAATATTCCAAGTTTCCATGCTTATCACAAGATCCCATTCCTCTATGCAAAATTTATTCATACTTTGTCTTCTTTTCATACTCCCAATACATGAGTCATAGCTCCACTAAATATTGGTGACAAGTCCTACCATTTAATTATGCACTTCTCTTAGACAAATCCTGTGAAAAAATTAAATAATTTTTTTTAATTTCTTATCAAATCCTAAATACATCAAAAATTATAAACACAATATTTAAAGTTAATAGATTCATGTGATTAAAATGTTAACATGTTTTTCATATTGTATTTATACAATTTTAAAAAAAATCATTACAAATATGGATAAGTCATATTTCCAATGAAATAAATGGCATTGAGAACATAGATATGGATTAAAAACTAACATGCAATCATGTGAAGCCACATCAGCTCTTCTAGAACACACTAAATGAGTAATTCGAAAGATAAAACATGAAAAATACCCATTGTATCTTATATATATATTATATCTTGAAAATACACTCAAAAGTTTATTTTTATTTTTTTAAGTGCTCAAATTAACCATTTTACACTACCCTTTTATTTCTTTATGGTCAAAAGTTGGTTGTGTCAAATCATCTTGGAATGGTCACTTTACACCTTCAAATATTTTCATTGGTAAAACTGGTAACTTTGAAACTAAATGTATTACATTATTATGTCATCATGGTACTCCCATAAAAATTTTAAATTTAATTTATAACTTAATTTATAGTGATAAAAAAAATTAAACGTGCGCACCAACCAGATTTGGAAACTGGAAAGATAAAAAATGATAAAGAAAAAATCAACATAGAAACTAATTTTTATCATTGTGCATTTTGACGTGGGATATATTAATCTATGATTTTATTTACTAATACATTATTTACACATTTTTTTAATCTTTATGAATGTTTTTAATATTATTATATCTCATTTAGTCATGTGAAATTGGGTTTGAATAGTGCATAGTAGCTAGACTTGGTAACTTAGAAGACACATAAAATTATGCATTGGCTAGTGTTTATGATTACATATTTTTCAAATTAGCAACCATTTCATATGAATTAATTCACAATTGTATTCTCCTTTAATCTAGATACTCTCATAAAAAATTATAATAAATGGATGTGTTTTGGCCATGCAAATTTAGGTTTGAAACATGTGCACTACATGGATTTAGAACTTGGGAAGATAAAAATCTATGCACTGGTCAGTTTTCATGATTGCACATTTTAACCTTAGGGAAGATGTTTATGATAATTATTTCATATTTGTATTCTTCCCAAATTTTTTTATAACATATTACAAAATTTTAATAAAATTGGATATAATTTGGTCCTATGAAATGAGACTTGAAAAGTGTGTAGCTGGTAGATTTGGCAACTAGAAGATGTCGAAAATGACTAAGTAAAAATTAGTTTAAAAGCTAGTTTTGATAGTTATGTGTTTAATACTTTTTAAAAACATATTTGTGGCCTTCTCCATATTTGTGCTCTTATCACATTTTTATACCATCCTAGAAAATTTTGTGTGAAATGGAAAATATTGGTCATGTGAAATGGGAATTGAAGAGTGTGTAGTATGTAGATTTGGAAACTAAGAAGATGCAAAAAATGACCAAGTAAAAATAATTTCAAATGCTAGTTTTTATGGTTGTACATTTCACACTTAGGGAAGACACATTTTATGATTTGTTTCACATTCACACTCTCCAAACATTTGGCTATATCCATGTGAAGTTTCAATGAAATTGGATACAATTTAATATTGATAAAATAGAATTGAAGAGTGCACAGTAGGTAGATTTAGAAACTGGGAAGATGAAACAAATGATTGAGTAAAAATTAGTTTAAAACTGAATTTTGATATTTATGAATTTAATACTTTAAGAATTAATTTTTTATGAATTTTTCAATATGTGAATTATTACCATATTTGAATACCATCCTAAAAAAATTCATGTGAAATGGACAATATTTAGTCATTCGAAAAGCCTTATGAAAAGTGTTTTTTGATCAAATTTGAAAACTAGAAAGATAAAAATCTGGATACTGGCTTGTTTTGAAGGCCATGTATTTCATACTTAGAGAAGGATTTTATTACAAATTTATTTACCATTGTATTATAGTGACATATAAATATTATCATGCACAATTTATAAATAATTAAACTTTGTTTAATAGTGCAAAACTACGTTTAAAAGTGTCTATTAATAACAAATCAAAGTTGTAATACACACCTAGAATACTTGAAAAAAATTGTATCCAAAACTAAAACTAGGTTTAAAAATATAAAAAGAGAGGTTTCATGATTTCATACATTAAACTAGGGCATGTTGTGTAAGCAACAACACTTCTCATAGAGAAAAATTCTTTCAACTAGTTTTAAGAAGACAGGTTATGGTAAGACAAAGTGGGTGTCTTTATTGCAGGGTTATACTTTTGTGTTGAAGTAGAAACCAAAACAAAATTTAGGTAGTTGATGCTTTGATAAAGTGAGTGGGGTTGATAACTACTAAGGTGAGTGAAGTAGTTGGATTTGAATTTATTAAGGAATTATATAGTACTAATCGATATTTTAGAAAGATAGTTGAGCAATGTAAGAATCCATTAATAGGTGAGACAATTATTGTTTATAATGACTATCTTATACATGATGGTTATCTCTTCAAAGGGAAATAATTATGTATTTCAATTGGGTCTCTAAGAGAAAATATAATAAGATAATTGCATAGTGGTGGTTTGGATGGACATTTTGGTAAGACAAAGATAATATCTTTGGTGGAGGAAAAGTAATTTTGGCCAAATATGAATATAGATGTGGAAATATATGTTCCAAGGTGTAGGAGATGTTAGGTGGAAAAATGATATTCACAAAATACATGGTTTACATGCCATTACTAGTTCCAAGAGGGCCATGGACATATTTCAGTATGGATTTTGTGTTGGAATTACCAAATACATAGAGAGGTAATGATTCATTAATTTTATTATAGACAGGTTTTTTTAATACGGTTCATTTTATTGCATGTAATAAAACTAATGATGCCACTAGATTTATAGATCTATTTTTTAAGGATATTGTGAGATAGCATGGCGTTATAAAAACCATTATATCAGATAGAGAAATGAAAATTTTAAGTCATTTTTAGAGGACTTTATAGAGAAAGATAAGAACCAAGATACAATTCAGTAGTATGTACCACCCACAAATGGATAGATAGACAAAAAAATATAAATAAGAGCTTGAGAAATTTGTTGAGATGTATAGTTAGAGAGAATCCCAAGAAATGGGACTTGGATTTATCATAAGTTGAGTTGCATATAATAGTTTAGTGAACAAAAAAATAGTAAAATCATCATTTTAGATCATTTATGGGAGAAATCCTATGAGTGTTTTAGATTTGGTATAGTTACCAATTTTAGAACAAGTGAGTGATGATGTAGAAATGTTTGTAGAACACATATAATAGTTACAAGAAGAAGTAAGAATAAAATTTTAGGAAATTAATGAAAAGTATAAAATAACAGAAGATGTTAGAAGAAGGTCACAAATATTTGAAGGAGATTTAGTGATGGTTTACATAAGGAAAGAGAGATTTTTAAAAGACACATATAACAAGTTGAAGTATAAAAAAATTAAGCCATGTAAAATTTTGAATAAAATCAATGACAATGATAATGAGGTGATTTTACTACAAAATTTTGATATTTCTATAGTATTTAATGTTTAAAATTTATATGATTTCCATGGATAAGATGGTGAAGGTGAAGAAGATGAAGAACTAGATTGTCAACAATAGGTGCCAAAGAAGAAGAGAGAAAAGATAGTGTAGGCTATGGATAAGAAGACAATAAACATAAGGCAATGAATTTATGATAGATATTTATTACATTAGAAAGGATTACAATAGGAAGAAAACACTTGAATTATAGAATGGAGGGTGAAGAAGATTGATAAGAACAAATGGTAACAATACAATTAGAGTAACTCATAAGAGCTAAGTTGTTTTTAACCAAAGGAGAATGATATAGAAAATGAGACCATAACTTTTGATCCATAGCTCCATTCGATCCCTAGCTCCATTCGATCCCTTATTCATTCCAAAATAATAGCCTCAAAAATCACAATGCATCCATAAAATTCCCTATCTAGTTATGGATATTTTCAATATTTTTTGGAGGCCATATGTGACAATCTGAGGGTCCAAAAAAGTGGTTTAATATTTTTTTGGGTTTTTTTTTTTATATTTTAATAAATTTTATATTTTTGTATCTAGACATGTAATTTAGTTGAAATTCATTTGATAGGTTAATTTTACAATTTAATTTATTTTTAGATGTTTTTAAAGTTGTGAGTGCTTGCATGTGAAACTTATAAAAATAGCAGGTCAAGTTTTATTATTTTTAAGAGCTCCAAATTTTTCATGTCAACTCTAATTCTAAGTTGAGGCTTTTTTATGCATGGTTTTTAATTATTTGAATCATTCAATATGAATCAATACTAGTTTTTTTAGAAACTATGACTTTTGGTATTTTATTGTCTTCATAGTATTTAGGTTCTTTAAACCTATATTTGTAGGAATCTAGTACCCCATGAATAGACCAAACATATCAATATTCACATGAATTTCATTTGGGAGCTTATCCATGAATAAGTCAATTATTTTTGTTACATTTAGACTATAAAGTAAATTGCTGATATATTTACCAAACTGTTCACTGAGAGAATGTATCCTCATTTATGGGCTCCTTTTGGGGTTTGGTCAACTTTGTCATCTTCCCTTGAGGTGGAATTTTATATGTACTTAGGTACCTCATCAGTCCTTATTGTCAGGACCCTATTCTACTACCCACCTAAGTTACACTTAAGGGGGGTGTTAGTGTAGGTTTTTATTCCATTTAATAATTTTTCCTTCCACATGTTGTTTAGTTTGCTTAGGTGTTAACCTAAGAATATGCATGATAATATATGATAACACCTATATTACACCTATATATTTACCTTTACTAAGTATATTTTGGCTAATGATCTTATGAATGATTTAATGATGATAATGCTAATAATTGAATATTTTGATTATTAAAGACAATATTCTTATTTATCATATTTTATTTTATTTCTACAATAGTTATCTCTTCTACATTTTTTTCATATTATAGAGATTTATGGTTCATGTCTACTTAGACTTTGCTATTTGATTGTGGTGTAATCTAATAGAAACCCTAATGGAAACCTAGGGTTTGGAAATAATCAATACAATACTAGGGTTCACCAATGTGTTTTACCTATATTGGGATAAATGTGGTTATTTAACATAATTATATAAAAACATTGTAAATTAATTTTAATTATCACACACACACACACACACACACACACACACACACACACACAGAGAGAGAGAGAGAGAGAGAGAGAGAGAGAGAGAGAGAGAGAGAGAGATGCACACTCACATACACACACACACACATGAATGTAAATGATTATAATTGATTTGGCACTATAGATTAATAAATATATAAATTATAACAAATGGATGGTATACTTACTAATTAACTACTCCATGGAACATTGAAACTATATGTAGGTGGAGGGAATAATGGAAAACTAGATTACAAGTTTCTCATATCAAAATATAGATATATTGTGCACCTAAATGACATCATTAGCCTTAGGTTGGTACCATCAAATGTTGTGTTCCTTTTTTTTATAGTTTTATCTTCATATATTTTAACTCAAGTTATTTTTATACACATAAATGCACATGTTTGTCCCTCATATCTATGTGAGATCCTAAGGTATGATTATGTGCACAACTCACATAAATATGTCTACTTCATTTAAAACCCTATATCCAAATGTAATTATAGAAATAGGTCTACAAAAGGGGAATAAAGGTGGGTGGAACTAACCTTAACCCCTTTTCATTGAATGGATTATCACTAATTACATATCTAACAATTTGAATAGAGAAGTCAAACTACATGTATTTCTCCCTATTAGTTGAATGTATGAAATGATGTTTATTCAAGTATGTAACCTATGATCTAGAATTTTATGCTTGAAAATTTATAAATTTGGTATGGATTTTGAGTTTTTTAGACTTGGAAAAGATATACAAGTTCTATAAACTTCTTAGACAATTAGAAAAAATGATAAATTCTCTTGAATGTGAAAGTGTTTGAGTATGATTAATAAGTGTATGCGAGATAGGTAATTAAACTATACCTATTTATTATCTAGAGTATAAATTTTGGGTATTTTATCCCCCCATAGACAACTAAAACTTATGGACCAAATTGTATGAATAATTTGAATTTGAAATTTTACTATTTCTTGATGTGGGATGAAACTATAATACATTATACTCTTAGTATAACATTAAAGTCTAGGAGACATGAGTATTAATCTACTGATCTAGGGATGTCTAAGTAAGATAAATAATTATTTTCAAATTGACTATGGGATTTCATATAGATGAGTGAGATTGAATTTGGAAGGAGAGTCGTGTTTGTATGCACAAGTAATTCAAGGTGAAGGTAAGTCAAAACTAACATTTAAGAGTATCAATTATCAAATTCTAATGTCTACAATGAGATGCTCTACTTTAAGGATGAAGTTATGAAAAGTTTGATAATTTGTGTGACATTTAATTTTAATATATTATAAATAAACTCTATGTATTTATTCATGACTTATATTTCTCATTGTTCATCTTAATAACTTAAAATTATGTGATTTCCATTAAAACCCATAAGACTACAACAACTAGCCTAACTTGATGAGTAAATCCATGCATTATTGCTAACAATGTTTCTCTTGACATTATCTTATTTTTCTTCTTATTGAATGCCACTCCTTGAAGATTGGACATTTATAGACTAGGGATCCTTTCATTATTTAGTGAAAAGTCAAAATGAGTTTCATTTAGGTGGTACAAATATTTTATACCTTTAGTTTACTTTCATTTTCTTTACTTTTTATTTTATTTTAGTGCCTCATCTACCCTTTATTATACTCCATGATGTTTGGGATGAATTTTAGGTAGGTACTTTTTGTTTTATTAGTCATTTGCGAGTTTTTAAACCTAGAGTGGTGGAGGACACATCATGTAGTATTTTCTCCATTCATTAATGTTTTTTCCATGTTTATATAAAATCCATCTCAAAAACTATTTTACTCATGCACTTGATTCTTTCTTATCTTTTATAGGTAGGTGCACATCAGTGGGACATATCATACATATCAACACCTTCCCATTACATGACTTAGGTGGTATATTCATTACTCACAAAAATGGTAAGTAATGGCATTTCAATATTTATATATATTTTCCTTGTATATATTTACCATACTGCACTTGATGTTTTTATTCTCTTTTACAAGACAAAAAATGCCTTAGCTAGCCTCAGAAAAAATCCACATAGGTATGTCAAGGTAAGCTCCCTAACTCTCTATGTGTATTTTGAAAAAATAAACTTATCAATCCATGATAAGGTACCACTCCCAAGGGGGAAATATGTAAACATCTAATCTTATAAAAATGCAACATTGGCATCTATTGATGGCTATACCTCTTTAAATATTACAAAAAGAGAAGGATCCTGTTTCTTGAAACTCTTTCTATACATTGAATCCATCAATCTATTTCATCTTTGTTTCCATCATCATAGCATGCTTGTGTTTTATCGTTTAAACCTATCCTCTAATTTGTTTTCCTAGGCCTATGAAAAACCACCATGGTGGTTACGTAACCATCAGTCTGCATGAACTAATAGTTTTATCATTAAATGTTGTATTACAATGTTAAAGGTTGGGCTTGGAAAAATAAACAATTCACCTACCATAACCATTCACTTCTTTCTCTAAAATCCTTCACTTTTTAACACACCCCACTATTATTCTTTCTAACCCCTTTCCTAGCCTCTATATCCTTCCACCATAGTCTTTATTTTGTCCTTAAAATCATATCCCTATAACTTAGTCTCTTCCCAATATTAATACTTAACCTCAGTTATTTTGTTATTTTTTAATCATAGTGTTAGTTTAGTTATGAATCATTTCTATTTTTTATTCTATTTCCATGTGACAAATCATTATTTCCATTTGAATAATTAAACCCTGAGGATATTGTGGATCACATCTCTAGATCCTAGTTAATCATACGTTGTATGGAAAGTCATAGGTTTATGCTTATTTTTTAAAAATATTACCATAGATTAAGTTTAGATTTCATGCTGCTAAATCAATTCATTTTAGATTAGTGTTTCTATTTTTGTTCTTGTTTTTTATAGTTCATACAATTTTGTATTTTTGTTATTCTAATGCATTCTAGTTGAAGTTGTGTAAGGTTCAAATAAGACATTACCATTTTACTTATCTCATAATTATCATAATTAATCCATTCATTTTATTAGTTGATTTTCCATCATCATTAGTCAATGCTTTTCCTATGTTGCCCAAGTGTTGCGTTCCTAAGTTATAGTATATCTTTGAATTTCTTCCATTGGTCAGTTTTTTGTTATTTAGTGCAAGTTATAGTTTAGTTTCAAGCCTCAAATTTATTGTTCTAAGTTTGAATTTGGCATATAATCAACAAAATTTAGTTTATTATTATCATTCTTTAAGCTGACCTTTGTTAATCTTGTTAGTTGGCTTGATGCCATCTATATTTATGTAACTTTTCTATCTTGTATGCATTTTGTTATAAAGACTTTGTGAGTGCTATACCTACATGTTATTTGTTGCACTTGATTTGTAGTGTTCTCCTAAGTCTTTCTGATTCTACATTGTTCACTTTCCATTTCTTATTTCTGTCATTTCACCCATTGTTTTGTGTGTATTAGTGAGTAGTTTTTTTATAAATCAATAGCATAAATAGTTTTCTTTCATTACATTGGAAAATAAAAAAACATATTTTAGATTGTTATTTGTTCATTTCAGTAGAATAAATAGTAATTATCATATGGTATTAGTAAATTATTATATGCAATCAATACTTGTCATCATATTCAATCTTTCATTTTCAAATAAAATAGTTTTTGTTCAATTATTTTCTTTTATTATTGATTTAGACATTCATAGTGGATTTGAGCCATTATTAGGATATAACCCAAAAGATAGGTTAAAGTGAGCAAGCACAAATGGACATGCGATAGTGTAATGGCTTACAAAGCCATATAAAACCAAGAATATGAGAATACACAAAGTGATGAGAGAGATGAAAAGAAGAATGGAGATAACCAAGCTGACCTCAATAGAAATTGAGAGTTGCCTACATAGTTCCATGGTCTCATGTTCTAATATGAACTTTAGGCCAATGTAGTTCACCCATGTTTGGGAGAGAATGGAATGAGAAATGATGAAAAGGGACCAATAATTTTATTAGACTTATAATGTATGCAAAGAGATGAACATCTAAGCATAGACAAAGAAGCCTAAAATGCATATTACCTAGAAGCCTAATTCCATATCATAAGCCTAGGTTTTGAAAAGTGTTCTTGAGAATCATTCATCGGAGCTGATGTTGACATTAAGCCTTTGAGACATGAGCACAAAGTGATTGCTATAGCAAAAGAAATTAGGCATCATAAGTATGATTAACTTAGAATGACATAAGCTTCCAATTGCACTGAGCCAATTCAAATTTGAATACCTATAACTAAGGATAATGGTAAAACAATGACCAAAATTAGAGTTACAATGATTTACATTTAAACAAAAAAACAAAGATAAAGAAAAATATAAAGATAAATGAACCTAACCTGAAATCAAGATATGATCTTAAGTAGGAATAAAATGTTTAAAAACAAAAATCAAGAACGTATTAACAACATGAGACCAAGATATAAATAATCAAGATCCATGTGGACCATCAATATGTACTTGGAAAAATAAAATAAGAAAACAAGACCAAACAACAAATAATAATCAAATACACAAAAAATGTTTATGAGTTTTTGAATGGTTTTATGAATGTTTTTGGAATTTTCTAAGTATCTCAACTTGATTGAGGATTAAGAGATACAAAATGGTCTAGCTCATGAAATGATGAGAGTGCACCAACTTAAAATTCTCGAAATATGATGAGATTGTATGATAAGAGGAACTAAGTTGACCTTGACATGAATCAAACATGGCCTATATAACCTAAAAATAATCCCAAGTCATAATAATTCTATCCACACAAAAGGTGATGAAAATTTGACTAGGTCACAACAACTTCACAAACAAAGGTGAATGACAAGACAAATGATAATAGTAATGACCAGATGATGTGGTACTGCATGATAAAAAGGCATTGTACCTAGTTTACCCATAGGTAGTTATAATTAGGAAATAATGTCATAATACTAATTTTTCCAAAGGCAATTATAATCAGGGGTAACAAAATAATATTGATTTTCCCATAAGAAGTTATAATTAGTGATACCAAATAAGATTATAGATGAAAGATAAATTTTCATATCAAATGTCATAATATGTTCATAGACTATTGAAATTGGATCAGAATCCCCCCACAAAAGGTGCAAGATGAACCAAAGGAACCAAGATCAAAATGGGATAAACATGATGACTAAAAATAAGCCTTGGTCAATAGTAAATAAATGGTATAATGAAATGATCAAAAGAAAATTGGATACAGTGGAAACAAAGCTACCCCCAAGCAATGACTAGATCAGATTGCTCACAAAATGGTGATAGCATTGTCTTAGGTTGCTCACAAAATGGTTAGAGTATTCAAACTTAAAAATTGCTCAAAAAATAGTGAGAGTGTGGGAAAGGGGTGATCGAGCTAACCTCAATAAAAATTGAGTGCTACCTGCATAGTCCTGAAAGACCTTAAGTTAATGTAGTTCAAATGTCATGGTTCATGGATCTCAATGGTATAATAATGCCTAAAAATGGTCTATAGGGTTATCCCTAAGAGAAGATGCATGGTAATGGAAAATGGGTGAATGGTAGATGAAAAATGGTTTTTTTTCTCTTGTTGACAAGGAAATGCATGTCCTAGTCAATATGTGAGACAACAAAAATGATCAGCTATATAAGTTTTGATCCAACACCCTATCATAAAAACTTATCTATTAAGAACTTGTTGCTAATCTGGATCTCAATAATGTGTTCATGATCTTCATAGATCATTGATTTTTCTTCCTTTAAACATTAAGACAAGTATCCTTATAACCTTGATAAAGGAAAGTGTTGCTAGTGATGGTAAATAATGGTAGGATAAATGATATAAGTGGGTAATAAATAGGTGGGTGATAATGGAATGTATAATGAATGGGAAATAAATAAATATTAGGACTTTTAGTCACACATAATGTTACTGATGCCATATTCGACATAATTTTGGTTATGGTAGGGCTGAAGACCTCTGAAGATGCTCTCGATAGGACCATTAGATTGTTTTGTTACTGGATTTTGAGAGTATCTACCATATGATTATGTTGTATATTGTAAGCTATTTTGATTTTATCTTTGATATTATCTTCAATAAACAATGAAGAAATTTTGTGCTCAATTATTGGTGCCTCGATGAAATTTTCACCAATGAATTTGTTATGATCATCCCATAACACCTTCGATAAAGTTTCATAAAGATATGTTAACATTTGAATATTATTTTCTTCTAACACCTTTAAAAACGTATCACTAAAAGATGTTGAGTTTGATCTTTACTTATCCCCTAGCACCTTCTAAAAGGTTTCACTAGGAGATTATTCTTATTCTAAATGAATGTGGTCTTAGTCCCCTAATATTTTGCAAATGATATGTCATCATGGATTTAATTCAACAATGTGTTATACTATTAGTCCCAATTGACACTTATGAGAGGTGGAATGTCAATATATTGGCTATGTTGGGTGGTAATAATAGGATGGTGAAAAGTAGCACAATCCTCATAGAAGATACTAGGAAAACTTGTGTCGATGTTGAATTAATCATCTTTAAAAACTATAGAAGGATCACAAATATATTCAAATTTATCTACAAGCCAATTGTAACCAATGTTGTAACAACCAATACTATAATCTATTTCTGACTCTGATTCTGAAGCAAGGGACTCTAAATCCAATGTCACAACTGATGTTGATTTTGTTTTTAATGCTAAATCCAATGTTGATTCAAAAATGGAACTTGACTATAATATTGATTCCCCATATGATATGGTTTTTTCAATAATATTTTATTGAATTATGAATTTTTGACAAGTAATGGCATGTGATGGCATAATAGGCTCAATAAAAACTAATTCATCTTAGAAGGGTTCAACATAGACTAACTCATCTAAGTGAATCCCCTCAAAAAGAGGGAACCACTCAAGGGACATCTCAATAAAATTATGTTTATCAAAGTGAGACTCTTCAACGAGTGGGAAAAGATCAAAAGACAACTCTACCGAGACTAGCTTGTCAAGGAGATGAGGCTCTTTAAAAATAGGTAACTTATCATAGTTTATCTTGTCAAAAATGGGTGTTTCAACAATAACATATTGGTTTTGGTTCATAATTGGTTGCAAAAGATCAATTTTGAACACATTTTGATCCTCATAAGATGGCTTTTGAAGAGATAAAGGTTCTTGTCTAGGCTCAAAGATTGACACAAATTTTTTAAAGTGGGGAACATTTGGTTTAAAAGGAATAATGGTTTGTGGTACAATAATGGACTCTCCAAAGATTAGACTATTGAAGAAGGGATAAAAAATAATTGGTTCATCAAATGGAGGTTCTTCAATAATAGATTCATCAAAAATTGGTGATGGGCCAAGAATGGTAAAAACTAGATGCTTCTTAGTTTGGTTGCTTGTGAAAACCAAAGGAGGAGGTCCTAAAATAGTAATGACTAGACACTTCTTAGTTTGGTTTCTTGTGCAAACTAAAGGAGGGGATCCTAAAATGGTGTTGACTGGATGCTTCTTAGTTTTTTTTCTCATGCAAACCAAAGGAAGAGGTCCTAAAATGATGATCTTAGTACATTGTGGAGTTTGATTACTTACATAAGCCAAAGCATCCAAGTCTTCCTGATAAACCCAATCATTCTAATCATGAGTTGGATCTTGACTATGTTCCCATGATTGATTTTTGTGAGGTGGATAGAAATCTATCTCACAAACCATATTGTCACCATAGGGGTCTTGAATAAAGTCATAAAAGCCATTTTGTGTGGCCATTCTATCATAAGCTAGATTATCCATGACTGTACCATAAGTGTAGCTAGACATATCTACATTTAATGAAGAAAGCTTCAAAAATATAAAGACTTAAAGTTTTGCAAACTCTGAAAAGTGATGTTTAAAAGACAAAAGGTTCAACCTTGGTTGAAAGAGTGAAGTTTCATCTCAAAAGTAGTTTGTGCCAAGATTTGGCATTAAAAAACCTAACATCAAATGTCTAACATCAAAGGTTTTTGAATAAAGGTTGTGTTTTCCCAAACAAAGTCACAAAAAATGATGAGGATAGGCACTCGAACAAACAAACAATTAATAGTGTTTAATATTGGGTGATCATTTAACCAAAGCTATGCAAACCAAAATAAAAAGATCTATGTACCAACCCCATGAATTGAGGCCTAAATAGAAATCAATCAATGTTTGGATCCAAACTTGACAAATTTAATTGAAAATTCAATGTTGAAGACTAGGATTAGACCAAACAAGCTAGACAATAATGGACATCATAATGATGCATAAATAAGGTCAAAATAGTATACATGACATAGTTTGAAACAAATAGTTTTTGATACATTGATAAACAAGTTTTTGAAACAAATTAAGTAGCTTAATAGCATAATCATTCTTAAATGATGTGGTCAATTGTTATGTTTCAAAAACTTAAAGGCAAAAAATATTTGACATGATTTGGGCATCATAACGCTACCCTTCTTAACTTAAATACATTATTTTGACATGGCTTATGAACAAACAAAAAAGTTTTAGCCTCAAAGCATACCAATCAAGTAATGACCAAAATACACTAAGTATAATCTTCCAAATCTTAGCAAGGGTATGGAAAAATGGGGTTGACTAAAACTAATTGGTTTTCGATCATTCTAGGGGAATAAATTGCATACTGACTTTCATGTCAAATGATGCAAAATAAAAGCATGGAAATTAGGTGATCATGGCATTAACTAGTTGTCAAAAGGTTCATTCCTTTTTACAACCACCACATCATGTTGTTCACTTAGTGTAGTGCAATTTCCAAATACAGATATGTCCCATGTACAACTTAAAAGGAGTAAGTGAAGTCAATGCTGGAAGATGAAACCCTAGGTCAAAGCTTCCCTAAAGAACTCAAGGGAGGTAATGAGATCCCCCTCATAAGCCAAATTTACATGAAATAAAGAAATCATAAAATAGAAAGACTTTAGGGTCATTGTTAAGATCACCCAAACTTTGATGAGTTTTTGGGGAGTGCTTTAGATGACATTTTTTTCAAGCCTTGGACTAGGATTTTTACAATAAGAATGGCACTTTTGATTCCAGGGGTTCCTTAAATGGGAAAAATGGAAGAGTATACATGTGGAATTCCTCTCTTTACCAAATAAAATATAAATTAAACTACTAATTGAATACAAAAATCTTGGAAAAGTGAGTTCATTTTTAAGCCCAAATTTGAAAGATGAGGTGGTGTTCTTTTGACCCCTTGGTCTTAATTATAATTTTTGAAAACATTCACCATAAGCATCTAAATTTTTCATTAAGTGCCAAAAATAATATTCCTAATTCATTTTAAAATCATGCTAGAGATGTCTTAATAGCATGTTTGTACAAGTTCCAAGTCTGTTGGTTACCTCTTTACCCTTAAGGCATCACCCCGAAAGCAAATATGTTAGATTAGAAACATTTTAAATAGATTTTAAAAAATTTATGAAAAAACTATGAAACTAGAAGTTAAACTAATGTCAAATTCTAAAAATTTAAGAGAAAATGCATGGTTTAAAAAAATAAATAATCCAAAATAGAGTTCGTATGACCCCAAACCAAGCATTTTAAAATGACCTATTAGCTCTCGGGTTTGTGTTTTCAATAAAAACATAGTGACCAATATTTGTTATACTAATTTATAATGGTTGTCTAATTGAAAATGGCTATACCAATAGTGACCGATGATGGCTATGCCAACCAATGATGGTTTTAGTAACCAACAATAGTTACTATGTAAACCTGTGATAAATAAAAATGGCAAAACAAAGTTAGAAAATCAAATTTCAAGAGTTTTAATAATCCAAATGAAGATTTTAAAGTTGTAGAATGATATTCTTCATGTTTGGGATGCATTTGGTCCCATCGGGCATATCAAGATATAGAGAGGATTACAAAGCAAGTTAGTCAAATATTAGTCCATAAATCATGAAAAATGGATAAAGAACTAACTAACTAAGCCTATCTATTCCTATGGCAATTAAAAAGGATAGAAAGAAACAAATGAAAGAAAAAACTTAATATTACCTTCCCAAATGGATTCACCATACCCATGTGTCTCAAAAGCATGTTCTTCTTGATCAAGCATCCTTGTCTTTGTCAACAAAGGTGGCAAACTCCTCCAATGTCTCAAGAACACTCCATAGAACCTAGGCTCATGATTTTAAATCACTAAACTAGCCTATAAATGAAGCTTGTAACTAATTTCAATGGTATATTACAAAGGATTGTGTAGACAATTTTTCAGAATAATTTTGCATAAATCAAGCTTTTTACTCATGTCCATATCCTCTCTATTTATATATTTTTGAGATTCGTCAAGATCAACCATGACCATCCATCTCAATATTGAGATGTGGGGCCATGGATAATAATAACATTTTAAATTAAACTCATAAATATATTCAAGATAAATAAGCATTAAAGAGGAATGGGAGGCATTAACTAGGCATGGGTGACCCATAATCTTAATATTTTATGCACATATGGCTTGATGGATGCCACCCCATAGATGATGTCACTAGGTGATGCAGATATTCAAAATCAATTTCCAATAATGAGATATTTAAAAATATCTATGGAATTCTTACTTAAGCTCTTAAATTAGATTTACGAGCATAAGTAAGTTTAATCAAGTTTAGTGTAATTCTTTGGAAATTGGTGCATAATTAATCAAAATGGTCAGAAAGTCATATTATTAGGTCATAATTTGATTGGAGAGGAATTGAAAGGTGATGTTAGATGCATTGGAGTTGTATTCCCATTTAGGATTTTTCCAAAACTAAGTAAAAATGGTACATGATGTGTACCAATAAATTATAAGAAAAGAGTGATCCAAAGCACTAAATGGAAAAATTGTCATTTTGACTTGAAATGATTTGATCAAAGTTAGCTAGCCCATAAAATGCATTGCCATATTTAGGGATACTTTGACCTAAATTGGCACTTTTAAGTGACAATTTTGAACCATTTAAGGTGTTTTATGGATTTTGACCTAAAATGTGCATTTGAGTGCAATTCGAGTAAGATTGATAATTTCAACACAAATGGTGTTAGGAATTGGATGTCTACACCATCACTACTCCACATAGCTCCTGATAAGTATAACATGTCAAAATTGTTGCTACTCCACATAGATCTTGATAAGTATCATGATGAATAGGAAATTGAAATACTACATTTAAAATGTATATAAAATTAAGGAATAAACATTCCATAGTATACGTGTATATGGCCATATGACCGAATTTGATAAGTCCCACTTGTCAAATCCTAGATTCAGTAAGCTCTCTTTGTTGGATCCAAACTCAGTAACTATCAAGTCAATTTGAGACTAAGTAGGGTCCACTCCCATCTCTTAGTATTCATGTTCCTAATTCACCACTCATCCCTTAGGTTTTCATGACCTAATGATCTTGAAAATGTACACAATGTTTAATGAATCACAAATTCATACTAACAGATCATAGAAAGCAATGATATATGATAAATAATTCTAGATGTACCAACATAAATTATAATAAAAATCATACAATCATTCCATAATTATATTAAGTTACCATAATCCAAACATAACTAATATCATATTTCACAACTTAACATATTCTATTATATTCATAATTATGAGGAAATAATGTTAAAATTAACATAACATATAAAGACTAAGGATCACATATATCATAAAGGGGATGCTCTAAGTAGTATAGTGTATGAAGTAAATGTGAGATTGGGAGACCCTGTATATGGGTGTGTAGGGACTATATTTCAATTGTAGTAGTAAATATCAAATCTACAATCACAATTGAAGGTGACACAAATAGATCTTCTCAAGTTGTGTTCACATCATTTTGATCTTATGTCTCTAGTTTCACTACTCTACACTTCAGGGGGAAAAGCACAACCCATCTCTCCCAGTGAAAGTGATCACCATAGTAATGATAATGTTACAATTGATATGGAGGAATTTTACTCAGATGAAATGGATCCCTCCCTTTTTTGGGAACCATGATTACCATAAACTATAACTGCAGAAGCGAGCAAAGGAAGGTGTTGCTATTTACAAATAATTTAACCAACATTGTCAAGTAGTTTCCATTTAACATGAAGAGATCATCTTAAACATGTTTAATATCCCCTAATTAATGTTCATTTATAAATGTGTTGTTCAATTATTGAATGTGTTATTTATTCATTGAATGTGTACTTTTGAAAAATTGATTAGGAAGTCTTATTCCATCAAATTTACTAAATATATATTTTTTAGATGACACATCTCAATTAATTCATTTCTCATCTTATCTTAACTATTAATTAAGTCCCTTTTTTATTTTACCTTAATTATTAATTATTATTCTTACGAGTATAAACTCTAGTATAGATATGTTACATGATAAAAAAATTTCATCCCAATTATTTTCTAACCTTCTCCATGGTTTGATGTTTGATGTGAGGATATGTTATATGATAATAACGTGTCATCCCAATTATTTTTATTTACATCTCTATCTTTTATTTGTCTCTATCGATAACAATTGTAACATTGATAAATGGATTCAATGTTATTGTAACATTCATAAATTCATATTAGTGTGCAACAAAATATTTATATTAATTAACATATATAAAATAGTAATTAATTTTTAAAATAAAAATTAAGATTTAGATAAGCTTACCTTTTGAAGAGAAATTCTAAGATATTCATTAGGATCTTATAATGGAGAACAACACATAATAAGAAAAAGGTGATCTAGATAAGTTATAATAATTGGAGAACTTGGATGTCCAAAACATAGGGTTCAAAGCATCTAATGTCTCAAGCATCAATTTACATTTTAGATAGATATTTAGGTACTATAAATTTATTTTGAAGATCGTGTTCAATTTATTTGAACATCCAAAAATATTACACATTTTTTCTTTCTTCATTTATTTATTTAACTAAAACATTTAAGAAAATAATTTATGTTTTGGAGTTTTTATTATACCAAAGAATAGTTGTGCTATCTCGACATTAGTAAAGGCCATGAATGGTATATAATATTAAAAATAACAAAACAATATATTTTTTGGATCTTGCATTATGTCTCTAGTTTAACTACACTACACTTTAAGGGAAAAAGTAGAGCCCATCTCTCCCACTAAAAGTGATCCCCACAGTAACAATAACATTGCAACTAGAATGGAGGAATTTTACTTAGATGGAATGGATACCTCACTTATCTGGGAACCAAAATTAGCATAAACTACATGTGAGGATATGAGTCACGCATAGATCAGAGAGGAGAGTGCATGTTATTTACATATATAGTTTTTAATTTTTTATTATTTTAAGATATCTAGGGTTTAGTAACATCCATGTTTAAGTGGGGCCTATACCTCAATCTAAAACTAAAATCTTTTTATTGATTGTGTAAATGCAAAAGTAACCAATCTCCTATAACTTAAAGGATATACTATTTACAAATAATTTCATCAATATTTTCAAGTAGTTGTCATTACCTAAATGCCAAGATACCATAAAAAATATATAATAGTGAGACAAATATGATCTAAAAAAGTTAAAATTATTAGAGAAGGATGTCTAAAACATATGGCTCAAAGTATCTAATTTTTAAAGCATCAAGTTATCCTAGATAGTTATTTAGGTTGGATAAATCTATTTTGAAGACCATGTTCAATTGATTTGTACCTCCAAAAATCCTACATAATTTATTGCATGTTCACTTGAATTATTAGGAAAATAGACTTCTTTTCCTACCCTAATATGACACCCTAACTTGAAATGTTAAGGAAAACATTATATATTTTAAAGCTTGTATTATACAAGGAAATAGTTGTGTTATATTGAGATTTTTTATGGTCCTCACTCATATAAAATATTTAAAATAACAAACCAATAATTTCACTAATTCATCCCCCACGTAACCATATTTTGTACAATATAAATCTAAAATAAAATTATTTACTTCAATAAATATTTTAATAATTACTTTATTTATCTATAATAACTACAAATGTTCAATAGATTCTTATGTACAATAAATAAATTCAACTAACATTCAACAATTAAATAAGTAAAATAAGTAAATGCTCAATAGAGTCTTATGTATAATAAATAAATTTTATAGGTTTCACGTAATTTTTTTTAACATCTTAACTACATAAATAAACTAAGATAACTATGTATTACATGTCTTGAATTTAAATTAGAAGATTCTTAGCACACCAACTGACATTCAACAATTAAATAAGTAAAATAAGTGATATAAAGTTACACAAAAAGGCCCAAAAAACTTATTAGAACCATACACTCACACTCTAGAAATTTGAGGAACATATGTGTATGGTTTAGAGAAGAAAGGAAAACTAGGAAATTTTTAGGAAAGATAAATTAAATACTAAAAGTTACAATAGAAGAAGTAAGGACCACTCAAAAATATAATATATGCCAATAATAACTAGTTTAAACTAACAAATACAAGAAACATTTTACAAACATTAAATTTAACACTTAAATATCATATAAAATGTTAGATTCTTTCACATTCACTTTTGAATTTGACAAGTGTAAATAATATTAGTACAAATAGATTTAAAACATCTATCTAAAACATACCTATAGATATCAATCTCAAGGCTTTTGTATTGAATTTTATGTATTATACATTGATTGATAACTCCACTATCTTCTTAAAAATGATTCTCACTAACTAGTGATAAATATCATCAATATAGTTGCACTAATATGTTGGGTTTGAAAAAACCTTTAAAAAAAAAAAGAGATCCAGACTTTACTATAGGGTCAAAATATTATGATTTTTTTATTGACTTCCCAAACTAAAAAAGAAAAATTTCTATGTGACAATTAAATAAACATCAATTTTAAGATTGAATCTTTATTATAATGATTAATTAGACACCAAATCTAAGGTTACCATTAATTAACATCCATGAATATTAAAGTCCCACCACCTCTTAATTACCATTATAAAACACCTATCGACATGATAGTTATATTTTCATATACTTTCAAACTGAGAAATATGTTAAGTATAACTTAATATGTATTATATTTATAATTATATATTATTTAAGTTATATAAATGTGTATTAGCATGTTATTTATGATTCATAACATCCAATCTAATATTAGTTATGGGATGATTCATCATAAGATAAGATTTGTTTCCTTTTTTATTTTTGTAATATGACTAAGTGGGATTTAATTGAATTGCAGCACATGTGTACATAAAAGATGTATTAATTATATATACATATTAAATTAAGTTAGAACTAAAAAAGTAACAATAAATTTAATTATTATTTTAAATTTAGAGTAATAATAGACTTAAAATGGGGATTAGAGAAGTATTTTGATTTTTGAGTAATTTGAAAATATTTTTTAGATTCAAATGTCATAATCAAAGTTTTAAGGGAATGATAATGAGAGCCTAAAAAACTCATAGTAATTAGAGTAGCTCTTCATAAATGTACACATCATATTTGCACAAAGTTGGGGCACAAAATGGGATCAACCTATGGACATATTTTTCCTAAAAATTGAGAGATCTAAACTTCTATAGATAATTTGAAATATCCACACTCAAAATTAGAGAATGGTGTAAGAACATAAATTGTAGCATTTTGAATCTAGTTACTAAAACATTTTTTTTTTAAATAGTTAAGTTTAACTAGGTCAAATATCTAAAATTTTAATAGGAACTCTTAATTTTTAGGAAAATAGAGCAGATAGTCAGCTGTGCGACCCCTCATTTTTTAAAATTATTTAATATTGTTTAAAACTATTTGGTGAAACTTTAGATATGATCATCTAGTTTGTAACCTATATTTTTTATAATTTTTTGATGAATAGTTTTTATATTAATTTTACAAGTAAATAGATCATGAAAATTGATTTAAAAAAATGGATAGTTGGTTGTGCGGCCTTGCCTAACTCTCTCAAAAAAATGAAAACTAGTTTTTTTCTAAATGCTTGTATAATTATGTCTGGTTTTTAACCATATATTATTTTTTGTATTTGGACTAAAAAAAAGGATAAACAAACATATATAGGGATGTATATTTATGTAATATAGTGGCCTAAAAACTATAGTTAGAAATCAAAATAGATTGAAGCCTTAAAATAGTCCAAAAATTATAAAAACCATATATTTGGAAAGAGGAGATCATGCTCATCATTGTGGTAATAATTTTATATATTTGCATGTTTAAATTATTAGTGTATTTGGTAATGGAAGTTGAATTTTGTTTTTTATGTCAAAAATCTTAGATTTAGTTGTGTGTTGATAGGTCCAAGACTTTAACTCAAGAAATATATGTCTGAGCTAAAAATATTATAACACATTATGCATTCCTTTTTTGTTTATCTTATTGTAAAAAAAAATAGGGATTAATTTTTGAACTCAAACTAAACATAATGTGTTAAAGGAACATTATTATACACATTGATATTATAAAACATTATAATTTGTAAATATAGGGATTAAATTTTGAATTGAATTTGACATTATAACACGTATGCATTCCTTTAACATTGCACTAAAGACTAGGAAATATATGTTGGAAGGGTTGACTATTTTTCTTCATGCAATGTGAAAGAATGTGTACGTATTATAATTCATACGTGTTCCTTTTTAATTTCATAAAAAACATTATAATATGTGTTGGAAGGGGAAATGGTTTAGTTGGAAGGGGAAAATAGTTTATTAAAATAAATGTTAAGTTTACATTTATATTGTTACAGTTATATGCATTATACTTCAAATTTATTTTAATAAATATAAGAAATTAGGGTCACTCTTTGTTTGATATATTTGGTCTCATAGCTACACTCCTTATTATGTGGGAGATAGTTTTTAAAACTCCAATCTAGTCAATATTTAGGCATTTTCACATTATCAATATTGAACCTAGAGATTTCATGACATAATGTTTACAATTAATGTCTATTTTTGGTAAACATAGAGTCACTATTTTAGGTTTTCATACCTTCTAGATTGTTTTATACCATTTCTAAGAGTCCTAAGTTTTTAAAAATTAAAGTTTAAAAACCAATCACTTTGAATTCAAGCCAAAGTGTTATGTTTTAGACAAGATAGGTTGCATTGATGACTTATATACATCAAATAACCACTATGTGTTAATTTCACTTGATCATCATTCCTCCCTCATCCTCAATCACTTTCTCCTTATCCTTTATCATCCCTAATCACTCTATACTTATACCTCATCATCCCTAATCACTCCATCATTGACCCTCACCATCCCTCATCATCTGTAATCACTCCCTTATCATCCCTAATCACTCCCTCATTGACCTTCACCATCCCTCACCATCCCTAATCATTAATTCATTATCCCTCATCATCCCTAATAACTCCCTTCTCATCCCTAATAATTTATAGTCACTCACTCCTCATCCCTCATCATCAAAAATCATTCATTCATTGACCCTCACCATCCTTCATCATCCCTAATCACTTGCTTATCATCCTTAATCACTCTTTCATTGACCCTCACCACACTTTATCAACCCTAATCACTCTTTAGTCATCCCTTATAATCATCAATGACTTCTCATATCCTTTATAATCCCTAATCACTCCCACCTCATACTCATTAACCCTCTCCATCCTTCATAGATAATAAGGTAAATATATTGTCATTTTTTAGGTTTTTATGCCTTCCTAATTCCTTGATGGAATTTTTAGTAGTCATATGTTTGTCAAAATATATTTTTGCAAAACAATCACTTTGAATTCAACCCAAGTTCATGTGATTGAGGTATCATAGGTCACATTGATGACCTACACACATATAATGACCACTTTGTGTTAATTTAACTTTCTCATTATCCCTCCCTAATCCATAATCACTTCTTCCTCATACTTCATTATCTCTAATCATTGTCTCTTAATTATGCATTGTCCCTAATCATTCCTTTATTGAACCTCATCATCCCTCAACATCTTTAATCACTCCTTCATTGACCCTCACCATCCCTCATCATCACTAATCACCTCATCATCCCGTATCATCCCTAATCACTCCCTCCTCATTCCTCATCCCTAATCACTCCTTTATTGACCCTCACCATCGCTCATCATCCCTAATCACCCCATCATTATTCCTCACTACTCCCTAATTGATAATTATCATCCCTCACCATCCCTAATCACTCCTTCATTATCCTTTATCATTCTTAATCGCTGCCCCCTCTTTCCTCATAATCCATATTCACTCCATCCCCATCCTCATTGACCCTCATTGTCCATCATAGATAACAATGTAAACATATAGTTATTTTTTAGGTTTTTATACATTTTAGATTATTTTTTAGCATTTATAGGAGTCTTAGTTTTATCAAATTTGAAGTTTACAAACCACTCATTTTTAATTCAAGTCAAAGTGGTGTGATTAGGGTATTGTAGGTCATGTTGATGACCTAAGCACATCAAATGACCACATTATGTTAATTTCACTTGCTCATTATCCCTATCTCATTCATAATCACTTCCTCCCCATCCTTCATCACCCATAATAACTCTCTCTTTGTTACTCATTATACCTAATAACTCCCTCATTGACACTCACCATCCCTCATCATCTTTAATCCCTACCTCATTTAGCCTCATCATCCCTAATCAATCCATCATACCTCAATATCCCTAATTATTCCCTCTTAATCCATCATAATCCTTAATAATCCCTCCTTGTCCCTAATAACTCCCTCACTAACACTCACAATCCCTTATCATCCCTAATCACTTCCTCATTGACCCTCACCAAATCTCATCATCCCTAACCACTCATTCATCATTTCTTATCATCTCAAATCATTCCCCTCTAATCCCTAATAATCACCAATAACTCCATACTTGTCGTCATTGACCTTTACCATCCCTTATCATCTGTAATCACTCCCTTGTCATCCCTGAACATTCCTATTCACTACCTCCTCATCCCTCTTCAACCTTAATCACTCCCTCCAATACTTTAATGGTGGGTGAAGTGGCTTCAAAATTATGCACAATGGGATTTTATTCTAATTACAAATATTGCTCATTCAAATAAGGCCCAGGGAAAATATTCTTTCATTCATCCTATTTAACTCAAATAAGGAACTAAAATATATCATATAATTATCTAGTGAGATTTAAAGATATATATGGTGATCCATGCCCAAAGCATGGAGAGAGTGTGTATCCAGAGCCCTAGGCTAGAATAAACAAGCAAAAAAGTGAGCAATAGGTGGACTAAAATTGAATTAGTTATACACACACACACACACACACACACACACACACACACACACACACACACACACACACACACACACACACACACACATACATATTGGGATTTGGGCATCTAAGACACCCCTTTATGTCAATTTACTTATGATTAAGTATCATATAGGAAAAAAGTGACATAAAAACACTATATGCCCTTATGATGAGGGTAAATGCAAATAATGGGCCCATCACACTAATTCAACCCATATATAGTGAAGTCTATTTAATGATGTCAAGTAGTTGAAATCAACCATTGTATTAATAAGGTAGAAATTCACCATCACATCATGTTACCCACACTTATATTTCAAGGGTATAGGTTCTAGGGTAAATAAGGTACACTCATGAAGTTGATTGGGGCAAATTTGAGCTCATTGAACCTAGATACATGAGTAAAGAATGTGAATTTGTGATCAATTATCCCCCATGTCATCACGAATTGAGCCTATGAAGTTAATTGTGGTAATGAGTGATGTAATTTTTACCAAGTTCATCCCTATGAACCTAATTCTTACTATATATAAAGGATGTTAATTGGGGATAAATTGATCCCAGGGGAATATTTAGCCTCAATGTAAGGAATTTCATTCATATGATATCAATTTGGGATCCAAGTGCTCACCATATTAAAAAAATAAGTAGTTTTCCAATTTAATATGCAATTCAATCCAAAAGAGCTAGGTGCAAGGAATTTCATTCATATATAATGGAAATTGGGGATTATTTGGCCCTATTTGAATACCATATTAAACCAATCAAGTATTCAATTCTAGATGATACATAATTGGGGCCAATCAAGGCTTTCTCAAGGAATTATCTCAAGATAATTTTAATTACAGCCCTAATTGCACACCTTACTTAAATAATTGAGTGTTTGATTCAATATAATATGAAATCAAGACTAATTGAACCCTTTGTAATGAATTTCATCCATCTAATAACAATTGGGATTCTGATTGTCCACTAAATTCAACTTAAAGACTATTTGGTTCAATATGATATGAAATTTAGTCCAAACAAGCCTTGTGTAAGAATTTCATCCTTCTACTATCAACAAGGGGATCTGTTGGCCCTAAATACATAACATATTGAATTAACCAATTATTTAGTTTAGTTGAATATGTAATTATGGCCAACCAAGGTTCATGCAAGTAACTAAATACATCTAATGTCAATTATGACTTTGTTGGCCCCAATTGTAAACTATATTTGACTAATCATGTATTTGGTTTTATTTTATACATAATTGGGCTCTACTGAGCGTCATGAAAGTAATTTTGTCTATATAATATTGGTTGGGTTCTATTATCCCTGATTGCACACCATATTGAATGAATTGAGTATTTAGATTCAATATGATATGCAATCTGGGCCACTTAATCCTCAATCAAGGAATTACATCCATCTAATGTCATTTGGGGCTATAATTACATCATTTTAAATAATTTGATAATTTTTATAATACTATACATAATTGGGGACAACCAATTCCTATGTAATTAACTATTTCCACCTAATATCAATCAAGGAATTTTTCACCCCATGCAAGGATTTGTGTCCATCTAATGTCCATTGTGAATATTTTCCCCTAATTACACATCATATTTAAACAATCTGGTATTTTCTTTAATATAATATGTGATTAAGATTAATCCATCCTTGTGTAAGTAATTCTTTCAATATAATGTCAATTAGGGATTTGATAGCACACCATATTAAACTAATTGAATATTTAGTTCAATCTAATACACAATCAAGGTTAAATGATCCATGAGAAAGGAATTATTTCCATATGATGTAAATTGGGTCTTTATTTACACAACATATTATAAAATACCAAGTATTTGGTTTAGTTTGATATGTAATTGGGGTCAACCAGGTGCCATCCAAGGAAATATGTCCAGCTAATGTCAATTTGGGATCTATTGGCCCTATTACACAACAATTGGGATCAAAAGAACAATAAATTGATTCATAGGTTAATACATCTCTAATTATCATTCAATGCTATCAATTCTTGACAAGAACATTAGTTCCAAAAATAATCTTAATCACCCAAACTTTGATCTTAACACTACTAATCCTAATGGCTCGTATTCAGGTTTTAGGGTGTTGAGAATATATAACATGAACATCTTATTAAATTGAAATCATTTGATTGATTGTGTAAATGTGACATTAACCAATCCCCTATAACTTAAAGGATTTACTATTCAAAAATAATTTCATCAATATTTTCAAGTATTTACCATTACCTAAATGCGAAGAGACCATAAACAATATATAATAGTGAGACAAATATGATATAGAAAATTTATAATGATTAGAGAAGGATATCCAAAACATATGGATCAAAGTATCCAATGTTTGAAGTGTAAAGTTATCCTAGATAGTTATTTTGGTTGGATAAATCTATTTTAAAGACCATGTTCAATTGATTTAGACATCCAAAAACCCTACATAATTTATTTCTTATTCACTCAAATTGTTAGGAAAATAGACTTCTTCTCCTACCCTCATATGAAATCCTAATTTGAAATCTGAAGAAAAAAGTTATATTTTTTAAAGCTTGTATTATAAAAAAGGGAATAGTTGTCTTATATTGATATTTTTTATGGTCCTCAATAGCATAAAAGATTGAAAACAACAAACCAATAATTTCACTAATTCATCACCCAATTATACAATATGACTCTAAGATAATATTATTTACTTCATCACTTGAGCAACTATGTTTTGTACAATATGGCTAGCATAAAATTATTTACTTCAATAAATATTTTAATAATTATTTATTTCTCTATAATAATTACAAATTCTCTATATATTCTTATGTATAATGAATAAATTCTATAGGTTTCACTTAATTCATTTTGTATATCTTAACTACATAAATAATCTAAGATAGTTGTGTATTACACACATCTTGAATTTAAATTAGAAGTATATTAACACACAAACTAACATTCAACAACTAAATAAGTAAAATAAGTGATACACTCTGAACATTTGTACATGGTTTAGAGAAGAAAGGGAAACTAGGGGAATTTTTAGGAAAGATAAAGTGACTACTAAAAGTTAAGACAAAAGATGTAAGGACCAATCAAAAATATAATATATGACAATAATAATTAATTTAAACTAATAAATACAAAAAAATATTTTACAAATATTTAATACTTAAATATCATATAAATTGTTAGATTCTTTCACATTCACTTTTGAATTTGACAAGTGTAAATAATATTAGTATAAATATCTTAAATACATCTATCTAAAACATACCTATAGATATCTGTTTCAAGGCTTGTGTATTGAATTTTATGTATACCATATTAATTTATAACACCACTACTTTCTTAAAAATGATTCTCACTAATTAATGATAAATAACATCAATCTATTTTCACTAATGTGCTAGGTTTAAAAAAACTTTTTCAAAAAAAAGAGATACAAACTTTATTATATGGTCAACATATTATAATGCTTTCATTGACTTCCCAAATTAAAAATGAAGAATTTCTATATAATAATTAAATAGACTCAATTTTAAAATTGAATCATTCTTATAATGATCAATTAGACACCAAATTTAAAGTTATCATTAATTGACATCCATGAATATTAAATCCCACCACCTCTTAATTACCATTATATAACAATTATCAACATGATAATTATGTTTTCATATACTTACAAGCCAAGAAATATGTTAAATATAACCTAGTATGTACTATATTTATAATTATATATTATTTAATTTTGAGAAATGTGTATTAGCACGTTATTTATAATTCCTAACATCCAATCTAATATTAGTTATGGGATGATTCATCATAAGATAAGATGTGTTTCCTTTTTTTTTATGATTAAAAGGGATTTAATTGAATTGCAACACATGTATACATAAAATATGTATTAATTATATATATACAATTAAGTTAAGTTAGAATTAAAATAGTAAAACTAAATTTAATTATTATTTTAAATTTAGTGTAATAATTGACTTAAAAATGGGGATTATAGAAGTATTATGATTTTTAAATAATTTGAAAATATTTTTTAGAGTCAAATATCATAATAATTTTAAGAGAACGATAATGAGAACTTAGAAAATTCATAATAATTTGAGCATCTCTTCATAAATGTACATTTCATATTAGGGTAACTGCATAAAGTTGGGGGATAAAAAAATGTCAACTCATGGACATGTTTTTCTTGAAAATTGAGAAATCTAAACTTCTATAGATAATTTGAGATGGCTACACTCAAAATTAGAGGATGGTGTAAGAAAATAAATTGTAGCATTTTGAGTCTAGTTATTAAAACACTTTTTTTAAATGGTTAAGTATAACTAGGTCAAACATTTAAAATTTAAATAGGAATTCCTACTTTTTAGTAAAATTAGTAGATAGTCGATCGTGCGGCCCCTCATTTTTTACGAATCATTCAATATTGTTTAAAATTATTTGATGAAACTTTAGATAGGATCATCTAGTTTGTAACCTCTTTTATATAATTTTTTAATTAATAGTTTTTTATATTAAATTTACAATTAAATAGATCATGAAAATAAAAAAATAATGGATAGTCAGCCATGTGACCCTCCCTAACTCTATAAAAAAATTAAAACTAATTTTTTTATAAATGCATGTAGAATCAGGCCTAGTTTGTAACCATGTAATAGTTTTTTCATTTGAATTTTAAAAAAAGATACACAAACATATATAGGGATGTATATTTGCATCATGTAGCAGCCTAAAAAACTATAGTTAGAAATCAAAATAGATTGAAATCTTAAAATAGTCCAAACATTATAAAAATCTTATATTTGGAAAGAGGAGAGCATGCTCATCATCGTGGTAATAATTTTATAAACTTTCATGTTTAAATTATTAGTGTTTTTGGAAATAGAAGTTGAATTTTATTATTTTCTATCAAAACTCTCAGATTCAGCTCTATGTTGACAGGTTCAAGCCATTACTCAGGAATCCAAGCCATTTTTGAGCCAAAAGGGTTACTTTTTTTTAATTTAAATTGAACATAACGTGTGCACATTATAACACATATACATTCGTTTGAAATGTCACTAAAAACCAAGAAATGTCTATTGGACGGGTTGACTCTTTTTCTTTGTGCAATGTGAAAGGAATGTGTATGCACTATAACACATACATGTTCCTTTCTCATTACACAAAAAACCTTATAATGTGTGTTGGAAGGGGAAATGGTTTAGTTGGAAGGGGAAAACAATTTACTAAAATAAATGTTAAGTTTACATTTATATTGTTACAATTTTAGTCCTTATACTTTAAATTTATTTTAATAAATATAAGAAATTCAGGTCACTCTGCATCTAATAGAGTTGGTGTTACATCTACTCTCCTTAAAATGTAGGAGATAGTTTTTCAAAATCCTATAAGGTTAGTACTTAGGCATTTTTAGGCTATCAGTATCGAACCTAGAGATTTTAGGACATAATGTTTACAATTTATGTACATTTTTGGTAAACATATAGTCATTTTTTAACAGGTTTTTACGCCTTCTAAATTATTTTTTGGAATTTATAAGAGTCTTAATTTTGTCAAAATTAAATTTTACAGACAAATCACTTTGAATTCAAGCCAAAATGATGTGTTTTGGATAAGATAGGTCACATTGATGACTTGCACACATCAAATAGCCACTTTATGTTAACTTCAATTGATCATCATCATCCTTAGCCACTTTTTCCTTGTCCCTCATCATACCTAATCACTCCCACATTGACTCTCACCATCCCTCATCATCTCTAATCACTCCCTTATAATCCCTAATCTCTCCCTCATTGACCTTTACCATCCCTCATCATCCCTAATCATTGTTTTATTATCCCTCATCATTCCATAATCACATCCCTTCTCATCCCTAATAATCCCCAATCACTCACTCCTCATCCCTCATCATCCCAAATCACTCATTCATTGACCCTAACCATCCTTCATCATCCCCAATCACTATTTCATTGTCCTTCATCATCCCTAATCACTTATTCATTGACCCTAACCATCCTTCATCATCCCTAATCATTATTTCATTGTCCTTCATCAGTCCCTAATCACTCTTAGTCATCCCTTATCATTACTAATAACTTCCCCTCATCCCTTATAATCCATAATCACTTCTACCTCATCTTCATTGACACTCACCACCCTCATAGATAACAAGGTAAATATATAGTCATTTTTTAGGTTTTTGTGCTTTCCTAATTCCTTGTTGGAATTTATAGTAGTCAAATGTTTGTAAAAATTGAGTTTTAAAAAATACTCACTTTGAATTCAAGACAAAGTCATGTCATTGAGGTAGCATAGGTCATATTGATGACCTACACACATCTAATGACCACTTTGTATTAATTTCACTTGCTCATTGTCCCTCCCTAATCCCTAATCACTTCTTCCTCATCCCTTATCATCCTCTAATAATTATCTCCTTGTTCTTCAATATCTCTAATCACTCCTTTTATTGACCCTCACCATCCCTCATCATCATTAATCACTCCCTAATCATCCATTATCTCTCTTTTATTGGCCTTATCCATCCATCATCATCACTAATCAATCCATCATCCCTCATTATCCATAATCATTACCTCATCACCCCTTATAATCCATATTCACTCCATCATACCTCATCATCCCTAATCACTCCCTAATTGATATTCACCACTCCCTCATTGATCCTCATCATCCTTACTCAGTCCTTTATTATTCATTATCATCCTTAGTCACCCCCCCCTCTTCCCTCATAACCCCTAGTCCCTCCCTCCTCATCCTAATTAACCCTCACTATCCCTCATAGATAATAAAGTAAACATATAGTTATTTTTTATGCCTTTTAGATTTATATTATTTCCATAGATAATATGGTGAAGGTGAAGAAGATAAAGAACTAGATTGGTAATAATATGTGCCAAAGAAGAAGAGAGAAAAGATAGTGTAGTTTATGGATAAGAAGATAATAAAGATAAGGCACGGAAGTTATGACAAATATTTATTACAGTGGGAAGGATTATAGTAGGAAGATAACACTTAAATTATATAATGAGAGCTAAATAAGATTGATAATAACAAATGGTAGTAGTACAATCAGAGTAACTCGTAAGAGTTAAGTTGTTTTCAACTAGAGGAGAATGATAGAAAATGAGGACATAAATTTTGATATGTAGCTCTATTTGATCCCTTACTCAAGCCAAAATATGGTCTCAAAAATATCAATGCATCCATAACCTTCCCTATCTATTTATGGATGTTTTTGATATTTTTTGAAGGTCATACATGACCATCTGAGGGTCTGAAAATGTAGTTTAATATTTTTTTAATTTTTTTAATATTTTTATAAATTATATATTTTTGTAACCAAACATGAAATTTATTTTAAATTCATTTGATAGGTTAATTTTAGTGTTTAGTTTATTTTTGGATATTTTTAAGGATGTGCAAACTTGTATGCGAAACTTACTAAAAATAACAGGTTGAGTTTTATTATTTTTAAGAGTTCCAAATTTTTCATGTCAACTCCACTTCTGAGTTGAGGCTTATTTATGCATAGTTTTTAATTATTTGAATAATTAAATATGAATCAATACATGTTATTATTTCAAAAGTTATGCCTATTAGTAATTTCTTGCCTTGATAGTATTTGGGTTCATTAAATCTAGATTTATAGGAATCAAGTCCTCCATAAATGGACCAAGCATAAAAATATTCACATGAATTTAATTTGGGAGATTATCCATGAGAAAGTCAATTATCTCCATTACATCTATACTATAAATCAAATTATTGATATATTCACCAAACCTTTCATCGAGAGAAAATATCCTCGTTTATGGGCTTCTTTTGGGGTTTGTTCAACTTATTCATCTTCCCTTAGGGATAATTTTCTATGTACTTAGGTACCTCATTATTCCTTATTGTTGGGACCCAATTATACTACTCACCTAAGTTACACTTAAGTGAGGTGTTAGTGTAGGTTTTTATTCCATTTAAAGATTTTTATTTACATATGTTCTCTAGTTTACTTAGTTATTTTTTTAGGTAATTGGGGAATATAATCCCACATGCATGAGAATATATGATAATGCCTATCTTCTACCTATATATTTACCTTTACCAAATCTATTTTTCCTAATTATCTCATGCATGATTTAATGACGCTAATGCTAATAATTAAATCTTTCAATTATTAAAGGCAAACTTCTTATTTATCATGTTTTATTTTGTTTATATAATATGTATCTCTTTTACATAATTTTTTTTTCATATTATAGAGATTTTTGGTTCATGTCTACTCAGACCTTGATCTTTGATTATGGTGTAATATGATAGAAACCCTAATAAAAATGTATGGTTTGGAAATGATCGATACAATATTAGGGTTGACCAATGTGTTTTACCTATATCAGGATTAATATGTTTATTTAAACATAATTATATAAAACCATTATAAATTAATTATAATTACAACACACACACACACACGCACACACACATATGAATGCACATTCATATACACACGTATGAATGCACATTCATGTACACACACACACATGTTATAATTGATTTGGCACTATAGATTACTAAATATATAAATTAAAACAAATGGATAGTATATTTACTAATTAACTACTCTATGGACCACTGAGACTATAGGCAAGTGGCAAAAATTATGGAAAACTAGATGACAGGTTTCTTGGATCAGGATATGGACCTATTATGCACCCAAATGGCATCATCAGCCTTAGTTGGTACCATCAAATGTTGTGTTCCCTATTTGATAGTTTTATCTTCATATATTTTAACTCTAGTTATTTTGATACACAAATTCATATGTTTGTCCCTCATCTCTATGTGAGAACCCAAGGTTTGATTATGTGTGTAACTCACCTAAATATGTCTCCTTCACTTAAAACCCTAGATACACATGTAATGATAGAAATAGGTCTAGAAAATGGGAAGAAATTTGGTTTGAACTAACCTTAACCACTTTTCATTGAATGGTTTATCATTACTTACATATCTAAAAATTTGAATAGAGAAGTCAAAATGCATGTATTTCTCCCTATTAGGTGAATGTATGCAATCATGTTTATTCAATGTATGCAACCTATGATCTAGAATTTCATACTTGAAAATTTATAACTTTGGTATGCATTTTGAGCACTTTATACTTGAAAAATATCTACTTCTAGAAACTACTTGGACAATTGGAAAAATTATTAAATTTTCTTGAATGTGCAACTGTTTTAATATGCTTAATAAGTGTATGATATATGGGTAATTAAATTATACCTAATTATTATCTAGAGTATAACTTTTGGGTATTTTCTTACACAATAGATAGTTAAAACATATGGGTTGAACCATAAGAATGATTTGAATTTGAAATTTTACAATTAATTGATTTGGGATGAAACTATAAGACATTATGCTCTTATTATAATATTAATGAGTAGGAGACATGAGTACTAATCTAGTGATATAGAGATATCTAAGTAAGATAAATAATTATTTTGAAATAGACTATTGGATTTCATATAGATTGGTGAGATTGACTTTGGAAGGATACACCTATAGAAATCACAAGGATGTGAGAGAATGGTGAAGGAGAGTCATGTTTGTATGCACAAGTTATGAAAGGTGAAGGTATGTCAAAAATAGCATTTAAGAGCATAAATTATCAAATTCTAGTGTCTACAATGAGATGATCTACTTTAAATATGAAGCTAATAAAAGTCTGATAATTTTTGTGATATATAATTCATAATATATTATAAATAAACTCTATGTATTTATGCATGACTTATATTTCTCATTATTTGTCTTAATAAATTAAAATTAGGTGATTCCCATTATAACCCATAGGACTAAAACTACCATCCTAACTTGATTATTAAATCCATGAATTGTTGCCAACAATGTTGCTCCTAACATTATCTTATTTTTCTTCTTGTTGAATGTCACTACTTGAAGATTAGTCATTTATAGACCAAGGATCCTTTTGTTATTTAAAAAAAAGTCAAAACAAGTTTGGTTTCAGTGGTAGAAATATTTTATACTTTTTGTTTACTTTTCTTTTCTTTATTTTTATATTTTAGCACCTCACCTTCCCTTTATTGCACTCTATTCAATGTTTGGGATGAATTTTAGGTAGGTACTTTTTGTTTTTTAAATCATTTGTGATTTTTTAATTATAGAGTGGTGGAGGACACGTCATGTAGTATGTGTTCCCTACATTAATGTTTTGTCCATGTTTATTGAGAATCCTTCTCAAAAAATATTTTAATCCTACACTTGATTCTTTCTTATCTTTTATAGGTCGGTGCACATTAGTGGGGCATATCATACACCTCGACACCTTACCATTATATGACTTAGGTGGTATATTCATTACTCACAAAAATGATAAGTAATTTCATTTAAATATTTCTATATTGTTCCTTTTATATATTTATCTTACTCCATTTGATGTTTTCTTCACTTTTGTAGGGTAAAAAATGCCTTAGCTAGCCTTCAAAAAATGCCATGCAGGTATGTCAATGTATAGTCCCTAATACACTATGTGTATTTTGAAAAAATAACTTTATCAATCCATGATAAGGCACCACTCCTAAAGGGGAAATATGTAAACATCTAATCTTATAAAAATGCAACATTGGCATCTATTGATGAATATACCTCTCTAAATATTATTAAAAGAGGTGTCCTCTTTCTCAAAACTTCTTCTATACAGTGAATTCATCCATCTCATATTTTATTCTATCTTCCTAGTATGTATGTGTTTTATCTCTTAAACCTACCTCTTAATTTTTTTCCTCGGCCTATGAAAAACCACCATGGTGGTTACATAACCATCGGTCTGCATGAACTAGTAGTTTTATCATTAAAGTTTGTATTGTAATGTTAAAGCTTGGGCTTGGAAAAATAAACACTTCAATTTCCATAACCGTTTATTTCATTCTCCCAAATCCTTTGCTTTTTACCATACCCCTTTGTTATGCTTTATAACCTCTTTCATATTGTCTATAACCTTCCTTATTAGTCTTTATTTTGGCCTTAAAATTATATCCCTATAACTCAGTCTCTTCCCAATATCAATATTTAACCTTGGTTATGTTTTTAATTCTTTAATCCTAGTTTAGTTTAGTTATGAAACATTTCTATCTTTTGATTCTATTTCCATGTGACGAAGCATTATCACCATTTGAATAATTAAACCCTAAGGTTGTTTTGGATCATATCTCTGGCTCCTAATTTATCATGTATGGTGTGTTCAGTCATAGGTTGATGATTATTTCTCTATGATATTACCATAGATTAAATTTAGATTTCATGTTGCTAGATCAATTCATTTTAGATTAGTGTTTCTAGTTTTGTTCTTATTTTTGAGAGTTCACACAATTGTTTATTTTGGTTATTCTGATGCATTCTAGATGAAGTTGTGTAAGCTTAAAATAATATATTACCATTTTCCTTATCTCATTATTCTCATAAATAATCCATTAATCTTATTAGTTGATGTTCCATCATCAGTATTCAATGTTTTTCCTATGTTGCCTAAGTGTTGTGTTCCTAAGTTCAAGTAGTCCATTTTTGAATTTCTTTCATTGGTCAAATATTCGTTGTTTAGTGAAATTTTTAGTTTAGTTTCAAGACTCAAATTTAATTTTCCAAGTCTAAATTTGGCATATAATCAAGATTTTTAGTTTATTATTATCATTCTTTAAGTTGTCCTTTATTAATATTGTTAGTTGGCTTGATGTCATCTGCATTTATGTAACTTTTCTAGCTTGTATGCATTTTGTTATAAAGCCTTTGTGAGTGATATTCATACATGTTATTTGTTGGGCTTGATTTTTAGTGTTCTATTATGTCTTTTTTATTCTACATTGTTCACTTTCCATTTCTTTTTTTATTTATTTCAGCCATTGTTGCATGTGTATTCGCGAGTAGCTTTTTTAAAAATCAATAGCATAAATAGTTTTCTTTCATTACATTGGAAAATACAAAAACATATTGGAGATTTTTATTTGTTCATTTAAGTATAGTAAATAGTAATTATCATATGGGATTAGTAAATCATTGTATGAAATCAATACTTGTCATTATATTCAATCTTTCATTTTCAAATAAAATAGTTTTTGTTTAGTTATTTTCTTTAGTTATTGATTTAGACATTCATAGTTGTTTTGAGCAGTTCTTAGTCTCTTCTTCCTTGTTTACTTTATCATTTTTATGATGATTCATGATGAGCCCAACCCCAATTCATAAGATATTTTCCTAGAGTAGTTGTCCCTAACCTTAATATCTCCATCTAAATAAATATTAACTAAGAACTTATAAACATGACCTTTATTATCACTTCATTACCACATTAGCTCATCCCTTAGCTTGACACCTTAAATTGTCATTTAGAAGTCATTGATGAATATTGGGCTTATAAATCTCATGCATCTTACCCACCTATCCTAGGGTAATTAAAAGAAAAAAACAACCCTAATTACCCAACCCTAATCCTCAATCTCTCATCTTCTTTCTCCCCTTTCGATTATCTCCCCTGACCTTAGGTAGTTGAGTTTCTAGGGATGACATCATTTTACTTATGTATACAAACCATGAAGTAATAAAATATGAATCTCATGTAATAATAATATACATTTTACCAGATATTTAATTGATAGTAATTATGTGTGAAATCCTAATGTTAAAAAAAAAGGCCAATCTTCCAGAGGCCATAATTTTTGACCCATAGCTCTGTTTGAGCTTTTCCACATGCCAAAACAACCATCTCAAAAAATTCAATGCTATCTTAATCAGATTTATCTACTTATATTTGATTTATATATTTTTTGGAGGCCATACATGATCATTTGAGGGTCCATAAATACCGTTTAATGATTTTTTGGGAAATTTCTTATTTTTAAAAATTATATATTTTTAAGACTGAATGTCAACTTTAGTTGAATTTCATCTGATAGGCTAGTTTTAGAATTTAAGATATTTCAAGATATTTTTAGAGCTACACATGCTTGCATGTAAAACTTAATATAAATAATAGCTGTAAAAAATAGACATATTTTTTTAGATTTTAGTTGTTTCATTTTTCTGCATATCAACTCTAAATTCTGAATTGAAGCTTATTTGAGCATGTTTTGGGTTTGTAATTATTTCAAGTCATTCAATATAAATAAATTATGAGTATTATTTTATATCTTGTCCTATTAGTAATTTTATTGTCTTAATAGTTTTTGGTTTCATTATTTGATATTAGAGCAAGTTTGAATCTTGGAGTAGTAAAACATGGCAAAAGGATGAGGAGGTATTGCATAAATGAACTAGACTATACAAGAGTTGTAGAAGCAAATAGAATAATTAACTGAGGTTATCACTAATCAGATAAGAAGATAAGGTGGTGATGAGGAGGACATATATCATGATATAGAAGTTCAAAAAGAATAAGAATAACATGAGTAACCACCATCGATGAAAGAGATGATGGTTTGAGATTTAGAAGAAAGGAATGAAGGAATCAAGGTTGATGTTTCATATTATGGAGGTAATTTAAAACTAGAGGAGTTGATATATTGGATGAATAACATGGAGAATTTCTTCGAATGAAAGACTATGAGAGAAGACAAGAAGGTAAAATTTACATGCACAAAACTGAAAAGTCATGCAATGATTTGGTTGGATCACCTACAAAAGAAGAGATTAAAAAAATTTAAGGAGAATATTAATTTGTGTAAAAATATTGAGAATAAGATGATGGATAAATTTCTTCTTGTGGATTATGCACAAACCCTATATAGAAGATTTCAAAATTTGAGGCAAAAAGATCACGATATATAAACATAAACAAATGAGTTTTTTTAACTTTTTATATGAGTGGAGCATGATGAAACACAAGAATAAATGGCTATAAGGTATGCAAATGGTTTGAAATTTATTATTCAAGATGGCTTAAGCATGCATAAAATACTTAGCATAGAGGATGCTTATCAATTAACTTTGAAGGAAGAAAAAAACCAAATAGATAAAATTTTAGAAAAAAACATCTCTTAGTTCAAGAAGAGGCAGACCCCCTCCAAATAGGGGATGAAGTGGGTCTAATACCACCATAGGTGGGTCTAATTACAATAGAGGTGAATCATCACATAGTGCAAAAAGGCAAGATGATAGATAACAAGCAAGGGTTTCAATACCAACAAAGAGGAAGATAATTTTAGAGAGGACAAGGTTATGGTGGTGTTAGAGGGTGGTTTTCCAAATCAACGTAGATATTATGTTTGTTATAGATGTGGAGAAAAAGGGAACAAAGCATTTGAGTGTCCACACTATCAAGATCAAGAAAGGATGCAAAAAAATCATCCAAGAGTGAATCTAGTTGAGGTTGAGATAGAAGAGCAAATTACTAAAGTTGTACCTATAGATGTTTTAGAGAGTCTCATGATGAGAAGAACCATGATAGCTCTAAGGAAAGAACAAGTGCAAAATAAATAAGGTAGTGATGCATGGCTTCGATCATTTTTTTTAAAAATAAGATGTACTTTGGGTGAAAAGGTATGTAAAGTAATTATAGATGATGGTAGTTGTGAAAATATGGTTTCTAAAGAAATGATAGAGAAGCTAAATTTGTAATGTAAAAATCATCCTAATCCTTATCAAATTTCATAGTTTAAGAAAGGGAATGAAGTTATAGTAAATAAAAGGTGCTTAATTAATTTTTCTATAGGAAAAAGTTATAATGATGAAATATGTAATGAAATTACTTCAACAATAAAGTAGAATAGCAGAAATAGATCCAAATATGACTAAAATATATCAGAATATATAATAATAGACAAGCCACTTCGAGGGGGCAACCTCCACAAGCTTCAATAAGAACATAATTCACAATATATGATGATAAACAATTACCCACTACCTCCTATATATACTTTATCTAGGCAATGGTTACTCTATAGGCTAACCTACTAACCAAATGAATGCATAGAGAAATATGATATAGCATCAAATAGGAATAAGTAAGCCACAAGTCATCTATTTCTATCCTAATACATGTGATAGGTTAGCAGTGTAGCATGCCCTTCCCTTTCCAACCAATGTTGTCCTCAACATTGAACAACTTTGGATGTTATTGTAGAAAATCTTCACCTTCCCAAGTTGCATCTTCACTACTCAAGTTCTTCTACTCGATCATATATTCCCTAATATCTCTGGTTCTCAACCTCTTAGTACATGTTTGGAGGATATTCTCTAGTTCCAAAATGACTCATCTTTCTTCATCTAGTTCTAGGAGCTCTATCTAGGATAAAACTTTCTATACAATGACCTTCTTGAAATTGGAAACATGAAATACTAGCTGTATGTGAGATAAATGAGGTAACTCAAGCTTGTAAGCCACACTTCCAATTTTTTGCAAAACGTGATAAGGGCCATAATACTTAGGAGCAAGTTTGTTGTCCTTTTTATGTTTCTTCAAGGATATCTACTTGTAAGGATGCAAACATACAAATACCCAGTCACCCACCTCAAAATTTTCCTCACTACAATGTTGATCTACTTTTTGCTTCATCTTGTTTTTTGCCAAGGCCGAATTCTCTCTCAAGAACCCAAAAGGACAATGTGATCTTATTCATGTTGAATGTGCTCCTCCACATCTCAAACCTTGGTTTATACCTTTAATGAAGAAGTGATGGAAGGTGGATGGTAACCATATAGTGTTAGAAAATGGAGACATTTTAGAAGAGGTATGGAAAGATGTGTTATACCATCATTTTTCAACTGGTATCCATTTAACTCAACATTCCTATTTATCTGATACAAAACAATGGAGATACCCCTCTAAACATTTATTAACCACGTATGTTCATCCATTATATTTGAGGTGGTAAGATGAGTTATGAGCTAGCTGAGCACCCAAATAGGAAAATAGTTTAGTCTATAAATTACTAGTGAAAATAGGATCATGATCACTTACAATTATTTTTGGGGTTCCATGTAATTTTAGAACTACTTCTAGAAAAATAGATGCTACTGTACTTGCTGAAAATGGTTGTTTTTTTCACTTTATTGAAAGCTTGGTAAACTTTTTAACGTGACCGGCGCCACTGGCTAGACATGACTAATATCGATACCATGGGGCTAGTGGGGGACTTGAACACTAATGGATAGAGCTGCAACGAAAGTACCCGACCAACCAACTACACCCCTCAACCCACTGAAAATGGTTGTGAGAGCATAAAAATGGGCATATTTTGTAAGCCTATCCACAATGACCAATATAACATTCTTACCTTCAAAACAAGGTAACCCTATGATGAAATCCATAAAAAACTCCTCCCACCTTTGACTAGGAATTGCTAATGGTTGTAACAGACCTGGGGTCTTAACTGTATCACCTTTATTCTATTGGCATATCAAGCATTCTGCCATAAAATTTTGTATATCTCCCTTGAGTCCTTCCCAAAATAATTATTTCTTAATTTTGTGATAATTTTTCAAGAACCCTGAGTGTCCCCCAATTGGAGATATATGCAACTCCACAAGAATCTTATGTTTAAGCTCTAAATTTTTACACAAGTATAACCTACCCATATACCATAGGACATTACCTTTTCATTAAAAATTTTCACAAGATAAAGTACCTTTCTGGAGATTTTGAATCATAACCTATGTATCCTTGTCTTGCTCCCATTCTAACCTGGCGTCATCCACCCAATCTGCTTGCAACATAGACATTACATAAAGTAATATTTTTGTGGATGTATCCCATCTAAATAGTGCATCTGCTACTACATTATCTTTACCCTTCTTGTAGATCATTTCAAAATCATAACCTAACATTTTGGTTACCCACTTTTGTTGTTCCTCAGATGATAATCTTTGCTCCAAAAAGTATTTGAGACTATCATGATCTATTTTCACCTTAAAGTGTCTACCCATTATATAGGGCCTCCATTATTTAACTGCATGAAGAATAGCCATCATTTATTTCTTGTAGACAAGTTTTTTTAGATTCTTACCTTTGAATTGATGACTCTCAAATGTAATGGGTCTTCCTTCCTTTATTAGTACCACTTCTAACCTAGATCCAGAAGCATCACATTCAACAATGAATGTCTTTGAGAAGTTTGGAGTAGCCAAAACTAGAGTGGTGCACATAGATGCTTTTAGTTTCTCAAATTATTTGGTGGTGGCATCATTCCAATGGAAGGCATCCTTCTTTAGCAATGCAGTGAGTGGAGCTACTATGTTGCCATAACCTTTCACAAATCTTTGGTAGTAACCTATTAGTCCTAGGAACCCTCAGAGGTTTTTGATATTTTTTGGCATGGGCCATTCCATTATAGATTTAATCTTTTGGGGATCAACTTTGACACCTTCATGGGAAAGAATGTGACCTAGGTACTCTACCTCTTATACTCCAAAAGCACATTTGGATGGCTTTGCATAAAGCTGATGCTTTTCCAAAACTATCAACACATGTTTCACATGTTACAGATGTGTTTCCCATGTCTGAAAATAAATCAATATGTCATCAAAGAAAACTAGCACAAACTTCCTTAAAAAAGGCCTAAAAATAGTGTTCATCAAGCTCTAAATAGTATATGGTGCATTTGTAAGACCAAAAGGCATTACCAAAAACTCATAATGGCCCTCATGTGTTCTAAAAGTAGTTTTATGAACATCTTCATCCTTGATTTTAATTTGATGGTACCTCGAGTGAAGATCCAATTTTTTGAAATAATTAGCACCATGCAACTCATCAAGTAAATCATCAATTACTAGAATAGGAAACTTATCTTTAATGGTGTACTTATTCAGTTCCCTATAACTTGGGCACATCCTCCATGTGTCATTCTTCTTCTGTACCATGACCACTAGTGATGAATATGCACTTTGGCTGTGCTAGATGATCCCTACCTCTAGCATCTCATGGATGATCTTTTTAATTTCACTCTTCTATGCATAATGGATATCTATATGGTCTAATATTTTGTGGTTGACTCCTTGGAAGTAGTTGAATGGCATGATCATGTTCTCTTTTTGGTGGTAGTCTTTTTGGCATGGCCCCAAAAATAGATGGGTGGTCATCAAGAATCATCTATAGATTAGGATGTGTAGATGCTTGTGTGGGTTGAACTTCTATGGAACATAATCATGTAATAATTCCCTCTACCCCATTTTTTAGCATCTTGGTAATCTGATGTGAACTAATCAATTGTGGAGATTTTTCCTATAATCCACATAGTTTAATTTTCCTACCTTCAGAATGAAAGTGCATGAATAGTTCCTAGAATTTCATCTCAATGGTACCCAAGGTTGTGATCCATTGGACTCCCAAAACAATGTCTGTGCTACCCATGGGAATATCAAACATAGGAGAATTGAGATTGTATTCACCCATAAAAAGCTTAATACTATGGTATTTGCCTGAACAATTAATTGTGCCACCATCTACAATCATGACCTAAAATTATAGTGTTGGGTAGATGAAATAATTCAATCAAGTGGCCAACTTATGGTTGATGAAGTTATGTGTGTTCCCCAAATCAATCAACACTGTCACCTTTTATTTCTTGAGGAAGCCCACCACATTAAGAGTTTGTAGACTGATAATACCTGCAAGTGCATGACAAGAGATTTTAGGTTGGGAATCTTCAAGTACCTCCTCTATCTCTTCCTCATCATCATTGGAGGCATCATATTCTTCTTCATCTTTATTAGATCCCTCAATGTAGAATAACTTCTTCTCAGCACATATATGTCCTTCACTCCACTTGATATCACAAACAAAACATAATCTTTTTGCACGCTTCTCTTCAATTTTCTAAGGGGTCAATCTGGTAGGTGGAGGAAATGTTGGTGTCGATATGTTATGATCTTTAAAGTGAGTGAATGGATGATTATTATTGGCTATGAATTTTTCCTCAGCTCTACGTGCCATGATAATAGAATCAAAAATCTTAAGTGGATTAAACATATGTACCTCATATTGAAGGTGGTCTTTGAGTCCACCCAAAAATAGGTCATTCAAGTTCTCCTCAAAAATCATCTTCACACGTAAGGATAGGTTCTAAAAATGATTAATATAATCCTTGATGGAGCCAGTCTGTCACAATTTTCTAGTTAGTTGAAGTAATTCTATATCACACTATTGTCATAGTGTAATTGTAGTTGTTCTATAAAAAATGACTAGGTGACACTTAGAGTCATCTTTTTATTTTGAGCACACAACCATCAATACCAAATGAATTGATCAGGTTCAAGATACAAGGATGCCATGGTAACCTTTTATCCACTTGGCATCTAATGCAGATTGAAAAAAATCTCCATTTAGTTGATCCAATTGAGTGGATCTTTTCCATCAAATTTGTGCATATCCATCTTTGATAACAGGTTCCCCTGTGGCAATGTAGTTGGATTTAAAGTAGACTAGTTGGGAGAACCACCCTAGTGGGGTTGTGTAATAGTGATAGCTAGATTATTTGAATGATTATTTTTCAAATCCATCATGATATCTACCTAACTATCTTGTATGGATTTCATATTAGATTGTATGCCTTACACCTCACTTTGTGATCTATGTCAGAACCCTGGTACAAAGGATATAGTACATCCCCCTTATGAATCCATCTCTTCATTTTTAGGAGTTTTACTTGGAGTTTTAGCACCCTTTTCTCAGCCCCAAGTTTGTGGACTTGCCATAAAAGGGTTTTACGATGTCGACCCTGATTGGCACTTTTGACCCAACTTTGACCAAGTGATTTTGGACTTATGTCAGCCTACAATCAAAACATAAAAAGAAAATACCCTAGCAAAATTTTCATAATCTTTCCAAAAATGTAAATAACTCAGAAAAATTCTTTGAATTACGCACTATAGAGCAATTTTATGAAAAAACTTAAAATGGTGATAACTTTTGTAAAATAGATCCAAATGAGATAAAAAATTTAATGGAAGATTAATTTAATGATTTTGAACCTCTAGAAATATAATTTAATAAAAATTCACATCAATTTTTTATATATAGCCAAATTTAAAAAATCAAGGTTTTGCCCACAAGATTGCCCAAATCACAGCTCTGATAGCACTTGTAATGAAATTAGTTCAAAAATAAAGTAGAATAGAAGAAATAGATCCAAATATAACTAAAATATATTATAATATATGATAATAGACAAGCCACTTTGAGGGGGCAACCTCCACAAGCTTTAATAAGAGCAGAATTCACAATATATGATGATAAACAATCACCCACTACCTCCTATATATAGTCTATCTAGGCCATGGTTACTCCATAGGCTAACTTACTAACCAAATGAATGCATAGAGAAATGTGATATAGCCTAAAATAGGAAAAAGTAAGCCACAAGTTGGTTATTCCTATCCTAATACATGTGATAGGTTAGGGGTGTAGAAAAATATGGTGTGATGTTATTCTTGTTAGTGTAGGCTTTTTCCAACCTACTGGTTTTATCTACACCACTTTTCAACTTAGATTAGTTAATTAACTCATTAGGGGTATTTTATCTTTTGATGGGTTCTAATTAGGATTTAGGGTTTTACCTTTTTAGTGACCTAATTTAACCCTGTATGTACTTTCTTTCTTCCTAATGTTGGTTAATACAAACATTTCTTTTGTGAAATCTTCTTGTTTGTAGAGCTCTCATTCTACCTCTACAAAAATTTGACATCATCGCATGACTGCTATTCAAAAATCTTGATAAAATCTATCACGATATCAGATCTTTCTTAATAGCCTCATGTGTTTATCTCCTTGGGTAAGATCTTTTATTCACCAAGCTATTTTTTCATACTATATGACTTCCATTTTTGACCTTGGATGCATTTTCTTAATCTAACTCAAAATTCATGTCAAAATGCAATTGATAAAAAATATGCCTATATATTTTTTGGGGTTTTTTGAGATCTAAAATGGGTCTTTTTTTATTTTTTTGATAAAGTTTGTGGATTTTCCTAGAAATTATTTTTTCCATCTAGTTAGATGAAGTAATTAATCCTACAAACCCCAAAAATTTGCCTGTAGACTAAATTAGGTTCTTAGAGGTTGACAACTTGTTGTGTAGACCAAATCAAGTTTTTAGAGGGCCATTACTTGATTCCAAACTAAATCAGGTTTTTGGAGTGTTACAACTTACTTGCAAACAAAATTGGGTTTTTGGCATTAATTTACTTCCAATTTATGAAGCTAAGTAAAGCAGTCCAAGAAACCTAAATTACACTACAAGAATTAATCAGGATTCTCAAAGGAAATTACTTAGAATTAATCGGGCTTCTCCAGGACAACTACTTGCAAGTAATCATGCTTTAGTAGTCAGACTTCACAACCCCAATCAACACTGCCAAGACCCATTCGAGTTTTCAAAGGTCGACTACTTATTAATTTTTTCAATTGTAACAATTTGAAACATTGAAGTAGTCACTATTCAAGAACCTAATCAACACTGTAAGAAAAATTCAAGGTTAGAGGTAGTTTGAAAAAAAAATCATTTTTGGAAAGGGTCCAGAAATATGTGGGAGTAAGAACTTGTAAGTGCCATAACTTTAAATCTATAGCTCTATTTTAGGTGATTATTTTTTGAAAGTGCATAGTTTTTTAAACTTTACACATTGGTGGTATTGTTTTTTAATTTTGTAACATCTATTTTTTTCATGGTATAATGGCTTCAAGCTCACTTCATCCTTATTGTGCTCTTTTTTAGATGCATTATTGATTGAATCCAACGTCCCTCTAGTTCTTTGTACTTACACACCTACTAATCAAGATGTATTTTTAGTTGAATCTAAAATTTATATGATCGTGCTTATATTTAAAACATTCAAGGGGGTCATTGTTGATAGTTCTAAGGGTGTACTATGTTGTGTTATGCATTCTTTTCTTATACATTCTTCTTTACTTACCACAAAAAAATTTACTTTTGCACTATGGATTCACTCTCTATTAGTTCGCTTACACCATTTAATTATCATGAATGGAAACTTGGATGGAAATCATCTTGTAATCCAAGGGTTACTATCAAATTATAATGGGCACTGAGACTAAACTTACTAATGTTAGAGTGAAAATTAAATGGTTTAACCATTATGACAAAGTCCATGGACTATTATGGCTCTTCATCTCTCCATATTTACTCTTTCACATTGAATCTATCAAAACACCTACTAAAGTGTGGATCACATTGTCTAAGCTCTTTGGAGTGCAAGATGTGATGAAAGGACATGAGCTAGAAAATGAGCTCATCAGATTGAGTCCAAATGACTTTGACACTCTTCAAGATTTTTTTACAAATTTCAGACTTTTGAGATTGTAGTTGAAAGCATGTGGAATTGATAATAAATATGAATAACTTGTTCTTTTAATACTCTTTAAATTAGGTCTTAAATATTCTGTATTTATGTCCATTTTTCATGCCACTAAGAGTGCACTTGACACCTCATGGAAGATGCCTTCTTTAGATACCTTTGTTGTCAACTTGATTCAAGAGTAAGATAAATTGATATAGATGGGCACAGTGAAGTCATCTAAATCTCATGCACTACTTGATGATAAAGATAAGGCTTTTAATAGTAGAGAGAGAAAGCAAAGCAAGAAAAAGGATGAGAAGGGTGAAAATTTTTCCACCTTCAAATCAAACAATGTGACCTCTTCTTCCAGTTATAAGCCTAAAAAAAATTGGATCAAATGTAGGCATTTCTCAGGTAAGCATGATGAGAGTAAATATTTGAAGAAACAAATTGATCACCTTACTAGCCTTCTTATTCAAAACAACATAGGTGTTCTAGATTCTGTCAAACCATCTTCATCAACTCATGAATCCACTAAGGCAAACAAATTTGGCAAAGGAAAGGCAAAAGAGAAAAACAAGAGAAAACATAAGGGCAAAGCCTTAATTGTAGTTGTGCCTCCAACTCCTCCTACATGGGTCAATGACTCTAGTGCTTCACATCACATGGCCTCTTCATAGATTGAATTTAGTTCCTTTGAACCATGTGACATGTCCTCTATATAACTAGGTGGAAATACTTCTAAAAGGTTCTCGAGAGAGGGTTTATTGAAGTGAGTGATGGAATATTCAATAATATTGTAAGTGTGCCCTCACTATCAACTAATCTCTTTGTCAGTCTACCAGATCACTCACCTTAGTCTAGAAATGTGCGTTTAATTCACCTCAAATTTAGTGTAAATTTGGGAGTTTCATAGTGATACTATTTTGGCTATGGGAATGGTCAATCATTAGACTTGGCTATATAACTTCTCACACTTTTCTCTTGACTCTTCTTTAGATTCTTCAGATCCCTCTTCAGACTCACTTGTACCTATTGACACTTTTCATCATGAGCTTTTTTTTTATATTGACAACTCTTCTTCTATAGATTACTACAACAATAAAATGGACACACCTACACCATATCCTTGTCACCTTCTGGATATTCAAGAGTTAGTTCTTGACCCACCTACCTCTAGTCTACTTCTGACATTATAGGGTAACAGTCTACTGATCCAAAATACATCAGACATCAAGTAGTCTATTCTAAAGTTATAAAGGATTCCATAGACCTACTTTGCCTCTACTTATATTACACCATCTTAGCATAGAGCAGTTGGGCCACCTACCTCACAATATGAGGATCATTCTTTTCATAAGAATTACACCTTGGTTGAAAATCCATTACGCACTTGGAAGATAAACTCATTATTCTAGGGTAATCCACTCTTCACTGCATCTACTTCTAATTCACAGTCACTTTTGAGCATTCCTCTTGGGGACATTGGATGGCTACAATCAATCATAGACCTTAGTGTGGATTTCTAGCCCTCTTCCCTTCCTTGCTCTCTTTTTGGGGAAGAGTTTTGTTCCTATAGGTTTTCTCCTTTATCTCAATTTATGGAAGTTGCATTATACTTGGGTACCTCACCAGGCCTCATTTCTAAGACATAATTCTTATACCTACCTAAGCTATGCTTTAGGGGGGTGTTATTGTAGGCTTTTTTCCACCTAATGGTTTTACCTACACATTTTTTTAGCTTATTTAGGTTAGTTAATTAAGTCATTAGGTGTATTTTACCTTTAAGTGGGTTCTAATTATGAGTTAAGATTTTACCTTTTTAGTGACCTAATCTCACCCTATATGTACTTATTTTTCTTAAAGTTGGTTAATGTAAAAATTTCCTTTGTAGAATCTTCTTATTTTTAGAGCTCTCTGTCTACCTCTATAGGAATTTGACATCATCACGTGAGCACTATTCAGAGATCTTGGCAAAATCCATCAATTCTTATGGATGCATGTCATGTGTTACTGGGAAGACCATGGAAATTTTACATAGAGATAATTCATGATGGAGCAAAGAACACAATTTTTGAAAAGGTGGTATAAAGGTAGTTTTGTTACTGCTTAAGAGGAAGAGAAGAAAGAAAGCATGATCTCTACTAAAGAATTTATTCAAGACATGAAAGTAGCATGTTGTTATGTATTAGTAGAAAAGAATGAGGACATAGAAATGATGTCAATACCAATAGAAACACCAAGAGTGTTGAAATAATATGTAGATATTATGTTGATGAGTTACTAGATGGTTTACCATCAAAGAGATATATTCAACATCACATTGATTTGATTCCAAGATCAGCTTGACCAAATCACGTAGCTTATAGGATGAGTCTAATAGAACATGTAAAACTAAATAAACAAGTTATTAAATTACTAAGAAAGAAGGTGATAAGGGAGAGTATGAGTCCATGTGCAATACCAACATTACTAACTCTAAAGAAATATGGGGGATGGAGAATGTGTGTATATAATAGAGCAATTAATAAAATTAGAAATAAATATAGGTTGTATATATGTTATTTAGATGATATGATGGTTGTACTTACAAGAGAAAAATATTTTACCAAGATTGATCTAAGGAGTGGTTATTATCATATTCAAATTTGTGAAGGAGATGAGTGGAAAACTGCATTCAAGACTAAGGATGCCTTATATGAGTGGATGGTGATGCCATTTGAATTATCTAATACACATAGCACATTTATAACGATGATGAATACAATGCTATAAGAATACATTGGTAAGTTTGTGGTTGTTTATTTTGATGATATTTTGATATTCAATAAGACTAAATAAGAACACTTACAACATTTGAGAATGGTACTAAATTTGTTTAAAAATGAGAAATTGTATGCAAATTTGAAGAACTACAGGTTTATGTAGAATAATTTGATATTTTTAGGATTTTTAGTTTCAGTAGATGGTGTGAGATTGGAAGAAGAAAAAAAAAAAAAAATATTGAATGGCCTATTCCAAAAAGCATTATAGAGATAATAAATTTTCATGGTTTAGCAAATTTTTATAGAAAATTTATTAAAAAATTTAGTAGAATTGTGGCACCAATAATAGATTGCATGAGAGAGAAGGAATTTACATGGACTAGAGTAGCCATAGAAAGCTTTGAATTTTTTAAGAAGAAGATTACAGAAAGACCAATTTTAGCATTACTAGATTTTAATAAAGTGTTTGAGATTGATTGTGATGCTTCATTTATGGGAATCGTTGTTGTGCTCAGTCAAGAAGGAAATCCAATAGTTTATTTCAGTGAGAAATTGAATGAAATAAGAACAAAGTATTATACTTATGATGTTGAAATTTATATAATTATACAAGCATTATGACATTGGAGGCATTACCTAGTGCCTAAGAAATTTATCCTATTTACAGATCATGAGGGTTTGAAGTATGTGAATGCAAAAAAGAAGTTGAATAAGAGGCATGCAAAGTGGGTTTCTTTCTTTTAGGGGTATAATTTTATGTTGAAACATAAATCAAGAAAATAAAATCAAGTATTTGATGCATTGAGCTAGAGAGTAGTGTTATTAACTAATATGGTGAGTGAAGTAATTGGACTTGAAGTTATCAAAGAATTATATAATACTCATCTATATTTTGGCAAGATAATTGAGTAGTGAAGGAATCCATTAATAGGTGGGACATATACTATTCATGATGAGTATCTTATATAAGAAGGTTATCTCTTAAAGAGAAACAACTACGCATTCTAGTTAGGTCTCCACAAGACAATATAATAAGAGAATTACATAATGGCAGTTTGGCTGAATATTTTGGTAAGATGAAGATAATAGCTTTGGTGGAGGAAAAATATTTTTGGTTAAAGATGAAGAGAGATGTGACAAGGTATGTTTCACAGTGCATAAAAAGTTAGGTGGCTAAAATATATGTACAAAATATTGGACTATAAATGTCATTACCAGTTCCAAAAGGACTATGGATGGATTTGAGTATGGATTTTGTGTTGGGATTATCAAACACAAAAAAATATAATGATTTAATTTTTTTGTTGTAGATAATTTTTTTAAAATAGTTCATTTCATTGTATTTAAGAAAACTAATGATGCCCCTAGAGTTGCAGATTTATTTTTTAAGGATATTGTGAGATTGCATGGTGTTCAAAAAATTATTATTTTAGATAGGGACACAAAATTTATAAGTAATTTTTAGAGGACTTTATGGAAGAAGATGGGTACTAAGCTACAATTCATTAGTACATATCACCCACAAATAGATGGATAGATAGAAGTTATGAATAGGAGCTTGAAAAAAAATTGAAATGCATAGTGGGAGAAAAGCTCAAGTAATGGGACTTGGCTTTACCACAAGTTGAATTTGTATATAATAGTTCAGTGAATAGATCAACATGAAAGTCACCATTTCAAATTACTTATGGGATAAATCATATGGTTATTTTGGATTTTATACAATTACCAATTACAGATCGAGTTAATGATGATGCAAAAGCATTTGCAGAACATATGCGGTAGTTGCAAAGAGTAAGAATAAAGTTACATAAAACTAATGAGAAATATAAAGCAACAACATATGTCAAAAGAATATCCAAGGTATTTGAAGAAGGAGAGATGGTAATAGTTTATTTGAAGAAAGAAAGATCTTCAAAAGGCACATACAACAAGTTGAAGTACAAGAAAATTGGGCCATGCAAACTTGTGAAGAAAATCAATGACAATGATTATGAAGTGAGTTTACCACATAATTTTGATATATCTATAGTATTTAACATTTCATATTTATATGAATTCCATGGAGAAGGAGGTGAATATGATGAATATAAAGAAGTGAATTGATAGAAATAGGTTCCAAAGAAGAAGAAAATGATAGTGCAGGTTTTGGATATGAAGACAATGAGAACAAGGCAAGGTAATTATAACAGGTATTTGGTGCAGTGGGAAGGATTACATCAAGAAGACAATACTTAGATTACAAAAAAGGAGTTGAAAAGATTAAAAAACAAAAATGGCAGTAGTATAATCAGGGCAATTTGCAAGAGTTGAATTGTTTTCAACTAGAGGAGAATGTTGCATAAAAAATTAGCCAAACTTTCGGAGACCATAACTTTTGACCTGTAGCTCTGTTTGAGCTCTTTCACATATCAAATCGACCATCACAAAAAAATTAATGCTATCCTAAGAAGATCTATCTATTTAGAATTGATTTCAGTATTTTTTGGAGGCCATACATGATCATCCGAGGGTCTAAAATTATCATTTAATTATTTTTTCAACATATTCTTATTTTTAGAAATTATATATTTTTAGGATTGGACATCAAATTCAGTTTAATTTCATCTGATAGGATAATTTTAACATTTAATATATTTACAAAGATTTTTACAGTTGGGTGCATTTACATGTGAAACTTACTATAAATAACAACTGCTAAAAATAGATATTTTTTTTATATTTTAGTTTCTTCAATTTTCTGCATGTCAACTCTAAATTCTGAGTTGAGACTTATTTAAGCATGTCTTGAGTTTGTAATTATTTAAAATCATTCAATATGAATCAATTCTGAATATTGTTTCAAATTTTGGCCTATTGGTAATTTTATTCCTAAAGATGACATCATTTTTCCATCAATTCTGAATATTGTTTCAAATTTTGGCCTATTGGTAATTTTATTCCTAAAGATGACATCATTTTTCCTATGTATACGAACCATGAAGCAATAAAATATGACTCTCATATAACAAAAACATACATTTTACCGGATATTTAATTAATAGTAATTGTGTGTAAAATTCCTTATAACACTTATCTATTTATAAGTAAATTTGTTATAAAACATAAATTCAAATAATTAAAACCCAAAAAAAATTGAAAAAAGTTGATAGATCCATCCATATACATTAAAAAACATTTTCTTTTCCTTTCCTTTCCTATAATGAGTGGACAAATAACTTATTTTTGTCCTAATACTCACCATGTTTTTAGGAGCAACTTTGATGGTTATTAATTAAATATATGTTGTTTCAGTACACGGTTTACACATAAATAATGTCAAGTTAAATAATATAGTGATTTGATAAAGATTTTTGGAAAAAAAAGGTTTAAATTTTTTTAATCAATAATTTTGATGATATTCTATGAACCATCATCAGAATGAAAGAACAAAATAATAAATTTGTAGATTTATATTTCTATTAAAATAAATTTAATATTAAATTATTAGGATATAATTAAGTGGAAAAACAAAATTGATGTAAATTCATAATAATATGATAAAAATCTTATTACCAAACTCATGAATTTACATAATTTTTGTTCTTCCACGTACTCATCATAGCAACATTTCAATACTAAGCTTCTTTAAATATAAATTTAAATTTGTAAATTTATCATTTTATTATATTATAATGATGATGATTTAAAAAATATGATCTAAAATATTAATTAAAAATTTTACACAATTTTTTTTGCTAAAATTTTTATCAGTACTTTATAGACTACTGAAATACAATTTTTTTAATACAACATTTTTTCCCGAAAAATGCAAAAATTGGGTGCTAACAGAAAATTCCAAAAAGGAATAGCGTGTTGACAGACAACATCATGGTGACGCAATTTCAAACGGATTTCAACTACAGCTGCAACACATTTTGTTGGAAGATAAGGTATGATAAGGTGTGAATGAAGAGTTTGTAATATACAAGATTTTTTTAATTTAGAGTTTTAATATATATATATATATATATATATATATATATATATATATATATATATATATAAAATAATTTAAGTTATTGTATATAAGAATTTTAAACAATTAATTAAATATCAAATTAAATTAATTTTTTATCCAAAAAAGTATTTTATTTGTTTTATAAAATAATAATGTATTTAGTAAAATATTAATTTTGATTATGAATATATATTTTATAATTAAATATAATTTATAAGATTATTTAAATATTATTTTATTAAATTTGATTTTGATTAGTATTTTTATTTTAAATTTTAAAAAATTGAAAATGTTTTTTTCTTAATGGTCATTATTTTAATTATAAGTCTTTTTTCTTAATAACAAATTATGATTGGCTATAAATAATAAATAATAATATAAATTCTTGACATATTTATTTTTTATTAATATAAATTATTTATTACATAACAAGTAGTTTGACAATTAATTAATTGGAAGCTAACTTTATTAAAAAATAAAATAAAAAAATTAACATGAAAAAATATGAAAGAATGTAATTAATAATTATTTTATATCATATTTCTATATATATTTTACTTTGACCTTAACTTATAGTAAACATAAAGTGTTCAAAAAATATCATATATTTATATATTTTTTGCAATTTAAAGATATCATACTTCTATATTATGTTTAAGAATAAACATTAAAAAACAAATATATCATATTTATATATATAAATATTATACCTTAACCTTCACTGATGGTAAAGATAAAGTTAATATTTTACCTTAAAAAAAAAGTTAGTTCACTGCTCACTCTTTTTTTTTAAAACTACGATGGAACTCTTTGAAGGTTCTTTAGTTCACCTGCTCACCTTTTTTAAGGTTTTATATTATCATATTACTATAATTTTATTTTCAGCTTTCATATTATCATATTAATATAATTTTGTATTATATTAATATAATTATATAATTGTAAAAAAAATTCATTTCTATTTTTTTATTTAATAAATAATATAACAAAAATAAGTAGTTATTTTGGTACATATGTGTTATTAATATAATTGTATAAACTTTTAGTTTCCACTTTATTTTTAGTCAAAAAAATTTCATTTTCATTTCCATTTTTTTTTTTTTTTTTTTAACTTTTCATTTCATATATATATATATATATATATATATATATATTCTGATATTATTTTATTAATATAATTAGAAAAAAATTCATTAAAAATTTAAAAAATCTCATTTCATTTTTTTTATTTTTTCATAAAAATTTATTTTTCATAATTTTCATGTTGAAAAGTATTACTTCTATAATTTTGAATATTCATGTATCATTAAAACAACCTAGAAAATATTTACATCTTCAAATAAAAAATAACTATTATACAAAAATAATTATTTAAAGGATAATAAGTAATAAAAGATCAATATTTGCATGACTGTTTCTATTTTTTAAATTATTTTTTAGTTTTTAGAATAACTTTTTTAAAAAAAAAATTAATTTTCATAAAAAATATATATTACACAAAATTTTTAAAAACATAAAACTTCTTATTAAAAAAATGGAATTAATACATTAGAAACAAATTTTTTTTATCTTACATATATTTGAAGGTCCATTTTTCTCCAATGGATCCAATTTTTAAATAATGGGGTCCATCTTTTTTTCCAATAGATTTAATTTTTAAATAATCATCATATTACTGGCAATAATAAAACATGACTAGACCACTCACTGAGCTTTCTCTTCACGAGATACATGATTGTCTCTATAGCAAGAGCATTCCCATTCCCACTCCCACTACCACATTGCCTCAATGTTTAATAAATTTTTCTTTTCATCTCCAACAATAAATTATAATATTATTACAGCGTATTTATTATTACATCATATTTATTAATAATCATAATATTAAAGTTGTAAAATTAAATTAAAATAAAAAATATTAATAAATAATATATAGATAATCATAATTAATTAATTTAGGGATAATATAAAAAATTTATTACATTATATTTATAAATAATTAAATAAGCATAACTAATTTATACCTAATATATAGATTTTATCATATCATATTTATAAATAATCATATTATAACAATAAATGGTAAAAATAAATTATCATTGTCACATTATAAAAAATATAAAAAATAAATAAATAATATATACATAATATAATTAAGTTATAGGCAATATATAATTTTACCACATCATATTTATAAATAATAATAACAATAAAATTGTAATTTATAAATAATATAATGAAATTTTAAAAATAAATTATTATAAAAAATATTACCACATCATAATAAAAAATAGATAGATAATATAGATATAATCATAATTCATTTATAATTAATATATAAATTTTATTACATATAAATAATTATAGCAATGAAATTGTAGAAATAAAAAATATTACATCATATTTATAAATAATCATAATGAAATTGTAAAAATAAATATTTGTAAAAAATATTAGACGTTATAATAAATAGATAATATATAAATATTCATAATTAATTTATAGATAATATATAAATTTTATTGCATCATATTTATAAATAATTATAATAAATAGTCAATAAATTATAGAGATTTATTTAAAATACGTAAATATTTAATTTATTAAAAATATATATATTATTTAATTAGCAATTATGATATAATTATCAAGAATTTATTATATATATATAAACTATTTCTCCATTATGGAGTTTTTTTGTTTTTCATTTCTTATAATATAATTGTAATCTTTTTAAATATAGATTTCACTATTAATCATATAAAATATATTAAAATATAATAAATATTAAAATATATTAAAAAATTGTAATTATTTATTTAAATAAAATATAATTATTGATACTTACTAATTAAACTTCAACCCCAAATAATATAAATCAAAATTATTATAATCTTTTAATACTTATATGAATTTCCGTACATTATTCTTTTATTTATAAATTTGAATAATTTAAAATCGAAAAAACCGGAGGAATCTATCTATACCCGCTAAAAAAACACATTCTTTTCTTTTCCTTTTTTTTTTTCTGTATTACGTGGGCACCTATCTTATTTTTCTCCAAATACTCGCCGTGTTTTCAATTACACTTAAATGATGCCGAGTTTAAATAGTACAGCGATTTTTTCGGACATTGCGAAAATTGGGTGTTAACAGAAAATTCTAAAAAAGAGTTGTGTGTTCACAGATAATTTCAAACAAAAAAGGTGTCAACAGTCGTGAACGTATTGATTTTTCGAAAGGCTGCTGGCCCACATTTCAACGACCACTTTCGGCCCTTCACCTTATCTAAATTTGACAGTCGACACTGCTGTTCATTTTTAAAAAATTATGAACATTAAATGTTAGTATAGTTTGCAGAAGGAAGAGAGAAAAAAAATTATTTATGTACTTTTTATAATTGTGTAAAAACTGTAAAGTTTTTAATAGTCTATTTAAAATTTAGTCTTATATTTGATACAGTATTTTAAATTTGAAAATTTGTAAATAAAATTATATTATAAGATGATCAAATTTAATCTTTAGTGATTTTCATAATTTACATAAATCACATAAATTATATCAAAATAAATATAAAAATTATTTTATTTATTTAAATAAAATATAATTATTCATATATACTAATTAAGTTCCCCACAACAATAAACATAAATCAAATTTATTATAAATTTTTATCATTTATAATTACCACTTTATTGAAATACATACTTAATTTTCAGAGGCTTCAACTTTTTAACATAGTGCAATCTTTTCGATAAATATATACAATCTGATGAGCTCCATTATCTACATTAATCACATAAATAATATCAAAACATATTAAATATAAAAATATTATAATTATTTATCTAATTAAATATAAATATCTGTACATGTTAGTTAAGCTCCGCACGGCAACTAGCATAAGCCAGATTATCGTTTATGATTGTTGAATTGCCAGCTTTTACACACTTCATTGCTTTTTGCTGACATCCGATCATCTGATGTATCTTGGTGTGAAAAGAGCTTGTTTACGCACAATCCTTTTCACTTACTCTTTTCACCCATAAACTTTTCTCAATATGGACATCCAGATAAGAACCCACCGTATTTCTTAGATGTCTATAAAAACAATCAATAACGCAGAAGAGCAACATGAGCCTTGCAGTTTGTTTTTTTCATTGAAACACCGAGATCCTTCACGGCTATTCTAGTCACAGAAATTTTGTGCCATGGAAATAGGAAAGGTAAACTGCTTAAATCCTTATGTCAAAACTTTGTAGAAAATAGTAGACAGGAGTAAATTGTTGCGGTTTAATTAGTGATAGTTTTACTTTGAAATGTGCAGATGAACTTCAACGAAAGTGGTAAGCAATCGGCAACTCCTTGTAGCGCTTGTAAGATTCTTAGGAGGAGGTGTGAAGAGAAATGCTTACTTGATCCATATTTTCCATCAGACAATCCTCACAAGTTTGTTACCGCATACCGCATTTTTGGAGCCAGCAAAATAATCAGGCAAGATTTTCATTTAAATAAATTCTACTTCAAGTTGTTAGTTATATTGATATTATGTAATAGAGAATATGCCATCTGATCTATAATTATTATATAAAATTTTGAATGGGTCGAAAAACTCTTAAATATATTAATATATAACTTTTTTTTATTCTATATTAATTTGTAAATAATCAATAAAAATATATTATTTTATTCTTCGATTCATCGAAAATTTAATTTCATGTGGTTGAATGTATCAGGGTCTTCCAGCGGATCGGAGAGGAGATGCTGTAAGTAGTATGGTGTATGAAGCAAATGTGAGGCTGAGAGACCCTGTATATGGGTGTGCAGGGACTGTATTTCAATTGCAGCAGCAAATATCAAATCTGCAATCGCAATTGAAGGCAGCACAAACAGAGCTTCTCATGCTGCGTTCGCAGCATTCTAATCTTATGTCTCTAGTTTCACTATTCTACACTTCAGGGGAAGAAGCACAGCCCATCTCTCCCACTGAAAGTGATCGCCACAATAATAATAACGTTACAACCGATATGGAAGATTTTTACTCAGATGAAATGGATCCCTCGCTTCTCTGGAACCACAATCACCATAAAGTATAACTGCGGACGCGAGCAAAAGAGAGTGTTGCCATGAAGAGATCATCTTAAAAAAGTTTAAGACCCTAATTAATGTTCATTTATGAAATGTGCTGTTCATTCACTGTTGTTCATTCACTGAATGTGTATTTTTTTTAAATTGATTAAGTAATGCACTGATTTTATATTTTTTCGATGAGACATCTCAGTTTAGTCCCTTCTTTATCTTAACTATTAGTTTTTGTTCTTACATGTATAAATTTCAATATAAATATGTTGGATGATGAAAATGTTTCAGCCCAATTATTTCGTAGCCTTCTCCATGGTTTGACGTGAGAATATGTTACATGATAATAATGTTTCATTTCAATTATTTTTTATTTCTCTCTCCATCGATAACAATTGTAACATTCATAAATGGATTCAATAACAATTGTAACATTCATAAATGCATTCAAATTAATATGCAATAAAAAAAATTATATTATAAATAATTACACTAAATAATATATATAAAATAATAATTAATTTTAAATAAAAAATAAAAATTAAGATTTAGGTAAGCTTACTTTTTCGAGAGCAATTCCAAAATATTCTAGGATCTTATAATGGAGATCAACATGTAATGAAGTAAAGGTGATCTAGAGAAGTTATAATGATTGGAGAAGGATGTGTAAAACATATGGTTCAAAGCATTTAATGTCTCAAATATCAAGTTACACCCTAAATATATATTTAGGTATTTGAAATCTATTTTGAATACTTTGTTCAATTTATTTGGATCTTCAAAAATCATAAACATTTTTTTCCTCTTTACTCATTTGTTTTATTGAAAATTTTAAAAAACTAATATATGTTTTGGAGCTTGCATTATATCAGGGAATAGTTGTGCTATCTTGATATTAGCCAAGGCCCAAAATAATATATAATATTGAAAATAATAAAATAATATATGTTTTGGATCTTGTATTATGTCTCTAGTTTAATTGTGCTACACTTCAAGAGAAAAAATAGAGCCCATCTCTCCCACTGAAAGTGATCCCTATGGTAAGAATAACATTGCAACTGATATGGAAAATTTTTACTTAGATGAAATGGATCTATCACTTCTCTGAGAACCACAATCGGCATAAACTACATGTAAGGATGCAAGACATGCATAGACTGAACAAAGGAGAGTGCATGTTATTTACATATATAGTTTTTAATTTTTTTATTGTTTTGAGATATCTAAGGTTTGATAACATCCATGATGAAGTGGGGCTTAGACCTCAATCCAAAACTAAAATATTTTGATTGATTGTGTAAATGTAAAAGTAACCAATCCCATATAACTTAAAAGATTTACTATTTATAAATAATTTTATCGAAATTTTCATATAGTTGCCATTACATAAATGCGAAGAGACCATAAACAATATACAATAGTGAGTCAAATATGATCCAAAAAAGTTATAATGATTAGATAAATATGTCCAAAACATATGGCTCAAATTGTCTAGTGTTTGAGGCATCAAGTTATCTTAGATTTAATTATTTAGGTTAGATAAATGTATTTTAAAGACCATGTTCAATTGATTTGATCATCTAAAAACCCTACATAATTTATTGCCTCTTCACTTAAATTGTTAAGAAAATAGACTTCTTCTCCTGCCCTAATATGACACCCTAATTTGAAATCTTAAGGAAAATATTATATGTTTTAAAGCTTCTATGTATTATATATGGGAATATTTGTGTTATATTGAGATTTCTATGGCCCTCAATCATATAAAAGATTGAAAATAACAAACTAATGATTACACTAATTCATCACCCAAGCAACTCTATTTTATGTAATATGACTCTAAAATAAAATTATTTACTTCATCGCCTAAGAAACCCTATTTTGTACAATATGAATCTAACATAAAATTATTTATTTCAATAAATATTTTAATAATTGATTGATTTCTCTATAATAATTACAAAGTCTCAATAGATTTTTATATACAATAAATAAATTATATAAATTTCACTTAATTATTTTTTAATATCTTAATGTCATAAATAAACTAAGATAGTTGTGTATTAGACATGACTTGCATTTAAATTAGAAGTGTATTAGCACACAAACAGACATCCAACAATTAAATAAGTAAAATAAGTGATATAAAATTCACACAAAAAGGCCCAAAAAAAAACTTAATATAACCATACACTCACACTCTAGACATTTGTGAAACATTTGTGCATGGTTTAGAGAAGAAAGGGAAACTAGGAATTTCTTTTAGGAAAGATAAAGTGAATACTAAATTTTATGAAGAAGATGTAGGGACCACTCAAAAGTATAATATACGTTAATTCAATAATTAATTTAAACTAACAAATAAAATAAAAAAAATTTACAAACATTCAATTTAACATTTTAATATTATATAAAATATTAAATTTTTTCACATTCATTTTTGAATTTGACAAGTGTCAATAATATTAGTACCAATTTCTTAAATATATTTCTCCAAAACATATTCATAAATACTAATCTCAAGGCTTATGTATTGAATTTTATGCATACCACATTGATTGATAACTCCACTACCTTCTTAAAAATGATTCTCACTAATTAGTGATAAATATCATCAATCTAGCTGCACTAATGTGTTGGGTTTGAAAAATAATTTTCAAAAAAAGAGATCCAAACTTTACTATATGTTCAAAATATTAGGATTTTTTTAATTGATTTTAAAAACTAAAAAAAAAAGAATTTCTATGTGGCAATTAAATAGAAATCAATTTTAAAATTGTATCTTTTCTATAATCATTAATTAGACACCAAATTTAAGTTTATCATTAATTGACATCCATGAATATTAAAGTCCTACCACCTCATAATTATCGTTGTAGAATACCTATCAACATAATAATTATGTTTTCATATACTTACAAGCTGAAAAATATGTTAAGTATAACTTAATATATGTACTATATTTATAATTATATATTATTTAAGTTATATAAACGTGTATTAGCATGTTATTTCCAATTCCTAAAATCTCATCTAATATTGGTTATGGGATGATTCATCATAAGATAAGATGTGTTTCCTAAATGGAATTTAATTGAATTGTAGTACATGTATACATTATATATTTAGATATATATATATATATATATATATATATATATGTATATATATATATATATATATATATATAATTGAAATAGTAAAACTAAATTGAATTTTTATTTAAACTTAGAATAATAATTGACCTAAAAATGGGGATTGGAGAAGTATTTTGATTTTTGAGTAATTTAAAAATATTTTTTGAATCAAATATCATAATCAAAGTTTTAAATAAATGATAATGAGAACCTATAAAACTCATAATAATTTGAGCACTTCTTCATAAATGTACATTTCATATTTTGGTAAGTGCACAAATAGGCTTACCTTGTTGACTCATCACATCTCCTATTGATGTACCACACACGTGACATTCAACATGTAATATTTTGTTAAAATTAGGCAACACCAATACTTCCTATTCAGTCACTTTTTTCTTAAAACTCTTGAAGCTATGTTCTGCTTCTACTATCTATAAAAATTATCTTTTATCACCTTGCATTGGTTTTATGATAGGCATGCACGTTCCACTAAATTTGTGAATGGACTTCTGATCCAAAAATTAGGGGTTTTGGTTGAAAGATATTTCAAGAACACAATGATAATGCTTTCTCTAAGAAGAGATGTTTTATTAATCACAAGATTGCAAATATAAACATATGCTTGTCTTTGGGAAGAGATGTCTGGTCTCCTTCTCAGTCTACATCTTTATTTGTACATATTTGAAGGTAGGAGGAGGATGTGAAAGGTCAAAAATATTAAGGTAGATGAAGTGGTTCGACTTCCATGATTTAAAATAACACAAAATTTGAGAAATTACTATTTTTAGAAACTTACTATTTTTAGACAACACTATTAAAATTAAAATTTTGGGCACTTCTATTGGTTTTTTGGGGTCAAAAACCATCAAGAATAGCTATGTGCTATCTCATCATATTTTTCTCATTATTATATTTTCAACGGTTCAAATGGGGATTCAAATGGAGCTATGGTTCAAAAGTTATGGCTCCCAAAATTTTTGCCACCAATTGGGGTAGAACTGTCACTCGAATTGTCCCCTTAAGTGTTGCCCGAATCAACTTCTTATAGAAACTCACTAAGACATAAAATTTACACACTTGAAATTTAATCCTAGGTGAATACCACTAAATAATAACTCACACTTTCTATGGATATATTTTAAATCCCTATTTGGGCTAATGCTAGGCAAACTAGAGGTTTTCACAGAGTGGATTGGGATGTTTTTTTGCCTCCCTTAGGATAAAGGTGGTGTTAGAGTAGAGATTTTATTTTTTCACATATTTATTTATTATGGGATTTTTCCCCTCATTTTGATTTTTTCTACTTTTGTGAATAATCTTGCTTAGGTATACTTGGAGTTATATTTTGACCAGATGAATAAGAATTAACTCCTTTGACCATCTATTTTAGGTATGGGAGTTACTCTTCTATTATTGGCTCTCTAACCACCTTTCTTGGGGGAGTTACTCATGCACTCCTATTTGTACATCTATCATTGGTGAGATATTATTCTATGAAATATTGATTTTGGATCTTATCTTTTTTATACAATATTCTCATGTATTTGATTTCATTTTCTTATAGCTATTGTGTTGTGTAAATTATTGACTAATGCCTATCACAAACCTGTGCATTCACTTGATCTAGAGATCTTGGCATCCACTTCGATACATTATCATATCCACTTTGGTATTTGATTATCGTATTTTTTTATTATTGTTAGTTTTAGTTGAAATCATGAGATAAAATCTAGTTTTCCCAATCTATTTGTGAGAGTTTTTTTAATCTTTGGTGGAGTCATTTATTTGAAAAACTGGTTCATTGATAGGCATTACCATAGTTTCTATGGTTTCTTTAGGAATTCATGTTTTATGTGCCTTGGTGCATTTTTATATTAAAAAATGTGCACCTCCATACAGCCTCGAGTCTTATATCCTCTATTTGGTATCGACCTATGCTCAACCTTAGTTGGTTATACATGTTCAAACTTGGTTCTACATTTCTTAAAGATATCCCTCAACTAAAAAGTTTCACTTAATGATAATACTCTCATTTACAACTAGTCAGAACTACCATTCCATGTAGCCTCTATGCCAAAATTGGTCAACTCAGTGTAACAGCCTTGCCAAAAATAACCTTTGACTATAGCAGGGGGTTACAATGCATGAGTTAGTCAAGAATAAGCACAAAAGACACCTATAGTTTTAAATTATTGAAATTTTCTTCTAAAACAAGCTAAGTCTATTCGAGTTTTCCCTAATTTTTTTAGCATACTAAATTCTATTTTTTAATAGCTTGATTGAAAACAAGGTCAAATAGGTTGCTTTTATTTTAAGGTTTAAGAGGATTGGTCTGATTTAGCATTATTAGTGGATTTTTTTTATTGTTTCTTATAAAATAATATAGTGTGATTATTATTTAAAAGGTAACTGTTATTCATTTTTTCACTTGCTCACATTGTACCTTCTTCCTTGGATGCATTATTGGTTGAGTCTGATCTCTTCTTTTTCTTATAAAATCTCATATTTTGACTCATTGCATTGATTGATCAAGATGTACTATTAGTTTAGTCTAATGTATTTTAATCATGTATTTTAAATATTTGGGGGAGGGGGGGGGGGTTCACCATTTCATAGGGGGGGGGGGTTTCTCTTTATATTCATCTTGCACTTTCATTTCTTGGCACTACTATTATAACTCATTTATGGTGTATTTAAGTTTCACCATTTCATAGTTCAAGGGGGTATATTGTTCAGTTTTGGGTTTCTCTTTATATTCATCTTGCACTTTCATTTCTGCAATGACTTCAACTTGCACTACTATTATAACTCATTTTAAGTTGGGGTATATTGTTCATTTTTAAACTAGGGTTTCTCTTTATATTCATCTTGCACTTTCATTTTTGCTTTCTGCAATGACTTCAACTTGCACTACTATTATAACTCATTTATGCACTAGTGTATTTTAGTTAAATCAACCCACTAATCTACCCAATATTATAATAAGGTAAAAGGAAAGGGGAAAGAGAAATAAAAGGGCATGGCTCTTGTAGTAGTTTGATCTTCAATATCTTCATGGGTTATTGACTCGAGTGATTCTCACCATATGGGCTCTTTACTTGATTTTTCTTCATTGGAGTCTTGGCATGTCTTCTATTAGTTTGGATGATGACACTTTTGAACCCATTGTAGGGAGAGGATCTATTAAAATGGAATGAAGAACATTCAATAATGTTCTAAGTGTCCCTTCTCATTCAACAAATCTCCTATCAGTGTATCAAATCACTCATATCAACAAATGCATGAGGGTCAATTTTTTCCCAGATTCAAGTTGTCATTCAAGAGTTGCATAGTGATTCTAAAATGAAAATATGTAGGGAAAATCACCTAGCTAGGTTATACCCATTTTCACATTTTCCACTTGATTCTACTCTAACAATATTGTTGACTCAGTCAAATGAAGTTAGAAAATTATTGCATGAGTGCTTTGGCCACCTTGACTACCACTATCTTGAACAACTTAGTGAAAAATACAAGGTCATAGGATTGCCTCGATTCCAACTCTGTAAGGGACTTTATGAGGGTTTCTCTCTTGGAAATCATCCCAAAGCAAAATTTGACAAAGGCAAATCTTGGAGGGATTCACAAGCATTGGAATTAGTACACAATAATATATTTGGGCCTTTTCCTAGTCTATCTTTATAAGGGCTAAGTACATTCTCACTTTCATTAATGGTTTCTTGAGATATACATGGGTCAACTTTCTTAAGAAATTTTTTGAAGTGTTTGAAGATATTGAAGACTTCAAGGCACTTGTTGAGAAATAATATGAGAAATCCATCAAGGTATTCAAATTGACAATGGAGTTGAATATGTCATCAATAGATTTGAGTAATTATACACCACATAATGGATTGATTTTGTATTGGATAATTATTTATGGTCCTTCATAGAATGGAGTTTTAAAATGAAAGAACATGTCCTTGAAAGAGATGGCTAGCTATATAATTCACTCTAAGTCTTTGTCACCTCAGTATTGTGTCAAAGCCACTAATTTTGCTTGTTATATTTATAACATGGTTCCTAAAAAATATTTAAAAGGCATAACACCCTTTAAATCTTGGCATGGAAGAAAACCTAATGTTGAGCACCTTAGGGTTTTGGATCTCCATCTATGGCATGTATACCAAAGAATATATGGAAAGCTATGGAACATCAGTCCAAGTCTTGCATCTTTGTAGGTTATTTAGATGGTCTCAAGGGGTACCACTTGTAGATTAATATTATGAGATACATTAGTCCATGCATTAGTCAAGAAAACATGTATGAAAAAATATACACACACTAAAACATTAAGCCTACTCCCTCATAGCGTGTTGATAGTGGATTCTAAGAGCTATTTAAGAAAGGAATACATCAAACCTTCCAAAAAAATACCTCCTTCTAAGATCCCCCAAAATTCATGTTTTTTATTGAATTTAGTGCTCCAAGTCTGTGTCAATGAAGAGTAACATGCTCTGCTATCATTTCCTAGTGAACTAATGGATTAGGATCTCAAGTTTGATCAATTTTTACAAATAGGTGAAACTTTGTGAAAATAATTCCACATAATAACATTACATAATTCAAGATTTAAAATGGTTTTGTTGGAAAACTTCTTTAAATCTTTCTAAAACTATTCAGAGATCAACCATGACCACCTATCTTGAGATCAAGATGTGCGGTCATGAACTGATTTAATTTTGGAAGGACAAGCCATAAATATTCCCATTAATATTTATAAAAATGGGACATTGATGAGGCATGGGAGAGTTTAATCCTGATATTTATTCCATTAATTACTTGTGGATGCCACCTTATTGATGATGTCATGAGATGATGTAAATTTGAGTAATGAATTTTTAATAAATAGATTTTTAACAACTTGAATGGAATTTTCACCTAGGTTCTTAATTTGGTTTAATTTTCCCAAGTTAATTTTATTAATTTTTTATAATTATTTGAAAATATGTTGCACACTTAATCAACCTAGTCAAAAATGTCATTTTACTGAGTCATAATTTGACTGGAGCATAATCAAATGAAGGTGTCAATTGCATATGTAGCAATACCCCAATTAGGGCATTATGGATGTGAAATAACACATGCACATGACATTTTCTGTTGAATTAGAATAATTCAATGGTCTAAGGTGTCATTTTTTGTTGTCATAATTTTACTTAAAGTGATTTAAGGAAAGATAATAATCACATAAAATGCATTTCCCCATTTAGGAATACATTAGCCTAAATCATCACCTGTACATAACAAGTTTGAATGATTTAGTGCATTTTAGTGATTTTGGCCTAGATTGTGCATTGTCATAGGATATTGCTTAGATTGATAATTGTAGGAAAATAGTGATAGGTATTAGATGTCTAAATTTTTCCCTTATTTTAGAAGGCATATTGAGACATTTGATCAAATCAACATCTTTTCAAATAATGAAAACATCACTATAATCAGTATAAATAAATTTTGCTTCCACTTTCTATTTTCAAAGTTTGCATGAGTTATGAAGAAATGGGTGTACAAAATGCCTCAAACATCATTTGGGTGACCCATAATACCCCCTCGAGGGGTAGCTAGAATTGTTTTAAATATTTAATGGATCAACCTTCAATTAGAAGAAATAACAATCACATTAATTTTAGTAAAAGAGGCTAAAATGGATCAATTTGAAGAAAGTGGGAGGAAAAATCGATAAGAGGGGCTAAAATAGTAGCCCAAGAAAGATAAAAAGATGCAATTATAGGCCTAGGGGTGAAAATTTAGAAAAATTTACTATATTTTGAACACTAGGGATAAAAATAGTTTATTTAAACCCCTAACTATAGTAATTTTTGAGCTCTAAGATTTGTGTGTGTGAGAGCTGAGAAGAATGGCCAACATCCCACACCACCATGACCTTGGGGAGCACATGAGAAAGAACCAATGACCACCAAGAAACCATGCATTGGTAGGTACATTTTTATGTTTTTAATTTGGTTATTTATTTCATTTGTTATGTATAAGAAGTTGGTAATTGGGTAATCTTGCCATTTTCCCAATTTGGAAAATGATGAGTTCACCCTTGAAAGTAGTGAAAACACTATGAGATTAGTGATCTCACTGACCTTTCATTAGGTTTGTGGGTTAAAATGACAATATATCTAAGACAATGGTGAGTTCACATTTTTTGTGGAAATCAACTTGTCAAGCAGTGGTTTCACTAAGATCAATGAGATCACCTTGTCAATTAGTGAGAATAACCTATTGAATGTTGAGGTCAAGATAATCATCAAGATTTCCATGTAGACTAGTGGGAACATCCTTATAAATGGTAAGATCACAAAAATAATGGAAAAAAATCCAAAATAAAATATAATGGGGCCCATAGGAGATTAATCTAGGCCCAAAATTAGAAAAAAAGAGATAAAAAACACATAGAGGATTAGTTTAGGCCTCAAAATTAGAATAATTCAGTGAATGATATAAATGAAAATTGATCTAATGCCTTGTGTTTCATTTACAAGTGTGAGTGGGAGTCATCACATCATGGGATCAATGCTTCTAAGTGTTACAGTAGTAGGTCTTACGATGGATGAGCTTGTGGGTGTCCTAATAGAAGTATACCTATATCACCTGACACAATTTTTAGTGATTTACATGGATAGAACATAATTTTTAGCACTAATAAAGAGGTGGTACACATAGACCTCTACTTTTCATTTGTCAACTATGGAGGCCATGATGACACTAAAAGATGTATATTGTATTCTATGGGTGCTTATACGAGAACCCAAGATTATTTGGATGGGGGTGGGATGATAGGCCATGTTAGATAACCTATTGGGGGTAGTATATTAGGATATTGTTGATGATTACATAAACATAAATGCACTAGAGGATTTGGCTTGTCCTCTAGAGGACAAAGTAGGATAAGGGATAGTACCCCCAAAGGTGGTAGTATTGATAGCCCTTATCAGTGGCCTTTTACTACCTAACAAGAGTGGATGGATCTTTTCATTGGGTTTGATCAGTGTGGTGTAGCAGATGTTTGATCAACTTACATGGTTTGCCTTGAGACTAGTCATCCTAGCACAGTTGTACATAGACCTTTATATGATTGCATATCAAGGAGGGTTTAGTACAGGCCACAACATATTGCTATAAGTATGGGCTTAGGATCATATAACCACTGAAAATTGAGTAGGGAAAAGATCTCAAAGGGGACCAAAGTATCATGTGGCTTGGGGATGGTACGCTATAGGATGAGGTATGTAGGGGTATTTGGCGGACTTAACTTACAATGAATGATACATTGATGAGATGGAGATGGGGATTTTATCTAGCACCCCTAGTTAGGGACACAATGGGTATGGATATAATATTTATTTATGATTGGGTTTATGATCACTCTATGCTACATTAAATGGCACCATGACTATATAGTGGAGATATAGGCCAAATCGAGTCAAGTGGTAGTTTGGCATGTAACAAGATGTCTTAGAGTGCCCTCACTAATTTGCACATGTGATTAAGGAGATCAAGTAAGGTGTCCACTAGTGCCTAGGGTAGAGACAGTGATAAATTATGATAGTGTTGTGCATGTTTTATGGGACTACATCAAAGGATTTCTAGATGTTGAGGTCGTCAATGTATATGTTGCCTACTTGATCAAAGTGAGACCCATCTAATTGAGGATGCCATTTCCCTAGTAGCTATTTATTCATTAGAGATGGGTGTAGATGAGGATGGACCAAGGATAGGCACCAGTATAGTGACAAGGTTAGGTGCTGGTACAACTAGCCATTTCATATGCCATCCTTTTATAGGTAGTATAGCCTTAAGCACAGTAGGATCTCAAAAAGGATGTAGAGATGGCCGAATTAGGTAGTCAAGATGTGAATATTAGGGATTCCCCAAGTAGTGATGTATGTCATGAGATAGGTTAAATAGAGGTAGGACCCTCTTATATAGGTGCAAAGATAGGTATAGGTTTAGGACAGGTAGGTCCCTCTAGTACAAGGACGTTCATAGAAGACTATAAACTAATAGATAAACTCTAGAAGTAGATTATTGGATACCTCTCAAAGATTATAGGTTTACAAAGTACTATTTTTGGGTTACAAGAATATTCATTGATGACTCAAGGGGAGACTACCAAGATACATGGTCTCATTATATCCAATGATGCATATATTGCTAGTCTTAGAGGGGAGGTGGCATAGTTAGTAGGGGTTCAAGCCCAGTTAGCCACACAGGATTTGGAGCTTCAGTCAATGGTTAGTGAGCAATATATATCTCATGTAGATAGGGAGAGATTGATATCTCATGTAAAGAGGATAACACAAGAGAGGGACAAGTCTTGTTGATCCAAGATAGATATAAGCATAGGATCAGCTAGAGCCTTGGTTAACATTATTATAGCCAAGGATGATGCCTTGTTCATAAAGGATGATTTCCTACATTCCAAGGATGAGATAGACTAATAGAGGTGGGAATATGAGGTGTTAGTCCCTACAAAGTAGAGATTGTCTTCCTATAGGGAGTATACAAGGTTGTAGTGGACTGGTCTAACCTCTAGTTCTAGACATGAGTTAGAGTCAGAGTAGTCAGTGACATAGATAGCTACAAAGCGAGTTGTCATGAAGCCTTCACCACTATGGCAACCACCAATGCCTATACTAGGTATGGTCCAAAGGTTTTAAGAGAGTCCTCCTAAGGATGAGCATGACCAGAGCTAATGTTGTTGAGATTTTCTTTTTGTGTATTTATGAGATGTATAGATATTCTCATGATGTATAAAAAAATGATTTTGAGATATTATATATATATATATATATATATATATATATATATATATATGACACTAATTTTTGGCTTACTACTACTTGTACATAGACTCTTAATTTCCTTTCATTGTCACATGATGTTTTCATTTATGTTACTCTTGTTATGATATGTTTGGATATGATTGTTTTAGGAGATGCACGTCCTTAGTTAGCATTTGAATATTTGATTTATTTGTTTTGATTCATGTATGACTAGATGTTATATGATAATTTAGGATATGCACATCCTAAAATAATCATATAAATAGTCTACTAGGCTTGCAGTATATGCCAAGAAATGCACGTCTTGCATAGAGTCTTGTTTGTTTCCAAAGTTGTTTGAGGATAGATCTTGTGATAGGTATTCAGGATGGTATGTTCAAAATTGATATTGAGTACCACATTGATTTTTAGACTTGGATCACTTGGTGTTTACTATAGTAAATTTAAATTATGCATCATAAGTATGAGTAACTTATAATAACATTGTATTTTTGTATGCACTTGACTGGTTCAAATGTGAATATTTATAATTAAGGATAGGGATAAAAATTACCAAAACCAAAGTTAAAACTATTGACATTTAAACAAAAATAGAGATACAAAAAAGTAACCCAACTTAAAATCAAGATATGAACAATCAAGATTTAAGTAGGAACAAGAATGTATACAAAGTAAAAGAAGAACAATTTATTAAACAACCTAAATTAAAGATACAAATAATCAAGATCCATGTGTATTAACAATGTGTACTTTGAAAACAAACAAATAATAAAACAAGTTAAGTATAAATGTAAAAAAAATCAAGCCTAAGTAAAAACAAGACTCAAAACGTTTATAGAATGTATTTAAACATAAAAGAACAAAGAAATATAACAAACAAGACAAAACAATAAAACAAAAGACTAATAAGGAAGCATAACTAAACACCAAGAAATAATTAAAAATACTAATATAAATGAATAAATAATAACTCAACATTGAAAACACAATAAAACACCGACAAACAAAATAAAGGCATATCACAATGCAAATATATACTAACAAATGAAGAACAAAACATCAATAAAAATAAATGGAAAGATAACAAAGAAAAACAAAATAACAATAAAAATAAAATAAACACACACAAACATTGGTTAATCATAATGTTAGTGAAAATAAACAAAAAGAAATTATTCATGTATGTGTAATAGAGGCATTACACTCAATGATAGAGTGACCCCTAAGATAAGAAATAGAGACACTAGTACAATGAGACAAGAACAATGAAGATAAAGTTTCCCTAGAGTGATACGGAAAAAATGACATAAAACAAAATGGGGGAAGATAGAAGAAAGGGAAGGGGTGGCCAAGCTAACTCCAAATGCACAAGGCAAGTGGGCATTGCCTACATAGTTCCATGGATGCAAGATCCAAAATAAACTTTAGATTAAATGTAGTTCTCCCAAGAAATGGGATGGAATAAAATGATCATCAATAAAATATGGTTGTGTTGTAGAGGAATAAGGAAATGGGCTCATAAAATGGTGAGTGTGTTTTAAATGATTGCTTGTAAAATGGTGAGAGTGTAATATCTTTGGCTAATGTTTTAGGAATTTTATAAACATCTCAACTCAATTGATAATTATGAGATACTAAATGGTTCAACTCATAAAATGGTGAGAGCATAGGATCAACATAAATAAAGGCTCAATGCAATTTTTTTTTCCTTTTTTTATCTATTAGTTTCTAATGTTTTTTTTTGTGTTTTGGAATAAGTAACAAAAATGGAATATTAAAAGAAGGTATATGGAACTACCTAGATGAGGAGATGCACTTCCATAGGTAAGATTTCAAATAATAGAAAACCTGACTATAATGGGGCTCATGAATATAAATAATGGCACAAAAAACACTTAGTTGAGGAGTTGCTTATCCATAGGTAAGTGAAGCAGCTTAATCATCTACAACAATACTCATGAATATAAACAATAGCACAAAAAACCACGTAGTTGAGGATTTGCATGTCCATAGGCAAGTGAAGCAGCTAAACTAACTATAATGGTAATTCTGATCCTGTCAAGACAATAATGCCTACTGAATAGTAGAAAAATAATAATAGAATAGTATAAAGTGTTGAATAAATATGAGAAACCTTTCAGCAAGCAAAAACCATGTGCTAATATATCCTTGTACACCTGTCTATAATAAGACGCTGATAAATATTGTTTAGGCTGAATTGCTTCATAGAATAGGTGTTGAGTGTGTCTGGATGCCTATGAATCATAATCAGGATCATAATTGGTTATGGTATATAATTGTCCACATTATAATGGTTTAGAATGGAAGGAAAATGGTCTATGTAGAGTATAAATGATCCAAAGTGATAACGGTCTAGGGTTACAATGGTCTAGAATGGTAAAATAATATTTTTCAAAGTGGAATGGCCTGGGATAGAATGAGACAAAATAAAAATCATCTAGAATATGATGGTTCAGAGTATAATAGTAGGATAAATGACTTCAGCACAAGTTTCCCCCAAATAAGGTTTCTTGTAGATAATTTTTCAAAAGGTTGTCAAGCATAGAACTGCTTGAGATGTACAATATTCATGGGTCTTGAGAGTTCTTCACCATTTGGAGTAGCCAATTGATATTCCCCTGATCCATAATTTTTTATGATTATATACAAACCCAGCCAATTGGTTTGAAACTTACCCTTCTTTTTGTATTCAACATTAATGTTCTTTTGGTTCTCTTTCAAGACCAATTCACCAATTTCAAACTCCCAAGGGAGAATGTGCTTATTATATATTATAAGTAATCTATTCTTATATGCTTTCAAGTTGTTCAAGGCAATCAAATGTTTTCCATCAAGGATCATGATATCTTGTATCCTAAAAACTCTATAGCCTTCATCTTATTCAATGTCCTCCAAGAATACCTGCAGTGAAGGTAGCTCGATCTCAATTGAGAGAATAGCTTCCATGCCATAAACAACGTACTATAGAGTGGCTCTTGTGGGAGTTTGATGACTAGTGTGATAAGTCCAAAGGCCAGGACAAAATTATAAGTTCTAATTACAGCCAACATCATTGATAATCTTCTTTAGGATTATGATAATGTCTTTGTTAGATGCCTCAATTGGATCATTTCCTTGTGGGTTAAATGGTGTAGATCTCTTGTGCTTGATTTTGAACTTAGTGCAAATATATTTTACATATCAATTTAGAAATGATCCACAATATTATCATATATAATACGAGATGGGATACCATATCAAAAAATGATATGGTAATTTATAAATTTGGCAATATGTTTTATGATGATGTAAGTGAGAGGATTGGACTCAATCCACTTAGTAAAATACTCAATAGCAATGACAATATGTTTACGACCATCATAATAAGTTGGGTTACTTTTTTTGATGAGATCAAGTCCCCATGTAGAGAATGACCATGGTGTAGTGATTGGTTGAAGTGGTAAGGAATGTGCATGTATCAAATTACCATGTTTTTGGTGAGAAACACACTTCCTGATATTATTACAAGCATTTATTTCTATCTTGGGACAATAGTATCATATTCTGAGGTGTTTCTTGGCTAAAACTATATTTTTGGTGTGGGCCCAACACATTCCTTCATGAACCTGCTTATGCTCTATCTTGGATTTTCCTAAAGATAAAAATTAATAAGCATTCCATCATAGCCTTTACCATAAAGCATGTTTCCCAAGAGGGTATAACAGGCTATGCGATGAAGGAAGATTTTTTGAAAATTATGTGAAAGGTCATGCAGAAATACTTGGTTATGGAAATAGTTATAAATGTTTTGGAACCAAGGTAGTTCAAGTGGGGGATTAGGATGATAAATGATGTATACCCTCTCCAAATATGTCAATACATGACTACGTTATAAAATATTTTCAATGATAAACTAATACTCTTTTACACTATTGGTAATTTGTATCATGGAGCCAATTTTTGCCATTACATCACCTAAGCTATTATTGGCCTATGGTACATATTAAAATTACAGAGACTTGAAGTGAGATTTAAGATTGTTATTAATGTGCTTGTAAGGTAAAAACTTATCATATCAAGTATGATATTGATCTATGGTGTGGTTAATAATTAATTGAGAATCCCAATTTCATACTTAGTGATATTATTGGTACAATGAAAATTAATATAAAATGCTTTGGGAATCATATTCCTTTACAGTCTCATCAAAAAAATATTGGCCCCAGATCCATGGGATGTAAAGGAGCCATCAAAGTATAAATTCCACTATTCAAGTTCTTGTAGCACTTCTTCTATTGTCATAATAGAATCATTTAGAGAATAAAATATGAGTGGCTTAGTATCTATAATAAGAGCTTATGCAAGTTGATCTTCAATGATCTACCCCTTCATAGCCTTTTGGTTCTATTACTCAACATCAAATTCGCTCAAAAGCATGACCCATTTAGTCATGTGACCTATGAGAGTTGTTTTGGATAATAAATATTTGAGAGGGTCCAATTGAGTGATAACAACAGTTTTATTATTCAACATCTAATGTCATAACTTTTGGGATGTGAAGACCATTGCTAAATAATCCTTCTCCATAGGCATATAATTATGTTCATATTCCATAGTGTGAAGCTCATATAGTAGACTACATGTTCCTTTTCTTATTCATCATGTTGGGCCAAGATAGCCCCTATTGCATGTTTAGTTGCTAAAATATAAATAATTAATGGTTGTCCAAGTGTTGGCGGTCTCAGAACTAGTAGATTAGCCATGTATGTTATGATATTTTCAAATGTTAATTGACATTTAGCATCCCATTGAAAATTGGCCCCTTTCTTCAAGAGGTGAGTAAAAGGATGGCACTTATCTGCCAGTTGTGAAATGAATCTATGAATAGATTGAATCTTTCCCTACATGTTGTGAAGCTATTTGAGATTAAAAGGTGAAGGGATTTACACAATTTATTTGTGACATAATGAATCCTAGAAGATTTCCTGAAGTGATGCCAACGACCCACTTCTTAGGATTCGAATGAACTTTGTACTCATGAAGTCTCTCAAAAATTCTTCATAGAACATCAAGATGTCCAACACATGTTCTTGATTTTTATAGGATGTCATCAACATGGTCCTCAATAATATTGTGCATCATGTCATCAAATATAACAATCATAGCATGCGTATAAGTGGATCCCATGTTCTTCAATCCAAAATACATGACTTGGTAACAAAATGTTCCCAATGGTGTGGTGAATGCAGTTTTGTGTTGGTCTTCTTGAGCTATACTGATTTGATTGTATCTAAGAATCCATCATAAGGGATAACATATCATACCCATAAGTAAATTTGAAAATCATGTCAATGTTAGGTAGAGGAAAATCATCTTTGGGAGACACCTTATTGATATCCCTAAAATCAATACAAATTCATATACCCTATGGATTTTTACTTATTGGTACTATGTTTGATATCCATTTAGAATAGTCCAGTAGTATGATGAAGATAGCTCCTAATATTTTCTCTAGTTATTCATTTAATAAAAGTGTGATGCATGGGTGCATCTAGATGGGCAACAAGTTAATGCACAACCAAGTCAAGGTCTAGGCCTGGCATGTAAGAATAAGCCCATGCAAAGATATCAATAAAATATATTAGAATGGTGATAATGTATTCATTATCTTCATCAATGAGGGAGGCTCTAAGATAAACAATTTTGGGATCATCATAAGTTTCCAAGTTTACTTTAGTGGTGTTTTATATGAGGAGTGTAGAACCATCCTCTAAAATAGTGGGCATTATTTGATCTTGATCCTCTTCTTCTACTTCAACCTTTGGTTGTTCCTCCCAAATATCTAGATAATGAGATGAATATGAGTCTATTAGTTCAGGAGTGGTCAACTAAAAAATATCTTTGGAAATTCTAGAACAAGATGCTCAAAGACTTTAAGTTGTTTAGATGTGATACTAGCATTAGCTATAGAGCTAGGACTTGGTGGACATTGCACTTCCTTTGGAGATGAGCAAACTTCCCCATCCAAGAGTTCCTGAAATAGGTTTTCACTCAAGGGATTATCTTTTTCTTTGCATTTTTCTTTATTAATAAGTGTTTCAAAGAGATTTTCACCCAAAAATCTTGATGTTTTATCTTTTTCATGACCAAAAACATTTGCCTGCTTTCCAAAGTAGGTAGAAGAATCCAAAGAGAAATCAAATCCTTGCTTATGATTTCTAATTGGTAATCCATCTTTTGGGCCCATGTACTTTTAAATATATTCCTCATTATAAAATTCATTGAGGGTTATAATAGAATTTTAATGGTCCCAATCAATGAGGTCAGGATGGTAAAGGCAAAGGGGACAATGAGATGTGAAAGTCATAATGTAGTTAGATTCAAATAGGTCAATGTCAGTAAGCTCAACATAAACACTATAATTGGATGTTATGTCACTACCAAGAGTCTCATTATTAGTCAATTTAGAATAATCACTGTCAAAATATATGAGGCCACCCCTAAGCGATATAAATCTGAGACCTTGACTCATATTAGGCTTACCAATTGATAACTATTTTAGGATTCTTTGCTCTCATGGATTGAGGCCTTTACCTATATAATCAAAGTTTTCCATAATATGATTAAGGATAAGGTACTTAAGATTTTGAAAACAATCAGTAACGTTGTCAAAATATAACTAGTCTCCTTCAAGAAAAGCTTCCCGATCCTAATTTGGTGAAGTTGTTGGTACAAATACCATTGGTGGTTTCTACGTGTATTTATTTTTTTTCAAATAATTTAGGGCCTATAAAGGATTTGGGAAGGTTTGGGTTTTTCAAAATACCTAAGAGACTTAGGAAAATTAGCAATGTGAAAGGCATCTTTTAAATGGTACATGGAAATGCCTACATCCTCAATAATGACCTGTTAGGCAAATGTTACAAGGAATGGACCAGCTGAAGTGGAAGCAAGGTTACTTGGGTTGATATAATTAGACTTGGGTAGTTGCAAAACTATTTCTTTGTTCTTATTTCCTACAAATTTAGAACTATGGTAATAGTTATAATCACAAAATTCAATCTCTAGGTGTTTACATATTGGTAAGGTTACATATCAGTAAGAATGGTAACTTCAATCCCATCATGGGGGAACTTGAGGCACTAGTGCAAAGCTTCATGGATCCAAGGATGACCAAGAATTATATTATATGGTAATTCAATGTTCATAATATGGTATAAAGCATGATGAGATATAAACCCAATAATGATTGGTAAATAGATAGTTCCAAAGGATTCCCTTTCGATATCATCATATTTCTTGATCATGATTGTCTCAAGTTGAATGTCCTTAGTAGTATAACCCAATCATTGAATTAACTTGAGCGATAGTATGTTCACCCATGAACCAGTGTTTATAAGAACCCACCTAATTTTATGATTTTTTATAATGACCTCAATGTATAAGAGGTTATTATGGCTAGGGCCAAGAGTAGATATATCTCTCTAATCAAATATATTTTTTTAGAAAAGAGATAAATTCCCTAAAAATGTATAAAATTATTTAGGTTTAATATCTTGGGGAATGGTGGACTATTGAAGCAAGTTGTTTAAATTAGTACAATGGATGTTTGACGTATGTAAAAGGTCTAGGATAGAAACTTGTATCAAGGTTTTACTTTGTTGGTCTGAGATACTATACGAATTTTCAACATAAGTACAAGAGAGTTTGGCCTTGGTTGATACAGTGTTCAATTTTGGATCCAAAGGTACAATGTTTAGGTTTGGTTTAGGGTTGGAAGAGGTTAAAAGGCCCTAGAGGGTGACTCATTAGTGCCTAGTTGTGATTGTGCAATCTAGAGTCGACAAAGAACCATTATAATTAGAAGAGTAAGGCAAATGACCTTGGATGGTGTCTCATGAGTGTCTAGTTGCATTTTCACAATTTTAAGTCATTAAAGAGTCATTACAATTAGAAGGGGGTGATGGTATAGAAATATAAACCAATAAAAATCAAGACATAATCAGATTTATTAAACCTGATGCAATGTTACTTAAGGAAGAGGGTGTTGACCCTATAATAGGGGGTTTAGTGCTTTGAGAAGCATTACATAGTTTATAAGCTTTGATTTTGATAGTGGTAATGTGATTTACATAAATATGTCCCATAATGTTATTATAATCATATGACATCTTATTATAACCCAGGTTATTAGCATATGTATTATGATCCTAATTATGATTCTGGTATTATACTTGTTGACATTGGTCCTGAGCTTGATTTTAATTTTTTCTTGCTGGATACTGATTATATTTAGGAAATGGGTCCTTGTGAATGCCCATGTCCTAACTAGTGTTGCATGCAACATGTTTTACTTCAATTTCACCTCGTTCAATCAAGTCCTCTATAATATGTCTCAATTGAACACATCGGTAAATAACATGGCCAATAAAATAATGTAAGTTATAAAACTCATCTTCTTGATACCTATTGGGTTTGGGTTGATCTTCAGGGAATGATCTTGGTATAGGCCACATAATCAAATTGTCTATCACCAACTTTTAGAACATGGCCTTAACTAGTTTTTAAGAAAATGAGATGCATTAGTCAATGTGTTAGTCAATAAAACATATAGACACTAAAACATCAAGCTTACTCCCTCATGGGGTGTTTCTAGTGAATTCTAAGAGCTATTTAAGAAAGGAATACTACTAAACCTTCTAAACAACATCCCTCTTTCCAAGAGTGGCCAAAAAGTATTTTTTTCCTAGATTTGGTGTTCCAAGTCTGCGTCAATGAAGAGTAGCATGCTCCTCCATCATTTCCTAGTGCACCAATGGCTTAGGCTCACAAGTTTGATCAATTTGTGAAAATAGGTGAAGCTTTGTGAAGATAATTCTACATAATAAAATTACACAATTCAAGATTAAAAATGGTGGTCTTATCTCACTTATTTATAGCTTTCTAAAGATGTTCAAGATCATCCATGACCATCCATATTGACAATAATTTGTGTGGCCATGAACTGATTTAATTTTAGAGGGATAAACCATAAATATTCCCATTAATATTTAGAACAATGGGGCATTGATGAGGCATGGGAGAGCTTAATCCTGATATTCATTTCATTAATGGCCTATGGATGCCAACCCATTGATGATATCATGGGATGATGTTGATTTGAGCAATGAATTTATAATATAAAAAAAATTCAACAACTTCCATGAAATTTTCACTTAGGCTCTTGATTTGGTTTAATTTGTCTAAGTGACTTTGATTAATTTTTTGCAATTCTTTAGAAATATTTTACATGCTTAATTAACTTGGTCGAAAATGTCATTTTATTGAGTCATAATTTGACTAGAGTATAATAAAAAAAAAGTGTTAATTGCGTATGGAATAATACCCCAATTAGGGAACTATGGATGTAAAATAACACATGTACATGACATGTGTTACCGAATTATAAGAATTCAATGGTCTAGGGTGTCATTTTATGTGGTCATAATTTAACTTGAAGTGATTTAAGAAAAGATAATAATCACATAAAAGACATTACCCCATTTAGGGATACATTAGCCTAAATAGACACATGTACATGACAAATTCAAATGATTTAGTGCATTTTAGTGATTTTGGCCCAGATTGTGCATTGTCATAAGATATTGATTAGAATGACAATTACAACATAATAGTGATAGAATTGGATGTCTAGATTTTTCCCCTATTTGAGAAGGCGTAGTGAGACATTCGTTGAAGCAACATCTTTTCAAAGAATGAAAAGGTCACTATAATCAGAATAAATAAATTTTACTCCCACTTTCTATTTTTAAGGTTTGCATGAGTTACAGATAAATGGGTTTACAAAATGCCCCATGCATCATTTGGGTGGCCCATTATGCCCCCTCAATATGTAGAGTAAGATTAAGAGATGTGTTAGTCGATGCATTAGTCAAGAAAACATATATAAAAAGACTTCCTTCTACATCCAACCACACATGAGTTGTTCATAGAGAGAAGTGTTCACTTTCAAGAGAGTCCCAAAGACTCAACATTTGTCACTTCTTCTCTTTCATTAGATTTATTTAGACTTGATGATTCTTCTTCTGACTTGTATCATCTAAATTAGGTTCTTTAGATAGGGTCTTCTTATTCTTCATCCAGTTCTGATAGTGAGGGTAATGATGGGGCATCTTATACAACCACCTTTAGTCATGTTTTAGAGGATGAGGAGTCAACACCTAACTCATCCACATTTTGGACCCTTTGGGATAGGTAGACACTTCCAATTTTAGGCACTTGGTTAGGAGATCCAACAAATGACAAACATACTCAGGTAGATTATCAAAGTGGTCCACATGCTTTCTTTGCTTCAGTTTTGGATCCTCAAACATTCTAAGAGGATTCAAGAATACTTGAGCATGATAGTGATATCCTAGAATAATATTATTCCTTGATCAAAAATCACACTTGCTCTTTGATTTCAATTCCTAAGGGAAGGAATATGGTTCAATGTGTATGCAATCAAAAAAGAATCATGTCTATAAATTAATCCTGGCTCAGAGAAGATAGAGTATACCTACACTTTTGATTGAGATACACTTGTTAAGTGATAGCATGACCAATATGGGGATCTGCTAGACCCGATTAGGGGATCACTTATCACAAAATATCATGTTAGGAAGGGTTATAAAGTCTACATTCTAACACAATTACACAACAACCCTAATGGAGTCCTAAGGTTTAAAACATTCACTTATTCTAATAACAAAAAAGTAAATTTAATCTAGTGCAGACCAAAACTTATGGCACAAAGTGGGGGTTAGAAATAATAAAACAAACATGTATAGGGAACTTTAATTAAATAAAGTATGAGTAACACCCTAATACATGAAATATGAAAGATAGTATTATTTGAGCCAACAATTATGCTACTTCTATCTACTAAAAGAGAGGATAATAAAGCTAGAATATACTTACCTAAATGTGAACCCATTGAGACTCAATCTATCCCTTGGCCAATAGGGCTTCGCAAGAGGTTATTTTGATTTGTAAGGATAACTAAGAAATGCCAAAGCATCCAAGACTTATCCACAAGACTAGAGTCTCCAAATAAGAAACCTAAGCTAAGTCTCCTTAAGTAGAATGGTGGAAGAGAAGATTGTGAAGAAGTGAGAGTGAATAATAACTCTTGATTCCATATATGAAATAATGGCAAAATGATCTTGTATTTATAGGTAGATCTTGCCTTAAATCCTTCCAAAAATGTCAATTGTATAGGGTCAACCCAGTGTGTTTTTTAGGATAATTCACTACGTCTGAACTAGGTCGATCAAAAGGATAACAAGCTAAGAAAGTGAAAAATACCTCTAAACTTTACTGGGTCAACCCAGTCGACCTAGTATAACTGACTAACCAAAAGGGGTTTAAGACAATAAAAGGAGGGATGGAAAGAGGAAAGGAATGGAAGAATATTCAAGGGAGGATAAATATCTTAGGGAATGGTTTTAAGAGCTGGTTGGATTGGTAATAATGTGTTAATAAGGGACAACAATCCTGGCAAGCACCAAAGGTCTACCCACCCCTTTCTCAGTGCACCCCTTAGAGCATGTACTCAGAGAGATTGAGTCTCAGTGGGTTTGTGCAGATGTAAAGTGTCAGTATTTGATAAAAGTTTGAAAATATTATGTGTATACATATACCCCACTCAAATATCATCATGTGTCACTAATGTGCAATAGGAGATGGTGCTTTGAGAAAGAACATAGTAACACACAATGTTGATGCTAAAAAGAGTTGTATTTTAAAGCAAAAAAAATTGGAAGTAAATGAATGAAAAGGGAAACTAATCTAAAAATAAATAAAACATTAAATAACTAAAAAGGTAAATGTGATGCATACATTGACTTGCCTTTATTTTTGGATGGTTTGTCTATTGTGTTGTTAGTTATGATTATGTAGGGTGCAGAGAATGCTTTCAACAAACCCCAGAATACAAAACTAAAGAGCGAAAACCAACAACCACAAAAAAATCCAAGATAGTGCTATGAGGATGGGACTTACTTGAGAAATTTGGCAAGTTTGGGTGACAAGTGCTATGTTAGACCAAATGACTAATCAAAAACAAACAAGAGTAAATTGGGTAACAGGAAATCCAAGGCTACTAAAGACCAAAAAACTCAAACAAGCTAGCCTTAAGTAAGAAAGGTGAACTCATCAAGTCAAACCAAGGATACATGTCAAAAAAGATGGTAATCAAAACAAATAAATGGTAAAATATATAAACAAAATGGTAAAACAACATTGATGAGTGAGAAATAACAATCCACATCTCACTCAATAATGAGAAAATGTGCATAAAAGGGAAAACAACATTGATGAGTAAGAAGTAACTATCCAACCTCACTTAACAATGGAAAAAGGGTATGAGCTTAGGTGTTCATAATAGCAGGAAAATAAAATAATGATAAATGGTAAAAGGAAAGTAAAGCTAGTCTAGGAAATGTAAAGCGATGGTGTAAAGAAAGTAATCCATAGTTGCTCGAACATGTTGTGTTGCTTTAAGGATAGATAAAACTAAAACAAAGTAGTGATAACATGTTTTTAAGAGATGAAGAAGAAGGAATCAAAAAAGAAAGGAAAATAGATTTGGAATCACATTTTTTCTATCAAGGGGGGAAATGAAATGGGTGGAGGGGAGAATGAAGGAAAAATCAAGGTAGAGGAACCCTTTATCAAAGTCAAGACACTCAAATTAAGTTTGTCAAAACAAGAATAATTTCAACCTTAAGGACTCTGAATAACTTCTCTTAGCCACACAAGTCTTAGGTCAACAAATGGATTATATATATCATCCCATGAAGGATAAATGCATGAAAATTAAAATGGACCTACCTTCCCACAATGTGTTCCCCATTCTTTAGGACCCCTTATAGATCCATCGGTCTATTGTGAAGATTGGGTACTTATGTGAGAAAGTAGGTAGCACCATATAGATTTTTTAATTTTTATATTCCAATCTACTGGCCTACTGCACCCTAAAGGACCTCGGCTCTATGTGAGGACAACTATGGAGTTTGAGCTTAAATTAGAGATAGGAGATGTTCTTGTAATTATGTCTTTTGGTATGACTTTAAATTTTGAGATTTGTATGTTGCCTTTTAGATATCATTGCCTTTTGATTCAAATGATTTGGCTTTTAACATTTTTGATGGATTTTTCTATTCCTCCTCTATATGGATTTGGAAAACTAGACATGGGTGATAAAGATGACTTTTATTTGAATACTTGGGAGAAGGTTACTAAGAGAGAGAAAACATCAAAGAGCATGGGTTCTAAGAATCTTGTAAATCTAGGTGAAATAAAATTGTTATCTTGACTTCAACCTTGTTTAATCTAATACGGAGTGAAAGAAAGGGGAAATCAAGAGGAGTGACACATAGAACAATCTGAGTTACTTTAAATTACAAAAAATGTGAAAAATGAAAAAAAAAAAAAAAAAAAGGGATACAATGACAACAAAGGGTGATTCCTTATCATAAGAATGAGGGAAATGGAAGAAAGCATGCTAACATAGATTATTGTGCAAATTCCATCTATGAAAAGAAGCAAAAGCTAAAGTTGAGAATAAGGATCAAGAACATGAAAATATGGTAATTTTATGATGAGGGTGAGGTCCTATCCATGGTCTTATACTAAAACTCCATAAAATAATTAAAAGATGGAAGTTTTGTGAGGGACATGGGGTCCTATCCATGGTCTTACAAATCAACTCACAAAAGAGAAACCCAAAGGGTGTCAGAACAACATTGGAAAGAAACAAAAAGAGAGAAGAATAAGTGAAAGATGGTGGTTTTGTGAGGAATGTCGGGTTCTATCCAGGGTCTTACAAAGCAACTCACAAAAGAAAAACCCAATGGGTGCAAAAAATAAGAGAAAATGCAAGAAGATAAAGAAGACTATGGTACATCAAGAAACCAAAAGAACAAAAGGGAGGGTTAAAGGTTTGTGAAAGGAAGTAACTTATTTTAGAGGGAGAGACCCATGTTTAAGTAACCTAAAAAAGTGTTAGATAGATGTAGATAAAAATCATGACAAGAAGAAAATGTTTAGGCAAAGTATTTTTTAAGGAATTGAGAATTGGTGGGCTCTTTAAAAACATGGCCTTCAATGGTTTGAAGTTATTACATGCTTGGACTAAGTATATCTTTAACTAAATAAGGGCCCCACCATGTTTAGGTGTGTTTACCTTCTTTTTCATGGGTGTAGTCTGGTTTAAGGACAAGATCACCAATATTAAATGTGTGGATTTTGACATGTTTGTTATGTTATTGATAAATGAAAGCTTTGTATTTTTGGTTATGTTGCAAGGCATAAAGATGACATTCATCAAGAAGATCAAGGGTATGAAGGCAAGCTTCACACAATTCTTCATCGGGAATAATTCCATGAAGAGATATATTAATAGAGGGAAGGACTGACTCATAACCATAGACTAGCGAGAATGGAATTGCCCTAGTGGTAGTATGTATGCTAGTTTGATAAGCCCAAAGTGTAGGGTAAAGATGAATGTGTCAATTTATGTGGGTCTCATGAATTATCTTTTGAAAAAAATTGTTGATAATTTTATTGGTGACCTTCACTTGACCATTAGATTATGGATGATAAGGCATGGAAAACTTATGATTAATATTGAATTTGTTACAAATTTGTTTAACATGTTTATTTTTGAAATTAAAACCATTATCTAAAATGATGGTATGGAGAACACCAAAGCAGAAAATGATTCTATTAAGAATGAATTTGGAAATGGTAAGACTGGTGACATTAACAAGGGGCATGACTTATACCTGCTTGGTAAAATATTTGGTAGCGGTGATGATAAATACATTCCCATCTTGGGAGTGAGGAAGTTTACCAATGAGATCAAATCTCCATGTGTAAAATTGCCAAGGAGATTCAATAGTTTGAATTTCAGCTAGAGGTGAATGGATAAGATCATTGTGAAGCTGACAAAGAGTACACTTTTTAGCATATTCGATTGCATCCTTTTCAAGAGTAGGCCAAAATTAACCCATACATAGGCATTTACATGTTGTATCATGTCCTCTACAGTGGACACCTCAAGTGCCCCCATGTGTTTATTCAAGAAGAGGAGGGACCTCATCTTATATAACACAATCGAGCAAGGTACCTTCAACATTGTGAAAATAAAGGATATTGTGCCTAAATACATAATTGAAAGCTTGTTTATGAATAAATGTTTTTTCATGAGAATCTAAATTAGGGGGATAAGTTTGGTGTTCTAAGAATTGAATGATGTTTTGGTACCATGGGTTTTATCAAATGGTAATAGCCTTGATATGATAGATAAGTGAATCTGGTGGTTGAGTAGAGGATGGAGATTTACTGATTTAAATAAGAAAAGTAGGATTGAAAAGAACTTGATGTGGATGAAATAGATATGTTGAAGAGGAAAGAGAATTAGTAATGAAATTTTGATCTCTAAGAATAGACTCAATAGCAAAAGAGATAAAATCCTTAGCAAGAGTGGTTGCAATTTGATGATAGGTAATAAGGTTATCACTTTTACATTGATAATCACCACTAATCTGGCACAAAATAAGTTGAGAATCACCCAAAGCATGAAGGTATTGAATGTCTAAATCAAGGGAAACTCTCATGAATAAGATAAGAGCTACGTACTCAACCATATTATTGGTGACATCAAAGGTGAAACAGAAAGCTGAATGAATGATTTTACCAAGAGGACTTATAGGAATGCAACCTTGCCCTATCTCCTTGAAGACATTTATCACCATCAAAGTAAAGGGTCCAAATATCCTCATGCAAGTCAACATTGATCTCGGGAAGTTCCTCGATAACTACCTTTGGTTTAGTAGTACTAGAGGGAGTGGAAGATTCATCAAGTTGATTGTCTTCAACATCAGCAGTAAAGCTATGAAAATAATTTTAAGAGAAATGGCTTGATTAAGACCTTAAATTTAAAGGATATTGTCATATGGAAGATCATCTTGAAGGGAAGAAGTGGCTAGAATGGAAGCTATAACAAGTTGATAAGCTATGACTTGCCCTTTGATATCTTTTTGAGTGATGATACAGAGATAAAATTCCATAAGTAAGACCATCCATTTGCTAATTCTATCTCCAGGAAGAAAATCTTTGTAGAAGATATGATGAAGGGGGATGGAATGAACAATGACATAAGTAGTTTGGTATAGCATGTAGTGATGAACCTTTTTAGCTTCAAAATAGATAGCAAGGTAATCACGTTTAATTTTGGTATAACGTGTCTCATAATTGATGAGGCCTCAAATAATATAGTAAATAGAATACTCTCTTCCCATATCATCTTGTTGGGAAAGCATTGCCCTAACTAAAATAGGTGTGGAAGAAGTATATATAATCAAAGGTTTATTGTTGGAAGGATGATGAAGTGTAGGTGGATGAATCAATGACTATTTCATGTTATCAAAGGCTTTTTGACATGGATCTGTCCATTTTAAAGTAGTATGCTTCTTGAGAATTAAATTGATGGAGTAAATTTGATATGCCATTTCAGGGACAAATCATCTAATTACCCCAAGCTTGCCTAAATAAGTGTGAATTTTAGGAATAGAAAGAGGAATAGGCATGTTGATTATAGAACTAATTTTGGTGGGATCAACATCAATTTCATGGATAGAAACTAAGAATCCTAAAAAATTTCTAGATGTGACTCCAAAGACACATTTGTAAGGATTAAGTCTAATTTTATATTTAAGAGACAGTCAAAGATGATAGCAAGATTAAAAAGATAATTCTTATGATGTTTAGATTTAGCAATAAGATCATCCACATAAGTTTCAACAATTTTGTGAATGAGATCATGAAAAATGTGAGTCATCACTCATTGGTAAGTGGATCTAACATTTTTGAGGCTGAAAGGAATTTTGACATATAAATAGATGCCCCATTCCATGGTGAAAGTAGTCTTATGTTAGTCCTTAGGAGCGATATGAATCTGATTGTATCCTAAGAAGCCATCCATAAGAGATAACATTTCATAACCAGTCATGGAATCAATGATGGCATCTATTAAATATAAGGGGAATTTTTCCTTGGGATAAGCAAGATTAATATTATGGAAATCAATAAAAATTCAAATGACCATAGTGACTTTCTTCCAAACAGGGACAATGTTAGAAACCCATTCAGAATAATTCACTGGTTTGATAATTTTAGCATCAAGTAATTTGATGATTTCCTTATGACATAAAGTGGACACTTCAGGTGGAAATTTTATTTTCTTTTGATGCACAGGCTTGGCATCAAGATAAGTAATGATATTATACACCACAATGCTAGGGTCAATTCTAGGCATGTTTTCATAGGACCAAGTGAAGGCCTCATGATATTTGTCAAAGAATAAGCTAAAGTTATCATGATCAGTAGGTGAAAGCTCTTAAGAAACTATAATTGGTCAAGGAAAAGATGGAGTACCATATTCGATGTGAGTCATTTGTTCAATAATCATGGCATTACCATCTTGAAAATGGTATGGTGCATTAAGTAAGGCTGAAATTGGATTCACTTTAGGATCAATACTAGCGGTAAAATTGTTGAAGCAAAGAGTTTTAGTTTTAAAATTTCTAAGTTTATGATGTTTCATAGGAAGTTGAGGTTCTTGAGCATGAAGTAACTCAAGAATACCTTCGTCATTAGTTAAGGTAGGAAGAAGACCATAATACTCAACATCTACTTCAAGATATAAAATTTGATTTCCATGGCTATCATACTCAGAATGAATCATACGGACATCAGTTGCCTTGGCATCTAGTGTAATTTTAGGAGTAGATGAAGTAGATGGATTAGAAGATATTGGAGTTCTAGTGAATTCAGTGACTGGAGAAGGATATGATTATATGATAGGATCTAAAGGTGGTAAAGGAGGTGTAAGATCTTACATAGGTTCGGATGTTTTTATTTGTTCAACCATCCAAGGAGTACCAATAAGTGAATGATTGAGAGGAGGCACATGACCTTCAAGATCTAAGGTATGATCCACAAAAATGGTATGAAAATCGATTAAAAGCATGAACTTGGGCTAAATTTTTCTTGTAATGTTGGATATCTAAGTCTCTAGATTGAGCTTGGACCATGATATAGTTGTCATCATATGTAGGAGAAATTGTACATGCTTGAGAATCAAGGGGAGTTTTAGAAGGTGAAATCCCAATATTACTAAATGTACGAGGACACATGATGAGAGGATCTTGAAATAATTTAGCTGCTCTAAAATCATTGCAAGTGAAGGCATATTCTAGTAAATAAGTCTCTTGAGTATTGTATGGAAGGGGAAAGTGATTAATCTCACCGATAAGAGGAACAATATAGTCCCTAGGTAATAGAGAAGGAGGAAGCCATTGTGAAATGTATGGAGGTAACTTGGTAGTATTACAAGTGTTTTTCAACTCATTGGGATCATCATCATCAGAATCCACAAGAGTAACTTGTAAATCAAGACTCATGTTGATGAGCTCGAGTAAAGGATCACTATTAATCTTAGGATTTATAGGAATATGATATTGAGGTTTAGGATTAGGAAGTTGAATGCTCCATGGATTGGGATTAGCTTCATGCTTGTACCATTTCCCATTAAGTAAGAATTTAATACATTGACTACCAAAAGAAGCAATGGCCCTCATTTGATGAGTCCTTGGATGACCAAGAAAGATCTTGTAAGATAAAGGGAGATCAAGAACCATAATCTTTGTTTGAACAGTCTTAGGTCATATGGTTAATGGAAGCTAAATACAACTAAGTGGTTTTTTATTAGTCTTGTCAAAACCATAAGTAAGAAGGGTTTGATTGAGATTATCCTTGTTGTAACCAAGTTGTTGAATAAGCCATAAGGATGTTACATTAATACCAAAGCCTTCATCAACTAAGACTTTACAAATAATAGTGGTATTAATGGCTACTTTGATAAAGAGTGGTAGATCATCGGCATGAAAAAGAATCTCATCATTGATCATGTCTTCTTCAAGGAATTCAATAGAGATTTTGGAAGAAGAACATGTGGTTTCAATGGTATTGATTTTGGTAGGTTGAGAATCAATAGAATGTGTTTCTTAATCTATGGAGGATGGCTCCTATTGGAAATATTGTCAATTTACCATTATTGGTGATGCCCCATTACATTTAATAGTTTTTACATAAGGAATTTATAGTGATATTTTTGGGTGAAGTATGAACCAACTCCATAAGAGGAATCTTGAAGAAAAAAGAGTATGGGCACAATTTCTCATGAAGGGACACTTTGAGGAATACAAAGCATAGAGTTGAGATCTTCAAGAAAATTCCAATGTGATTTAGAAGGCCAAACCAAGGCATGGGGTTTAGAGGTTGATTTGATAAATTAGTTTTGTGAAGATGACTATAGATGTGGTTGGAGGATCTATTATTTGTTAATATAGAAGGATAAATTTGTTCCTTAGGTGCTCTGAAATCAACAGAAAAGGGGTTGGTTCTTAGCAGTGGTAGTATCTTTAAGAAGTTGTTCTTCTAAAGATGATATACTTTTTAGTTTTGGTAAGGCATAGAGTTGAGGATCTTTGTTTAGAAGAACCAGCTAGTTTACAATGATAATTGACCTTGGTATTCTTTGACATATTGAGATCTTTGTTTTGTTATGATAATTGATTTATCATAATCAACATCAATGGCACAAACATCCTTAGAAATTGAATGATTATTTGAAGAATATTTTTGGTTATTAGAGGTATAAGCTTTAAAAGTTTGTCATTTTTGGGAAGCAATAGTGTATTCTTGATGATGAATTGATCATAGCTTCGTGATTGAATGAATCACCAAGCATATAGGAGACACAAAATTTATTGAGCCCTCTATAAGATTCATGAGAATTTCCAATGTTGGCATGGAACCATCAAAATAGATTGGGGTCATACCACTTAGGAGGAGCATTGGGATAGATGAAAAGTTTGGAGGGTATTAAAAAATGTTTCATTTTCTGAACCGAAAGAGGTGTATGAGAAAGTGAAGGAAGATTAGTTTTGGCAACTCCTTGTTTGGTTTACAGAGTATTACTAGTGATAACATTAGATGTTTGAAAATATCCTTTAAGAAGTTTAGGATTAGTTTCAAATTGCTTAATGAGAAAGTCTTGACATTTAGCTTGATCAAGAGCTTCATCAAGTGTTTGGAGAGAAAAAGTTCAAACCTTATATTGAAGAGTGGGAGTTAAAGTTGTGATAAAGAGTTTAAATAAGTTATCATCAGTCATGTTATGATTGGATTTATGAGCTAAATATTTTCATCTTTTGATAAAGTCATGAGCTGATTTAGTGGGATATTTCTTAGCATTGATGAAGTGGCTAAGACAATTTTCAGGAAGATCATTGTGTTGAAACTCTTTAACTAAAGGATTAACCAAATCTTCACGTTACCAAATAGAATGTTGGGGAAGTTGATTATACCACTCTAATACATCACCAATGAAATTTTTGACTAAGAGTTTAGTAGTGGTGAAGGTATTAGTTTGGATCCACTCCTTATAAAGGTTGCCAAAAGCTTTAAGAAATGAGGTAGGGTCTTTCGTCCCATCATATTTGATAGTTGGAGATATGTTACCAATATCAATGGATATAACAAAGGGATATAAAGGCTCATTTTGAATGGTTTGAAGCATTTTTTTTAATTCATTATGGGTTGAGGAATAACATTACTTGAGGCATACCTAAGAGATGGAGGAATATAATTAGGATTAGCTTGAGGATGAATAGTTGGAGGTTGATTAGCCACATTAATTAAATGTTGTTGAAGTTGCAACATTTGGTTGGTATTAGATTTTTTTAGAATGATCATTTGTTGAATGAATTGGGCTAAAATATGGGTTGTATCATGAGGTGGGTTATTATTGGTAGGAACACTCCCCAAATTGCATTAGGGGGAGGGTTGCTAGAAGAAGGATTACTAATGGAATTGTTAAGTAAACTTGTATCAATCACTCCCACATTAGTTTGAATATTTTGAATATGATAAGTTTATTGGTACGTATAGAAAGGATCAAATCCATCAACTTCATCTTGAGGTGTTATTTGCACCATGTTGCAATTCATGGATGAAGGAGGAGAAGAGGTGCCCCAAGAGTGATGGTTCTTTTGGGAGGAAAAGAGAGGAAGAAATGAACATCCCATATAGTATCTAAATGGATTCAATATCTCTAAGAATATTATGATAGGGGACTTAATTATAACTAAATAAAGATGAACAAAATGCAAAATTGGAGAAATGGGAAACTAGATTGATGAACAGGGAAAGCAAAAAATAGTACAGGGTCGACTGAGTTGACCTAGCATAGAAAATAGGGTTTAAAAATAGTATAGGGTCAACTAGGTCAATCCATCACAATAAATAGAGGTAGGAGAGAGATGAAATGAGTTACAGATAGTACAGGGTCAACTAGGTCAATTTTATACAGTGCACATGGGCTAAAAAGGATACAGGGTCAACTAGGTTGACCTAACATAAAAGATAGGGAAGATGAAAAGGTTGATAACATGTTGTGAATTGAAACAAGATAATTTTGTAGCTAATCTAAGAAAGTAAGAGCTAAAGGGAAACAAATGGTCAATTGGATCAACACTAACCAATCCAATTAAGGCACATAAAACAAAACCTTGCACTAACACTGGCCAATGCAAGTTTTTGCACACACAATTGAGAAAAGAGAAAGCAATCAATTTGAAAAGTAAAGAGATAACTAATTGGTCAACCTAAATGTTTATTAGATTATTAAGATATGATTTTTAATGTGATTATAAGTTGGTTGTAAGCAAGGTACTAGATAGCAATCTAAGGATAATTTCAGGTAGTTTGGGTTGAAAGGGACTATAATGGCAATGATACCAGGCTTGGTATTGAGGCCTACCCCCTCACTTCACACATCACAATGATAAGGGTGTTGGGTTTTTAGCCATAATATACCATTAACCATGCTTTATACTTGATCAGAGCATCAAGTTAGCTTCCCCCTTGGTGATGAAATCCAAGTAGGTTGGCATTGGGTAAACAAATATTAAAGTGCTTGTTTATGTTTTTATGATTTGGTCATTTGTGCATAAAATAAAAAAGTGAAACTAAGTGATTAATTAAAAATCCTATAATTAGACTATGTGATCTATTCTAAGCATGCAAGCAATAGGAAAAGAAATTTCTAAGCTAATTATTAGTAGATATGAGGTTAATTCCAATTTGAAAAAAGGTATAATGTTGACACTATATGTATAAAATATAGAACATGGTCGATAGGGTTGAATCTATATTACACAATCAAGGTCTAAAAATGAACTGGGTTGGTAGGGTCAATCCAGTTATTTTAGACAACATACAGAACATAGAACTAGGTCAGTAGGGTCAATCTAATTGACTATGTAAGGGCATTTTTAAAGACTACAAACTATGAAAGGAAAGATTAAAAAGAAAGAAATAGAGAGGTAGAAAGTAACCTTGGTGGATCAGAGATGTAATGAATAAATATTATTGATGAAGAACATTGAAGTATGCTTAAGAAACCTACAAAATACATCAATAGGATCAATCAAGCTATGTAAGAACATGAAGTAGAGTGTTAAAAACATATAGGGTTAACTAGGTTGACCTGGTAGGTTGAACTAGATGTCTGAAAGGATAGAAGCCTATATTAGGTCAACTTGGTTGATCCAATTACTTGTTCCTGGAAACCTGCACACAAAAGTTAAAAATTAGGTCGATAAAGTTGATCCAGTATGATAAAAATAATAACTAAAATAATGAAAATAAGTGAAATAAATATTGCAAGGGTTAGTTTCACATCAGGTTCACCAGAATGTATGTAATCAAAAATGCATCATGTTTATAAATCAATCATGTCTCAGAGAAGATAGAGCATACCTACACTTTCAATTGGGATACACTTATTAAGTGGGAGCATGACCAATATGGGGATCTACTAAACTTGATTAGGGGATAACTTGTCACAACATATCATGCTAGGAAGGGTTCCAAATCCTACAGTCTAACACAATCACACATCAACCCTAATGGAGTCCTAAGGTTTAAATCATTCACTTATTCTAATAACAAGAAAGTAAATCTAATTTAGTACAATTAGAAATGCATTATGTCTATAAATCAATCATGACTCAGAGAAGATAGAGCATACCTACATTTCTGATTGGGGATACACTTGTTAATCAAGAGCATGATGAATATGGGGATCTGCTAGACCTGATTAGGGGATCACTTATTGTAACATATCATGCTAGGAAGGGTTCCAAAGCCTACAATCTAACATAATCACAAAACAACCTAATGGAGTCCTAAGGTTTAAAACATTCACTTATTCTAATAACAAGAAAGTAAATCTAATCTAGTGCACACCAAAGCTTATGGCACAAAGTGGGGGTTAGAAAAAATAAAACAAACATATATAGGGAAATTCAATTAAATTACATATGAGTAACACCCTAATACATGAAATATGAAAGATAGTATTATTCGAGCCAACACTTATGCTACTTCTATCTACTAAAAGAGATGAGAACAAAGTTAGAATATACTTACCTAAATGTGAACCCATCGAGACTCAAAATCCTCCCTTGGATAATGGGATTCACAAGAGTTTGTTATGGTTTTTAAGGATAACTAATAGAGGCCAAGGCATCCAAGACTTATCCACAAGACAATATTCTCCAAATAAGAAACCTAAGCCAAGTCTCCTCAAGTAGAATGGTGTAAGATTAGATTATGAAGAAGCATGAGTGAATAATAACTCATTATCGCACATATGAAATAATTATGAAATGATCTTATATTTATAGGAGGATCTTTCTCTAAATCCTTCTAGAAACATTAGTTGTATAGGGTCAAGCTAGTGTGTTTTTGGAGTCAATTCACTAGGTCTGAGCTAGGTTGGCCAAAAGGCTAACAAGCTAAGAAAGTGAAAAATACCCCTAAACTATAGGGTTAACCCAGTCGACCTAGTATATCCAACTAACCAAAAGGGGTTTAAAACAAGAAAAGGAGGGATGGAACGAGGAAAGGATAGAGGAATATTCAAGGGAGGAGAAATAGCTTAGGGAATGGTTTTGGGAGCTAGTTAGATTGGTAATAATGTGGTAATAAGGGACAATAATCCTATGAAGCACCAAAGGCCTACCCACCCCTTTCTTGGTGCACTTCTTAGGGCATGCACTCAAAGAGATTGAGTCTCGATGGGTTCCTATAAGAAGTAAAGCATCAATATTTGATAAAAGTTTGAAAATATTATGTGTATACATAATGTAGATGGATATATCAGACTGATTTTATAGTAGATGGGTCAGTTGATAAGTATAAGGCATGATTGGTCACCAACGATTTCTCACAGGTAGTTGGCATTGACTACTCAGAGACCTTTACACCTATTACAAGGATGACTTCGATCTAACTCACACTAGCTATAGACATAACACATGGTTGGGATGTGCACTAGATGGATGTGAAGAGTGCCTTTATTCACAGAGATCTTGATTAGGAGATCTACATAGATCATCAACCTGGGTTTATTTAGGATTCATCCTTAGTTTACAAACTTAGGAAATCCATCTATGGCCTCAAATAGGGCCCTCAAGCTTGGTACACTAAGAAGGATGCCTTCTTCATTATTTCAATTTTAACCAGGTATCATTCAAACCCCAATGTATAATTTTTAAGTTAGGATGATTCATTACAAATACTGGTCCTTTATGTTGAATATCTTTTGATCACCAAGAGTTCCTTTTCATCTATTATAGTAGTGAAGAAAACTCTACAGGATAGATTTGACATGATAGACTTGGGTCTTCTACATTACTTCCTTGGCATTGATATATTATAGTCCAATTTAGGGATTTCACTTACATAGCCCAAGTATGCTCTTGATCTTTTGGCTTAGTTTCATATGGATGATTGTAATCCATCTTTGACTCCCTTTCTATTAGGAGTCAAACTTGATGCTGACTATTCTACACCTTTGATTAATACCACTCGGTATCGACAAATTGTTGGTAGCCTCATTTATCTAACTCATACCAGGCCTGATATTTCATATGGAGTAGGCATTATTTCACAATTCATATAGTATCCCCATGAGCTGAACTAAAAAATAGCCAAGTAAATACTCCACTACATTTAGGGCTCTTATAGATTCAAGATTTGGTATAGATTTGGCACAGAGGTTGACTTGGTTGGTTTTATATATTCATATTGAGCTGACGATACTTAGAATCACAAGTCCACTTCAGGTTACAACATTTTTTTGGGTTATGGTCCTATCAGTTGGTCTAGTAAGAAGAAACATGTTATTTCTATATCATCTATATAGGTAGAGCATAGGGGATCTATTAACGTAGCTATTAAGGCTATTTGGCTTTAGGGGATTTTATCTGAGTTTGGCATTCCTTTCAAATAACCCACCATCATCTATTGTGATAACCAAAGTATCATTCAGATATGCAAGAATCCATTTCAACACAAGCAGACCAAACACATTGATATTCACATGCATTTTATTCAAGAGTGTTCATGTTCAAGTCATTGATTTGAGATTTTATCAGTCTTCAGATCAAGTTACATATATCTTTACCAAACCCTTCACTAAGATTAAGTTCATTCATATACGAGATCTTCTTGGGGTGTGGTCTACAACAACAACATCATCATCTTCAGGGGGGGATTCTAGCCTCTTCACTTATTCTATGTTTGTCTTTTCAGGGGAGTTTTTCCTATGGGTTGTCTCCTTTTCTCTACTTAATTGGAGATTGCTTTGTATTGGGTACCTAATTAGGCCCAGTTGTCAGGACCCATTTTTTTACACTATCAACTTAAGTTATGCTTATGGTGGGGGGTGTTCGAGTAGGGGTTTTCTTTTTTCCCATATTTAATTATTATGTGATTTTTTCCCTCACTTGGATTTTTCCTACTTTCGTGAATAAGCTTGCTTAGGTGTACTTGGAGTTACATTTTGACCAAAATAATAAGAAGTAACTCCCTTGATTGGCTATTTTGGGTATGGGAGTTACTATTCTATTATTGACTCTCTGAATGCCTTTCTTGGGGGAGTTACTCATGCACTCCTATTTGTACACCTCTCTTGGTGAGCTATTTTCTATGGAAGATTGGTTTTGGCTCTTATCTTGTTTATGCAATATTCTCATGTATGTGATTTCATTTTCTTGTAGATATTATGTTGTGTACATGCTTGACTCTTGCCTATCACAAACTTGTACACTCACTTGATCTAGAGATCTTGGCATCCACTCCGATAGGTAGAATAGGTACCATTTATATTTTTAGGCAAAACACTACCCTTTATGCCAAATGGGTTGTCTAATCTATTAAAAGTTGTGAATCTTGGAAAGTATCATTGATACATTTCCTCTCTATTGGCTCTCAAAATGGAAAAACATGTTGGAATAATATAGCGTTCCATACTTTTCTCATCACCTCCACCCTAGTCAAAGTTGAGTAGTCTTTTATGGCAAATAAAATCTAGAAAGATTTGAAATAGTCAATCCTTTAAAACAATTGGTTTGAAATGGGTTTAGATCAATTATATCCTTTAATGGCCACATTTATGTTTGTCTCCCATCATGTATAGTACTTTTATCCTACTTACTAAAATGTCAGGAATCAAAGTCCTTCATCTTTTTAAAAAAGGCATTGCCACTCTTATAGATCTTGTCCCTTCCAAAGATTAGATTCCAAAGGCTCATCCTATAGAGGATGTACAAGATCTTAGCTTTTGATTTGCCTTATAACATATGCATTCAATATCTCATGCCAAATTTTATGATGAAAGAAATTGTTATGCATCCTCTAATGTCCTGGTGCAAATATTAGCAGTACAATTGTGACACCACTTTTTAAAACTACTCTTTGAAATTGCTTTATCAAATCATGAGTCCTTTTTAATCATATTTAGTAATGTCTAATAGACATTGGATTTTGGATTATTATCCCCAAACATGGCTTGTCCACCTCAATCATATATAGAACTCCAAGATTGAGCTTAAGCTTGCACACTTTCTTTGGTGTCTTGTCTATTAAGGTATGCCGCTAGGTGAAAGACTTAATCACATAGGGATATCTAATCCAATGTTCCTTTAATGTTTAGACCCAAGACATTTAAAAACTTATTTTATTTTCCTCATTATCATGAAGCTTGGCAATGGATTCATAATTTATTTCAACCTTTCCACCCAAAGCCCATCAATTGTAGGATGACATTATTTGGAGATAGTTCTCAACGACCGATATACATAGTATTTCTATGTATTTTTTTCATAGCTATTATATTTTTTCAGCTTTGGAAATCTAGGAATACAATTATTTTCAATAATGAGGCTCTCACATTACTTATCAGTTGATGATAAAATTATTTTGATCTCTTCCACTTGTTTATAGATCTCGGCACATGCAGAAAAGGTTTACCATGACTTTTAACATCTTGAGGAGCTCCTCAATCATTGGGGAGTGTGCCATATACTATGATAAAAGTTATTATGAGTTTTACCCAGCATAATTCTCCTCCACTAACACCTAGACATCAATAGATCCACTACAACAACCACTTCTCCTCTCCTTGTCCTCAATGAGGGAGTTGGGCTCTATCACCACACATAAAACTATTTGTTGGACCATCTCGTTAGTATTCGCTAATGCAAGGTGGTGATAAGGAGGGTGTTATGATGCCATTACCTCTTGGGTGGCTCTTTCGAAGAATGTTCTAGACGAGTATGTTGCTTTGGATCCTCCCTTGGGAGTGCCCTATTCTTGGGCTAATATTCCTCCTAAGGAATAGTGTTGTTGCTTGTGCATGACTTTCACATTTGCCTTAGTGTTTTTTTATGTTTGTTTGACATTGTTGGTTGTTATATAATCATGTTTAGCTAGCATTTTCTCTATATTTTTGTTATAAAGTTTTGTTCTTTATTTCTCTCTTGATAAGCCTTTCAAACTTCTATATATTTAAATGGTTCCTTATCAATTTTTTTTTGTTTTCAACTAAACTCTTATCATACCCCAATACCCATTTAGAATTCTAATCTCTATAAAATCTCTTCCTAATAAAAACTCATAATTCGACGCAAACATATTTTCCCATTCAAAAAATATAAAATAAAAATAAATAAATAAATAAATACTTTACCTTTCGTATCTAACTTCACGATAGAAAAACTATTTAATTACGGGCCCTTTTCCATGGATTTGGTCATTCATTTTCGTCTCACTATTTCTCTTACAATACTTTTGTCCCACTTTTCATTCATATTATGTGAGGATTCCTTGTGAGCATTTCATTTTAAAAATAGTAATTATATAATATTATAAATAAATATCACTCACCCAAAAAAATGTCATTTCCTTTTATCTGCTTTCATTTATATTATGTGTAGATTCCTTTTGTCCCTTTTCTCCCACTTCTGAGGGTTAAAAATAAAACTGATTGAAAAGCCTTTTTTTTAATATATAACTAATTTTTTTTAAAAAAAAAAATCACACTTAAATATATTGTTTTATTATAAAAATTAATTAATTAATTAATTAAATAAAAAACTAATTAAATTTTTAATTAAAAATCTATAAATTTTAATAATATTTTAAAAAACTCAAATGAGCAATAAAACATGAAAAATAAAAAATCATAACACCATAGTCTCAATTAATATGTATAAGAATAGAGTGTTATTTCTATCAAGTAATATAAGGAACATGTCTTTGAGTACAAAATAGCAAATTAATTATTGGTATGCTTGCAAAACAAATAAGAAAGTTGCGGTGTATCCATATGTTTGTGAATGGGCCACTACAACTCAAATTCTAAAATATTATAAGAATCATTAAAAAGGATTTACTTTGAAATATAGCATTAAATAAGTTCTAGTTTAGGATGTCATCTTTTTAGGGGTAAAGATCTTCTGAGTGGGAAAGTAGCGTGAGGTTCTTCTTAAAGAGTAAGATGGGTTTTCGATGTTTAATCCTAATTTAGATTGAGGAATCCTATTTGAATAGATAGGGTTAAGGATATAAAAATGATGAAGCACAAGGGTGAATATCATATCTACAATAAATTAATTAATATGTTAAACTTAAATATATTGTACACTGAATTTATTAAACGAAGATAGACTATTAATTGAAAGTACAACTATACTAAATAATAAAATGGCACAAAAAGGAGTATTTAGTTGGTTCTAATGCTAATGCATATCTAGATCTAGAACAAACAAATAGTAGATAGGAAGATAGTTTCAGATCAATCGTCAAATTTTGGATCTGATGCCTCTAGCTCTCTATACATTTGTGTCATCCCATTACAGTTGTGTCGATGCTAGTGTCTGAGTTCAACATTAGTGTCATGTACAAAATGTCTGATCAAATAGGGTGGACCACCTAGATGTCTTTGGGTTTAGCTTTGCCTTTGTTTTAATACATTCAAATCTAGGTCATGGACTGCCATTCTTGGTGAAATAGTAAAACCCTAGCTTTCCATTTTCAATGTGACCTTGTAAAAAAATGGGCTAAAGAGAACACGGTGTTGAGATGACCCACAATAACCCTACCATCAAAGAGCATTGCATATTTAACCAATATTCTAAAAGAGGGCCTTAGACTCGTGTAGTTCTCCCCTACATGTTGGCTTGCGTGTGAATCATGCAATGTGTATAAATTAAGTACAACATTGACCTAACTTGGAACTTGGCAAATATGATCTTATGACTACTAATTTAGTACTTAAGACCTGTATCTGGGTTGTTCCTTTGACTAATATCAAAATAGGGTAGAATAAGAAAGTTTATGGCAACTTAAGTACTTCTTGAGTGCTTCTTGAGTGCTCTTTAGTCTGATTGCAAGGTGGTGAATGAATGAGGCTTGATAATATATTTATAATAACACTATCAAGAGATAACTCACATTAAATCACTTAGGCCGACCGTTATGATACATTTCATTTACAAATTGAATGACTTTAGGGCATTGGACACTTACATTAGGATAGGACAATAATGTTGACGTTATTGTTTGTCTTAAATGTTAGTGTCTAGGGAGAGGGAAAGTAGGCATATGCTCAAAACTTATATAAGTGTAAGATAAGTACATTTTAAACATTCTAGGCAAGATGGGATGTCTATGTCATCAATATAAAGCTAGTCATACTAAGAGATATACCAAGAGGCACAAGATAGAGTACATGTGATGTTTTTGAAAGCAAGGCATGTGTAGAATTAAGAGGAATGACTAAGCTCTGAGTTTGCCAAATGTATAATACTGAGGTGCTACATAATCAAAAAAATATCATCTACATTTTCATGCCCCCCTTAATACAGTAATGAAATTACTAATTTAAATGAAAGGAATAAGCACCTTGGTGATAATGCACAACTTGTATTTACTTGAGTTGAATTTGAATGATTTGTTGGAGTTAGATTTGAGTGCTTTGTTGGTGATTGACCTGTAACCAAGAACATATTATATTGTATAATCAATGCATATAATCTAAGTCAAAAGTAATTGAAATTGATTGAAATTGAAAAAACATGGTTTAGGAGTAAACATGTGTATCGATGTAACCACTTTACCTATTGGCAAGTTATTTTTACAAAATATGTATCATTACAAAGTCCTAAAATTGATATTAGGATAAATACAGATAAATATTTTAAATTAATTATATCCAAGGAGGTGGATAGAGAGAGAGGTTGGAAGGCACATGCCCCCAACTTTGAAGCAAAAGTGAGTTTCCGCCTGGTAGTTGAGATTAGCTTAACCATGCAACCCAATTATACTTATAACTTGATGAGATGATCAAGTCCACACTAAAAACTTGGCAAGATTGAATGATTTAATCACCCCAACCATATGAAAAGGTGAACCAATTACTGCAATAGATTTGCTTGCTAAAGTCTGTAAAATTCTATAGGATATTAGTATGTGTAATAATTTTGGAATCTGAGATTGATTTAAATTTTACAATATTAGACAAATGTTGCATATCATATGCACCTTAGATATGTATCATATCAAAACTGTGTGTAACAATGGTACCATGTATAGAATTCTACCACAAATATGTATTTGAATCATATAACTGTGTGCTTTGGTCAATTCAAAAAACTGTGTAAATGTGCTGATTTTTTTAAAGGTTATTAGGTCCACCAAGAATTCTAGAAGGTAAGGATATTAAATTTCAACCAACACTGTCGACCTCTTTCAGCTTATCTAAATTTGACAGTCAAAATTAATCAACATGAAATGTTAATATAATTTATATGAAGAGTAAAGATTAAAGATTATTATTATACTACCTATAATCATGTAAAGTTTTTAACAGTATGTCCAAAATTTGTTTTTACTAGTCTGTCCAAAAATTACTATTGGAATGCTTCAGGATGACCTTATTATTAAAAATAATAAATCGAAGGTTACACAGTAAAGCAGCGCATAAAAAATGGCACCGACTCTCACAACCCCCTCACTGGCTTGGCAAAGGGAAAAACAAAAAATGAGCCCTCAGGACAACCATGTTTTTCAGGGAAAACCTAGTTGGTAAAACCAAAAAATTAGAAAACCCTAAAAACTAGTAGATGTACAACAACCAAAGCAGAACATCACCATAGATTGAGAAATTGGGAATAACCACAACTTTAAAGAGAACCATTGCCACCACTACAGCCACTGTCACTGTTTCAGCGGCTATTGTTGTTACAATGATGACCAAACTAGATAAATGCAGTTAACCGAACTGCTAGAGAACACACCAAAATGCCAACCAAGGTTGTAGCAAACTACAAAGGTAAATCCTAAGCACCATCGAATAGAGAATGAGAAACAAACAAAGCACAAATGCCAAGCAGGGTGATCACGAGTACCTAAGCCGAATAGAGAACATGAACAACGAACAAAGAACACAAGAAACATGCCACAAAATGTAAGAAGTGGGAGCCAAGTGATGGCCTAGAGGCACCATGGCGACCCTCCCAACCTCCCTTGGCCTTATGTGCCAACTGAGCCATGCTCAAGCCAAGCAAACCCTAATTAGGGTTTCAAGGGAAGTTGGGGAGGACATGCAACGCCTCCATATACGAAAGTACTTTTCTCTGTTCAAAATTTACCTTCGATCTTATACAATTTTTAAAATCTAATTTTTTTTAAATATGATCATACGACCATTAAATTTAATTTTTTTGAACTTCGATAATTTAACATTCTATAATATTTTATATAAATATTTATAAATCGGTTGATTTCATTGTCTATACGAATTAAATTATATTAAAACATATAAAATATTAAAAAAAATTATTATTTATACAAGTAAATCTATACAAATCATATAATTTATATTAAAACATATAAAATATAAAAAAAATTGTAATTATTTATACAAGTAAATATAATTATTTATAAGTAATGATTAAGTCGCTGACAACAACCTTTTAATACTTGTGTGAAATATTCTACAACATTTATCTATTTATGAAAAAAATTATTATAACTTATTTTTCTCATAGTACTCACCACGTTTTCAATTACACGCAAATGATGCCGACTTAAATTAATACAGCGATTTTTTCAGTTTATCTAAATCTTGTGGCAGTCGACACCGCTTCCCATTTAAAAAAAATTAATTAACATCAAATGTTAGTATAGTTTGTAAAAGTAAAGATTAAAAATTATTTATATACTTTTTAAAATTGTGTAAAAATTGTAAAGTTTTTAACTCTCTGTTTAAAATTTAGTTTTACATTTGATATTGTATTTTAAACTTGAAAATTTGTAAATACGGTTATACTATCATCAAATTTAATTTTTTGTGTGTTTTATTATCTATACCAATTACATAAATTTATTTTATTTATTTTAATAAAATATAGTTATTTGTATATATTGGGATTTAACTACCTCCTAACTTAGAATTCATAATACAACCTTTAAATCATTTATGATTTTTGTATGTATTGAATCTTACACATCTTAATTCTTAGAATCTTTCATCTTTTTAATATTACTGCAATCTTTTCGGCAAGTATGTACAATCTAATGGGCTCCACTATCTATACAAATTACATAAATCATATTAACATACTGCAATTTTTTCTGCAAGTATGTACAATCTAATGGGCTCCACTATCTATACGAATTACATAAATCATATTAACATACTGCGATCTTTTCAGCAAGTATATACAATCTAATAGGCTCCACTATCTATACGAATTACATAAATCATATTAACATACTGCGATCTTTTCGACAAGTATGTACAATCTAATGGACTCCACTATCTATACAAATTACATAAATCATATCAAAAAATGTTAAATATAAAAATATTATATTATTGATCTAAATTAAATATAATTATCTGTAAGTGTTAATTAAGCTTGGCACGGCAACCAAGATAAAACAGATTATCGTTAATGATTACACAATTATTGCTTCTCGCCGACATCCAATCATGTGATCTATCTTGGCGTTCACACACACTCCTTTGCACTTACTCTTTCACCCATAAACTTTTCTCAATGTGGACTGTAGAACCCACCGTATTTCTTAGATGTCTATAAAAACCATCAACAACGCAGAAGCAGCAACATGAGCTATTCTTGCAGAAATTTTGTGTTTAAACTTTAAACATGTAAACACCGAGATAATCTTTGGAATGTGCTTACAACGGCTATGCTTGTAAGATCCTTGAGAGGAGTTGTGAAGAGCAATGCTTACTTGCTCCATATTTTCCATCAGACAATCCTCACAAGTTTGTTACCGCACACAGCATTTTTGGAGCAAGCAACATAATCAAGATGCTTAAGGTCAGGCAAGATTTTCATTTAAATAAAATTGATTTCTTTAAGCTGCCAGTTATATTGATATTATGTAATAGAAGGTGCAATCTGATGTATAATTATTGTTTGAAATTTTGAATGGATGGAAAATCTAATAAATATGTTAATATTTAATTTTTTTTATTATAAATTAATATTATGTAATATAGAAAGTGCTATTCGATCTATAATTATTGTTTGAAGATTTGAATGGGTGAACAATATGATATTTATTATTTTATTCCTCGATTCAACGAAAATATAATTTCATGTGGTTTAGTGTATCAGGGTCTTCCAGCGGATCGCAGAGGGGATGCTGTAAGTAGTATGGTGTACGAAGCAAATGAGAGGCTGAGAGACCCTGTCTATGGGTGTGCAGGGACTGTATTTCAATTGCAGCAGCAAATATCAAATTTGCAATCACAATTGAAGGCGGCACAAGCAGAGCTTCTCAGGCTGCGTTCGCAGCATTCTGATTTTATGTCTCTAGTTTCACTGCTCTACACTTCAGGGGAGGAATTTTACTCAGATGAAATGGATCCCTCGCTTCTGTGGGAACCACAATCACCATAAACTACAACTGCGGACGCGAGCAAGGAGAGTGTTGCTATTTACAAATAATTTCACCAACGTTGTCAAGTAGTTGCAGTTAAACATGAAGAGATCATCTTAAACAAGTTTAAGACCCTAATTAATGTTCATTTCTGAAATGTGTTCTTCATTCACGGAATGTGTATTTTTAAAATATTGATTAAGAGCTGCTATTTCGCTATCAAAAGATTTAACCAAAATTTAGGGTTCAACATAAAGATTAGTATCAATTAGAATAAATCAAAACGAAATTGATATATCTAATTAATCTAAGCATGTGTCGTCAAATTGAGCATGACAAAAGGAATGAAATTAAATTTGGAAAATAACATTTGTTATACCTTTATCATCTCCTTAAAAAGAAATGGATGAACTTAGATGTATGGATGTAGTTACAAGTTTTTTTTGGAAGATGCACGTGCTTAAATAGATACATCTCTCCTTGCTAAATGGATGTTTTGATGGATGATGTTTGATGCATGATTGATGATTGACATAGTAATTAGTATTTAATAAGTTTCAGTGCACTTATTAGTTATGTTTAGAATGGAGAGGAAATCTTCTATTTATAGAGTTTTTTGACTTATGTGTATCGTCGATCTTGGATCAAGATCTATGATTGAGGATTAGTACTCTTCATAAATGAGGGAGGTGGAGTGTGCAAGAAAGAGGGATGGAGTGTGTAAGAGGAGGAAAGATGAGGCATGGACTTATAACTGTCTTTTTTAAAAAGGGATTATATGGGGATTAAAAATTAATTTGTGGGATAATGTGAGGAAATTAGGATTTACTAATTTATGAAAATAGGGATAATCCAAATTCCATAGATTTTTCTATTGGAAAAATATTAGCTAATTAATTGAGATTAATTAGCTAATGCAATGTGATGTCATATTTGTGAGAATGGATATGGTCATGGAAGAAATAATTAATTGTCTAGAGGGTGATGAACAATGAAAGTTAGGGATGCTAGTGCAAATAGAAGACTAATTACATAATTTAAGACAATATTAGCATGAATTAGTAATAGGACTAAAATTGACACAATGTGTGTTATTTTCATTGTCTCTATTTTTATTCTCTTTGAAAGGATGTTGCGAGACATGATGGGTGAAGTAATAAATTTTCAAAGAAAGAAGAATCAAAGAAAAGGATGGACAAAAGTTAGATGATGAAGGATGAAAGAATGTGATGGATGATGTACCCTCGAGAGGGCATGCGAGGAAGAAGGACATAAGGGGATCTCAAAAAAAAGAGTAAGAATTAATTGTGGGTGATGAAGAAATATGGGTTGGGATGCATGATGTGATGATTAAAATGGATGATATTAATGCATGGACAAGATTAAGCCACTCGAACTAATTTTTGTATGCTTTAATGTTCAATGATGATGGATTGACTTTCCCCAAATAGGTCAAATTTGGGAAGGAAACATCTTAAGATAAGCTACAGACTTTGAATTTTCAAAAATAAAGTGGATTTGGGAAAAATACCCCAAAAAAATGTGAGCTTGGATTTGGGAACTATCTTTCTTGATGATTAGTTGCATGCTTGATTTGCCCCAAACAGGGCGTAAGTTGTGACCTTGGATTGGATGAATGATTGATTAATAAATTGATTGATTTTCAATAATAGATCAAAGATTTAACCTATTGCATGGATTGAGGATGGTGATCATGTTTGATGGATGATAGGAATCATTGAATCAAACGTATGTGTGATGGTGTAATGCATTTTTTAAGAATGAAGAAGCCACCAAAAACCAAGCACACAAGGATGCTCCAAGTGATGCAATAATGATTGAAGAATGATGTGATTAGATTTGGAGACAACTAGATAACTTCTAGATGATAAAATGATTAAATTGGATTGGATAGGGGACTTGGAAAATTGATGTCTACACATGTCGATTGTCTGAATGATTGTTAGATCTGGATAGTTAGTTAGAAGGAAATGACATTGATAGGAATGGATGTGAAAATAAAAACAAGAATGGGAATGGGAATGGGAATGGGAATGATAATGGTTAGAATAAGAATGATTATATCCATTCTAACCATAGAAATTATATAGGACTAAGCACTTCCTAGATAGTCCGAATGGACCTCTGACCAATGTAGTTATCCCAAGAAATAGGAGGAATATGATGAGAAAAGATGGTGAAGATGGAAATGAATGTGGTCATGCCAACCTAAAAAACGTTGTGTGACTAGGCATTTCCTAAATAATTCAATCGGACTGTGGAATTTGATGAAGAAAGATGATGAAGATTTGAATGATGGTGAATTACCTGACCTCAAAAACTTTGTGCGACTAGACACTACCTACATAATCCAAATAGACCTCAAGGCAATTTAGTTCTCAAGGAAAGGGAGGAATATAATCAGAAAAAATGATGAATATAGAAATAATGGTGGTCAAGTTGACCTTAGAAGCATCATGTGACTAAACATTACCTACATAGTCCAAATGAACCTCAATTCAATGTAGTTCTCCCAAAAAGGGAGGAATATAATGAGAAAATATGATGAAGATGGAAATGATAGTGACCGAGCTAACTTTAGAAACTTCATGTGACTATGCACTATCTGCATAGTCTAAATAGACCTCAAACCAGCATATTTATCCCATAAAGGGAGGAATTTGATGAGAAAAGATGAAAAACTTGGAAATGATGGTGGCCAAACTGACCTCAGAAACTTCATGTGACTAAGCATTGTCTACATAGTCCAAATGGACCTTAGGTTGATGTAGTTATCTTAGAAAGGGAGAAAATATGATGAGGAAAGATGACAAAGATGGGAATGATGGTGTTTGAGCTAACCTCAAAAACATAATGTGACTGAACACTTTCTACATAGTCCAAATAGACCTAATGGTGATGTAGTTCTCCTAGAAAGGGATGAATTTAATGAGAAATGATGAAGAATGAGAATGGGAATGTAGAATATTATATGATGTTGATAAATGTTATGGGAATGAAATTATTGAATTTGAATATAGATGATTTTTTAAGAGGATAAATTGTTGTTATAGCATTCATCCACATATACTTTACAACTCGATTTTTGATGTAGCATATGATGGTATGCACCATGATATAAAACACCATGATGACCTAGCCGCAATGTGCATAAGGACTGACCCCTAATCCAATATATAAATGAAAAAAATGCACCAATGATATTAAAAAGCATGATGACATTGTTGACATATGCTGATAGATGGACTTAGGTATACATGCATGGTAAGACACACCATGATATAAAATAAAAATGATGATATTATTTTCACAAGTGGACTCAATTAAGGTACAATAGGAAAATCAAATGAATAATAAATAAAGCAAACACACACAAACTTGAAAACAAAAGCAACAAAAAGCATCTTGTCATTAATCAAGTCAAAATCCACGTGGGAAGTCTCAATGATATTGATAGATCAATGGTACTCCCAAGCAAGGATACATGCAAGGGGATGAATTGAGAAAAATATTATAAAATAAGTTACTCTTTGATTTGCTCCAAATAGGATAGATTTTGGAATTAAATATCCCAAAAAGTTATAGAGTAAGGTCATGTGGGACCAATTACATAACATTACAACATGATCATCACATTATAATATCATTATAATATTTAAGAGTTATGAATATATACAATTGTTATGACTATACTAATTAATATGCATAGAATGTATGCTTGTTGACTATTCTATTGATCATGATATTGTAATGTAAGTTATACATGATAGATAATATGCAATGATGAAAGATAACAGTGATCTATTTGTTAATGCCATTCTAATACACTTAACTACACAAAGAATGATAACTACTCATTATTTCAACATTCTATAATGTTATTCATTACGTTTGTATGATCTTTTAAAGTGATCCCTAAATATATCAACACAATATAAATTCTATTATATTTACTTGATTAGGAAATCATACGCAGCAACTTATGATGAAATACAGAGGATTGAGTTATTACTATTTTATTAGGTGAATCTGATGCCAAGAAATAATAAGAATGACTATTAGCTAAATAGAGATAATTTGTGGTATCAAGTTATTGGTATATATCTAAATCATGGCATATTAGGTGATATGATGTTAGATATTATTACCATAAATATTAGTTAATGTAAATAAAGACAGTAAAATAATATATAAAGATACAAAATGGATATATTGTATCCATTGTATTTTCATAATAGAATTAGTTTCTGCATCTCACACAGATTGTATTTAATTTTATAGAATGTTTTTCAGCATACAACATAGAAAATAGCGATTTAATTGGCAAATGAGGAGAAGATGAACAAATGATCCAATTTCTACAATAAAAGATCTCTTATGAAAAATCCAACTATAAACATCATGAAGACGCTGATAAGGCCTTATTAGGTTCCTTTATTATGGACTTGGATCCATCAAACTCTAAGGACGTGGTTTTGTGGAGATCATATGACCATTAGGATATTTCCATTTCTGCATTACTAGGTCCTGTGAATATTTATAGTTGACACATTTGATATCTTTGCTAAGAAAACTATTTGATTATTCATGGATATTTATAGTTGACACATTTTATTTGGTTATATTTTTTAGTAAGCTTTGAGATATATGTTGTTATGAGACAGCAGGATATTACTTAGGTTACATTTTTGTATTGATGTGAGTTAGTTGTAGTGTATGTGTTTACATTATGAACATGTTGATGTGTTATTTCAATTATATTTTATGTTATATATTTATCATGTTGATATGATCTAACTACCTTCTTGTTCTGAGGTTGAAGTAGGAGAACTCATCCTTTAGAATGTGCTGGAGGTAGAGTACCATCAGATAGGGTGACATAGATGAAGATATCGAAAGATGAAATAGAAATTGACAAAAACCTTACACACACCACAATAGTTAGCACATGTTAGAATGCATAGTGAAATAGATAACATAGTATATTTATTATCTGATTACATTACATAGTTGATTTATATGGTTTGTCAGTATAATTTAAATAGCTTGATGAATTCATTTGGTAGTGCTAAGATTTAGTACTGGTTAACTATGTGAAGCATTGATCTACATGTTTTCTATTGAGTCGATTTGAAATATATACTTATGTATAATGATTGGTCTAGTTGGAACTAATTAGATGGATTTGAATTAAATATATCTAAATAATAATTATTAAACTTAATAAATTATGTATATATTGGTGCAACATAGCATCAATCTGTATTTGGACAAAATATCAGTCTATAGATATTAATCATAGAATCCTAGTTAGGCATCATTGAATATTTGATTTACATTCGATTTAATATATAAGGAGTCACTATATATATTGTATTGACATCCTATTAAAGATATAATGGCATCATTGTAATTGTGGCATATTGTATCTTAGAAGTGAGCATTATTAGCTAGTATAGATTAGATTATCATCGTATAGTATAACTCCCAGTCATACAATGTAATATATGGGTCAATATATATTGACTGGTTTCTAAATTAGATCGTTGATATTTTATTTCTAGCTTATACAAGGAAAAATGAGTTGTTGAAGTTTATTTTATAGCTTATGTATTATATTGGCATCGTTGAAGTTTATTTTATAGCTTATGTATTACATTGGCATCACTGAAGTTATCACTCAGCCTATATTACAAGCAAAGGGTTGTTGTATATTTCAATCTCATCTTGTGTAACATACCAAAAATGGCATCACTATATTTTGTATTAAGGATTATTATTAATCATAGTAAAAATGGAATCAAACAAATTAATTCTCAACCTTTATTTTGAGTCATTAGCCATTTGAATACACAACCGATTATATAGAGAGAATCCACCATATGTAGAGATGTATCCCTTGTCTTTTGGACATTTTTTTTTTAGCGAAATAAATTAGCAATGATTTGGTGGCTTTTAGAAGATTAAAATTATAATGGGTAGAATTGCTCTTATATAGTTATGTGAACCCAAATAATAGCCAAATTCATAAATAATAATATGTTTAAATTTCTTGTATATATGGGTCTATATCAGTGAACTTTTAACTTAAGTATATATGGACTCATATAGAAGCCTCAAATTTAACTACGTAGGATTTCTAGATTATAAAACATAGCCAATCTATTCTATATTTAAGCAATTGAATAACCTCATGAAAATCTCATTTGGGAATATTGATACCTATAGGTGTTGTTTGCAGTTATTATATTGAGAATCCTCCAGGTGTTCAATGAGGTAAAAAAAAGATAAAAAACCCAATGAAATCTTCATTATGATATGTATGAGTTGCTTATTATATATAAATTGTGAGTCAAAAAACATGTGGTGTAAGTATAACCTTAAAATAAGTTACAGTATGCTTAAAGTGAGATATAGGTGTTAATGTGCATATTTACATATTCATGTACATAGAGGTGTATTTTTATAGTTATAGTTTCATAGGTGGATTATAAACTATAATCAAGAATTACGTATAATAAAACTTAATGAATGCATGCATTCAAACCCCTATCGTATAAAAATTGGGAGTTTGGTTTACGATATGTTTCATGAGAACTGAGATATATTTGGTTATATGTAGCTATTTATATAAGAGTTTATGTTTCCATGGATTTATGACTACTTTATTGGACTAGTTGTGATTCTTGAAAGTTATGCTTAAAAGCACTAGACTATGGTATTATGGGTTATCATAGGGTGTATAATGTTTGGAAACTAGCTATCATAATTAAAATTTGTAGTTAAATGCATATTTTTAGCTAGATGGTATTAACTATAGTCATTATTTCTAGTATGAAATAAAAAATAATGTAAGATTCATTCATATATTTGATAGAATATATGTATGCTTTGATTACTCCTATGATTATAATATTATGTGATGTGGTTGCTAGTGAGATATAAATTGTATGAATCTTGTAATTAAATTATATTTGACCAATCTTGCATTGTTGATATTAAGGAGTGAGATAGACTTCACAAGCTTACTAGCATCACAATACTAGATGAAGACAATCCAATCAAGTGATGTGTATGAATTTTGATTGATCTATAGATCACTATTATCTATTATTCTTAAAAAATTTAGTAAAAATATTTTTATTGAGACACTGTAATTTCATGAGTAGGATTTACATGTTTGTGTGATATCTTATGACATAATGAGTTTTTATATGATACACTGCATGTTTAGTTTTAGAAATCATACATCACATGGGTACTTTCTTGTCTCTCTAGATTCTTGCACTATTTTTATCTATTGATCCATGAAGGGAGGTCCATTTCTCAATATATTAGTATGGGGGATCATTGGTCCATGATTGGTGTGGAAAAGCACTCAGATGATGCTCTCCCTCCCCATAACAATACTACTTTTGAGACAACACTTGAGATTACTATAAATACTTTAGTTCAATAACTATAGTCTAAGAAGAGCCATGTATATTATATGTACATTGTATTTTATTGTGCTTATTATTGAAATATTATCATGAAGAGTTGTAATTACTTATTATTGTATATTGACAGTGGTTGTAGACTTGTATCAATTGTAGCTGAGTTAGTGTAATTACTTTCTATATTCACATTATATAGTGTTCTCATGATATTAGAGATCAATGATATATGATGTAATATGCCTTATTTAATTTTATCACACATGGATTATTTCATATGATCTCTATTTAGATTATCATAGTGTAATTTTATTTATGGTATATGTATTTATTTATTTTTTAAATCGCGTATTTCTAAGTAGATCCTAGTGGATATCTTACATATGGTATCAAAGCTATGATTTGAACTCTAGTACTTAATGAGTCCACTAATGTTTTCATATACTTATGTTAATGGAAATAATAATGGTGAAATATAGAGTTTATGGAGAGGGTTTTTTGAATGCTAATGACAACAACCCTCCATTTGATCCTAGTCAATTTTTTGTTGAGTAGTCAACAAAGATAAACTAGATTCTCATAACCATGAATGAGACCAAGGATTGGATTACAACTCTAGAATAGGTGGTTCATGGCCATGAAGATGAAGAATAGTAGGATGTACTTGAAGAGCATCCTACTGAATAGAAAAAAATACAAGATGCTAGAGCTCAAGTACCTATGGAGTTGGATAGAGACATGAAGAAGGTGAACCCACCTATGTTTGATGGGACTATTGTAGGTAATGGCACTGAGGCATGGCTGACTAAAATGGATAACTATTTCAAAATTTGAAACTAATCTGAAGTCACTAAGGTAGTTTGGGGAGTATAGTAGTTAACTAGTGAGGTAGCTACGTGGTAGGCCAACAAGAGGTTGGAAATGAATCTTAACACGACCACCACTACTTGAGATTAGTTTGTTGTATTATTCAGATCATAGTGGCTCTCAAAATTTTATTTTGATCAGAGGCTCATAGATTTTTAAAATATGAATTAGGGTGATTTGTTAGTGAATGAGTATTGGGAACAGTTCACCAAACTTATGAAGTACATATCTCAGTATCAAGGAGATGAGCGGTTTAAGATCATGAAGTTTATCATGGGTTTGAGGCCCCAAATCAATGGAGAGGTAGATGTTCATGGACCTTGTACTATGGATGAGGTTTTTGAGAAGGTTGTTAAATAGGAGCAGAAGTTGAAGTTTCTTTCACAGGGCAAGGATAAGTTTAAGAAAAAATTCAAAATTTCTAATTCAACCTTCAAGAATAAGAATTGTAAATAGAGGAGTGGAGACTCTAGGAAGCATTTTAAAATTTAGAATTATAAGTCAATAATGGTTCAGGTAACAAGAAACAGGGTAATGATCCAAAGGTAGTTTCAAGGGAAACCAATAGAGTGACAAGAAAGGACCACCTGAAGGTTGTTTTATTTGCATAGATGACCATTATGCTCATGATTGTTCTTAGGACAAGTCAAAGCACAAAGGTCCTAATCCTCATCAAGGTAGTTTTCAATAGTAGATTCATGTAGTAATTGATAATTGATAAGCTGAATATCAGGCATTACCCATACAACTAGATTAGGTACTTCATTTGACCATCTAGTTTCCATTTTGATGGATAGAGGAACCACATAGTGTTTTATAGCTCATAAGATGCTTAGTAAGTTAACTAGAAGATCTGGAGTAATGACAAATACATAGTCAGTATAGTATGGGAATATCTCAAAAGTTATGGTTGATAAGTGTTTATTTGAAGCAAAGATTAGGCTTCCAAATTCACAATAGTTGTAGATCTATATATAACACCACTAGGGTCATCTGATGTGATCTTAAGATTCAATTGGATTACAAATCATAAAGTCAAGGTTGACTATTACCTAAAGAAGGTTGAGTGTCTTGATGATTTTGAAATCAGACACAAATTCAAGGTGAGAAGAGAGACTTGAATCTTAGGCATATTTGTGCAACGTAACTTAAGAGGGCTCAAAGAAAAGGGTGACAAGAATTTATCATCAAGATAAATGAAATGTAGGAACCTAAAGAGCCATCTCTCAAAGATTATCCATTTCTTAGAGATTTTCATGATGTGTTTCTAGAAGAATTATCATGTTTGTTTGATCCAAAACTCAGAAGCTTTGGTTGAAAGATAATTCAAGAAACAAGAACAACACAATGGTAATAATGCTATCTCGAAAAGAGATGTTTTATTGATCAAATTTGTAGACCCAAACATATGCCTATCTCTGAGAAGAGATGTCTGATTTCATTTCAGATTACATCTTCATTTATACATGTTTTGAAGGTAGGAGGATGTGTAAGGTCACCAATCTTGAGGGAGATTAAGTGGTTCAACTTCTATTATTTACAATAATACAAAATTCGATGAATTATTATATTTAGAACCTTACTATTTTTAGACTACACTACTAAAATTGAAATTTGAGGCACTTTCATTTTTTTTTAGAGGTCAAAACACATCGAGTAGAGCTCATGCCATCTCATGAATTTCCCCTCATTCTTATCTTTTCAATGGTTCAAATGGAGAGTCAAATGGAGCTATGGTGCAAAAGTTATGGCTCCCAAAAGTTCTATCACCAATTGAGGTAGAACAATCACCCGAATTGTCACCTGAAATGTTACTCGTATCATTCCTCCCTCCTTGAGAAGCAATGGTCCCCATTTCATCAAGATTTGTCATCAAGTGTGAGAGTTGTGTTTTGATTTGATTCTTGATGCATACTTGGAATAGAATGCTTTGTGGACTATGTAGGGCCCAATTGTTCATTATTTCTATCTGATCATTAGTTTGTAGATGAAAGGTTGTGAACTTATTTAGCTTGTTATCTATTGGCTTCTATTGTTGTGTTTTTTGTGTAGTTAGGGATAAAACATCAGTCCTTTTAGATTCATGTGGCTTAACCACCATGAAAATAAATTTTTTGGCACTAATCAAGGAGAAAGATGTAGAAGGTGGTACCTCTGGTATCTTAGAGCACCGTGTTCCAATAGTGAAAGTGATCCTTCAAGTTATTAATTCATAGATTCCATGTCAATCATACATGAATGGCTGACCAAAGAGTACATCGTAAATATATAGATTGACCACATCACATAAGACCTCATCTTGGAAAAGTTTTATTACATATGAGAGAAGACATTGGTGGGTGACACAGAGGTTTCCCCCTGGACTCAACCATCCAATACTATATGGATTTAGGTGAGGCTTCATAGACAAATTTAGGCTTTTCACAACATTAGCAGAGATTAAACATTTTAACTCTCACTATCAAGAATGAAATGCAGAGGCTTACCTTTCACCCATAACTTAGAGTGAAAATACTTTTTCTTGTCATCTGGCCCCTCCTCATGGGTCTGTGATGAAGCAATGATGGCATTGGGCTCAACATCTATAATCTTTTCTTCATGCTCTTTGATTGTAGGGTGTGTATGAGGTAGAGCAGTAGATGTTAAGGATTGTGACTTAAAAAGTAGGTACTTGGTGGCTTGACATTCTTCTTTGGAGTGTGATCCAAATTTGTGGTAATCACACCATTTATCAATATTTTCTTCCTTTTGCTTTTAATTTTGGCCTCATTTTTTACCTTCTTTATCACTTTTCTATTTTGTAGGCTGACTCTCTATATTCATTCTTCCATGCTTTTGCTCAATCTTCACTGTGAACTTGTACACCTCATCGAGGGTTTCTATATTGAAGAGTTCCATCTCCCCCCATATATACCATTGTAGTCCACCATGATATTTGAGAACCTTGTGTTTCTCACTTTTATAGATGCTCAATCTCGTAGATAGAGAATGAAAAATGTCAGTGTAATCTTGAATAGATTGTTCATTACCTTGGCAAAGTTGTTGCCACTCTATATACAGATCATCATATGCTCCAATGGGGTAGTATTCTTCATTTATAGCTTCTATGAAATCATCCCAAGTAGGTTCCACCTCAAGGACAATATCATCTATATTAAATCTCTTCTTATACACTTCCCACCAATTTTTGACAAACAATGATGCTTTCATAAGAGTAAAAGTGATCTTCTCTTTATTAATGAATTTATTTACAAAAAAATAGGAAGAAAATTGATCTAACCAATTTTCTACTACATCAACATTGATTTTACCTTCAAATATAGGGACATCAAAATTCACCTGAACCTTGAAGGGTGTTGGGGCACTAAAAGGATGTGGGGGTATAGATGAGGATCCAAAATTTTCCATCAAGATTTGTTGTAGAATTTGGATGAATTGTTGTAGCATCTATGCTTTCTAATATTGGAGGGCTTCATTCATCATTTCCTTGGAAGTATCAGATATCTCGGTGTTGTCCACCATTTGAAGTTGTTTGAAGTGAACAGGTGGATAGTATGTTGGTTCTATTTTCCATCCAAGCTTCTTATAATATGACCTTGTCCTTGGTATCATACACTCTAAATAAAAATCAATCTGATACCACTAATCCAAAACTTATAAGTTTTGGTTGAAATATAATTCAAGAAACAAGAACAACATAATTGTAATAATGTTATCTCTGAAAAGAGATGTTTTATTAATCAAATTTATAGACCTAAACATATACCTATCTCTGAGAAGAGATGTCTGATTTTTATTTTGGGTTACATCTTCATTTATACATGTTTTTAAGGTAGGAGGAGGATTTGGAAGGTCACCAATCTCGAGGGAGATTAAGTGGTTTGACTTCCATGATTTACAACAATACAAAATTTGAAAAATTACTATTTTTAGAAGCTTACTATTTGTAGATTATATTACTAAAATTAAAATTTAGGAAATTTTTATTTGTTTTTTGGAGGTTAAAACCCATTGATCATAACTCATAACATCTCATAACTTTCTCCTCATTCTTATCTTTCTAACATTTCAAACGAGGAGTCAAATGGATCTATGGTGTAAAAGTTATGGCTCCCAAAAGTTTTGTGACTAATTGGAGTAGAACTATCACCGGAATTATCACTTGAAATGTTGCTTCAAATAATTCCTTCCTTCTTGAGAATTAATGGTCCCCATTGCATCAATATTTGTCATCAAGTGTGGTAGTTGTGTTTTGATTTGATTCCTGATGCATACTTCGAATGGACTATGCTTTATGGGAGCTAGCTGTATAGGGCCTGATTATTCATCATTTCTATCTGACCATTAGTTTTTAGATGAAAGGCCATGAACTTATTTTTTTTTTAATCTATTGGCTTCTTTTGTTGTGTTGTTTATGTAGTTCAGGGATGCAACATTGGCCTTTTTGGATACCTGTGGCTTGACCACCATGAGAATAAATTTTTTGGCACTAATCAGGGAGACAGATGTAGAAGGTGGTACCTATGGTCCCTATAGCTCAGTGTTCCAAGAGTGAGAGTGATCCTTTAAGTTCTTAATTTATAGATGCCATGTCAATCATACATGAATGGCTAACCATAGAGTACATCATAAACATCTAGATTGACCACATCACATAAGACCTCATCTTAGAAAGGTTTTATTGCATATGAGAGAAGACATTGGTGGGTGACACAGAGGTTTCTCCTTGGACTCAACCATCTAATACTGTATGGCTTTACATGATGCTTCATAGATAAATTTAGGCTTTTCACAATATTAGCAGAGATTAAATTCTTTTGACTCCCACTATCAAGAATAAAATATAAAGGCTTAACTTTCACCCATAACTTAGAGTGAAACAACATTTTCTTGTCATTTGACCCCTCCTCATGGGTTCTTGATGAAGCAATGATGGCATCAGGCTCATCATATATAATCTCTTCTTCATCCTCTTCGACTATAGGGTGTGTATGAAGCAAAGTAGTAGATGTTGAGGATTGTGACTCAAAAAGTAGGGACTTGATGGCTCAACATTCTTCTTTGGAGTGCATTCTAGATTTATGGTAATCAAATCATTTGCTAATCTTTCCTTCCTTTCGCTTCTAATTTTGGCCTTGTGTTTGACCTTCTTTATCACTTTTATATTTTGTAGACTGACTCTTTATATTCATTCTTCCATGTTTTTGCTCAATCTTCACCACGAGCTTGTACACCTCACCGAGGGTTTCTAGATTTAAGAGTTCCATCTCCCCTTGTATATACCATTATAGTCCATGATATTTGATAACTTTGTGTTTCTCACTTTCTTGGATGCCTAATCTTGTAGATAGAGAATGAAAAATGTTAGTGTAATCTTGAATAGATTGTTCCTTACCTTGGCAAAGTTGTTGCCACTCTATATACAGATCATCATATGCTCCAATGGGGTAGTATTCTTCATTTACAGCTTCTATGAAATCATCCCAAGTAGGTTCCACCTCAAGACCAATATCATCTATACTGAATCTCTTCTTGTACACTTTCCACCAATTTTTGATAGGCAATGATACTTTCAAGAGAGCAAAAATGATCTTCTCTTTATAGGTGAATTTATTTGCAAAAAAATAGGAAGACGATTGATCCAACCAATTTTCTACTACATCAGCATTGATTTTGCCTTCAAATTTAGGGACATTAAATTCACTTGAACCTTGAAGGGTGTTAGAAAACTGAAAGGATGTGGGGATACAGATGAGGAGCCAAAATATTTCATCAAAATTTATTGGAGAATTTTATAGAATTGTTGTAGCATATATGCTTACTTTTGATGGAGGGCTTCATTCACTATTTATTTGAAAGGATTAGATGTCTCAATGTTATCCACCATTTGAGGTTGTTTGGAGTGAACCGATAGATAATATGTTGGTTTTATTTTCTACACAAGCTTCTTATAATCTAACCTCATCCTTGGGATCATCACTCTAAATATAAACTGCTCCGATACCACTGATCTAAAACAAAAATGTTTTGGTTGAAATATAATTCAAGAGATAAGAACAACACAATTGTAATAATTCTATGTCTAAAAAGAGATATTTTATTGATCAAATTTGTAGACCCAAACATATGCCTATCTCTAAAAAGAGATGCTTGATTTCCATTTTGAGCTTCATTTATACATGTTTTTAAGGTAGGAGGATTTGGAAGGTCACCACTCTCGAGGGAGATTAAGTGGTTTGACTTCCACAATTTACAACAATACAAAATTTAAGAAATTACTATTTTTAAAAACTTATGATTTTTAGACTACACTACTAAAATTAAAATTTGAGATGCTTCTATTTCTTTGGAAGTCAAAACCCATCAAGTGGAGCTTCTGTCATCACACAGCTTTCTCCTCATTCTTAGCTTTCTAACGGTTCAAATGGGGAGTCAAATGGAGCTATAGAGCAAAATTTATGGCTCCCTGAAGTTTTGCCACCAATTAGGGTAGAACCATCACTTGAATTATCACCTAAAATGTTTCTCAGATCATTCCTCACTCATTGAGAAGCAATAGTCCCCATTAAATCAATATTTTTTTATCAAGTGTGGTAGTTATGTTTTGATTTGATTCATGATGCATACTTAGAATAGATTGTGTTTTATGAAGCTATGTTTTGTGGAGCTATGTAGGGCCTACTTGTTCACCATTTCTATTTGACCATTAGTCTATAGATGAAAAGTTATGAACTTCTTTATCTTTTTATCTATTAGCTTATGTTGTGTTTTTTATGTACTCAGGGCTACAACATTAGCCTTTTTGGATTCATGTGGCTTGACCACCATGAAAATAATTTTTTTGGCATTAATCAGAGAGATAGATGTAGAAGGTAGTACATACAGTACCCTATACAATCATGTTTCAAGAGTGAGAGTGATCTTTTGAGTTCTTGATTCATAGATTCCATGTCAATCATACATGAATGGCTAACCAAAGAGTACATCACAAACATCTAGATTGACTACATCACATAAGGCCTCATCTTGGAAAGTTTTTTTTGCATATGAGAGAAGACATTGGTGGGTGACATGGAGGTTTCTCCTTAGACTCAACCATCCAATACTGTATGGCTTTGGGTGAGGCTTCATGGACAAATTTAGTCTTTTTACAATATTAACAGAGATTAAATTCTTTTGACTCTCATTATCAAGAATGAAATGCAGAGGCTTACCTTTCACCCATAACATAGAGTGAAACAACATTTTCTTATTGTCTGCCCCTCCTCATGGGTGCATGATGAAGAAATTATGGCATTTGGCTCAGCATCTACAATCTCTTCTTCATCCTCTTCGACTATAGGGTGTGTATGAGGTAGAGTAGTAGATGTTGAGGATTGTGACTTAGAAATTAGGGACTTGATGGTTTGACATTCTTCTTTAGAGTAAATTTTATATCTATGGTAATCGTACCATTTTTCAATCTTCCCTTCCTTTTACTTCTAATTTTGGCCTCGTGTTTGACCTTCTTTGTCACTTTTCTATTTTATAGGCTGACTCTTCATATTCATTCTTCCATGCTTCTACTTAATCTTCACCATGAACTTGTATGTCTCATCGAGGGTTTCTAGATTGAATATTTTTATATCCCCTCATATATACCATTGTAGTCTAACATGATATTTGAGAACCTTGTGTTTCTCACTTTCTTGGATGTCTAATCTCATAGATAGAGAATGAAAAATGTTAGTATAATCTTGAACAGATTGTTCCTTAACTTGGTGAAGTTGTTCCCACTCTATATACATTTCATTTACAAATTGAATTACTTTAGGGCATTGGACACTTACATTAGGATAGGACAATAATGTTGATGTTGTTGTTTGTCTTAAATGTTAGTGTCTAGGGAGAAGGAAAGCAGGCATATGCTCAAAACTTATATAAGTGCAAGATAAGTGCATTTTAAACACTTTGGGCAAGATGGGATGTCTATGTCATCAATATAAAGCTAGTCATAATAAGAGATATACCAAGAGGCACAAAATAGAGTAGATGCGAGGTTTTTGAAAGCAAGGCATGTGTAGAATTAAGAGGAATGACTAAGGTCTGAGATTGCCAAATGTATAATACTGAGGTGCTACATAATCAAAAAATATCATCTACATTTTCATACCCCCTTAATACAGTAAGGAAATTACTAATTTAAATGAAAGGAATAAGCGCCTTGGTGATAATGCACAACTTGTATTTACTTGAGTTGAATTTGAATGATTTGTTGGAGTTAGATGCGAGTGTTTTTTTGGTGACTGACCTGTAACCAAGAACATATTATTTTGTATAATCAATGCATATAATCTAAGTCAAAAGTAATTGAAATTGATTGAAATTTAAAAAACATGGTTTAGGAGTACACATGTGTGTCGATGTAACCACTTTACCTATTGGCAAGTTATTTTTACAAAAGATGTATCATTACAAAGTCCTAAAATTGATATTAGGATAAATACAGATAAATATTTTAAAGTAAATATGTCCAAGGAGGTAGATAGAGAGAGAGGTTGGAAGGCACATGCCCCCAACTTTGAAGCAAAAGTGAGTTTCCACCTGGTAGTTGAGATTAGCTTAACCATGCAACCAAATTGTACTTATAACTTGATGAGATGATCAAGTCCACACTAAAAAATTGGCAAGATTGAGTGATTTAATCACCCCAACCATACGAAAAGGTGAACCAATTATTGCAATAGATTGGCTTGCTAAAGTCTGTAAAATTATATAGGATATTAGTATGTGTAATAATTTTGGAATCTAAGATTGATTTAGATTTTACAATATTAGACAGATGTTGCATAGCATATGCACCTTAGATATGTCTCATATTAAAACTGTGTGTAACAATGGTACCATGTATAGAATTCTACCACAAATATGTATTTGAGTCATATAACTGTGTGCTTTGGTCAATTCAGAAAACTATGTGTGTAAATGTGTTGATTTTTTAAAAGGTTACTAGGTCCACCCAGAATTCTAGAAGGTAAGGATATTAAATTTCAACCAACATTGTCGACCTCTTTCAACTTATCTAAATTTGACAGTCAAAATTAATCAACATGAAATGTTAATATAATTTATATGAAGAGTAAAGATTAAAGATTATTATTATACTACCTATAATCATGTAAAGTTTTTAACAGTATGTCCAAAATTTGTTTTTACTAGTCTGTCCAAAAATTACTATTGGAATGCTTCAGGATGACCTTATTATTAAAAATAATAAATTGAAGGTCACACAGTAAAGTGGCCCATAAAAAATGGCACCGACTCTCACAACCCCCTCACTGGCTGGGCAAAGGGAAAAACAAAAAGTGAGCCCTCAGGACAACCATGTTTGTCAGGCAAAACCTAGTAGGTAAAACCAAAAAATCAAAAAACCCTAAAAACTAGTAGATGTACAACAACCAAGGCAGAACATCACCATAGATTGAGAAATTGGGAATAACCACAACTTTAAAGAGAACCATTGCCACCACTACAGCGACCGTCACCATTTTAGCGGCTGTTGTTGTTACAATGATGACCAAACTAGATAAATGTAGTCAACCGAACCGCCAGAGAACACACCAAAATGCCAACCAAGGTCGTAGCAAACTACAGAGGTAAATCCTAAGCACCATCGAATAGAGAATGAGAAACAAACAAAGCACAAATGCCAAGCAGGGTGATCACGAGTACCAAGCTGAATAGAGAACATGAACAACGAACAGAGAACACAAGAAATATGCCACAAAATGTGAGAAGTGGGAGCCAAGTGATAGCCTAGAGGCACCATGGCGACCTTCCCAACCTCCCCTAACCTTATGTGCCGACTGAGCCATGCTCAAGCCAAGCAAACCCTAAGATTAGGGTTTCAAGGGAAGGAGGGGAGGACATGCAACACCTCCATATACGAAAGTACTTTTCTCTGTTCAAAATTTAGCCTTGGATCTTATACAATTTTTAAAATCTAAAAATTCTTAAATATGGTCATACGACCATTAAATTTGATTTTTTTAAACTTTTGATAATTTAACATTCTATAATATTTTATATAAATATTTATAAATTGATTAATTTCATTGTTTATACGAATTAAATTATATTAAAACATATAAAATATTTTTTAAAAAAATATATAATTATTTATGCAAATAAATCTATAAGAATCATGGATTGCGAGGGAGGACGAATGGAGGTTTTGGCTGGGTACGAAGGTGGAAGTGGCGGCCCGACGGCAGGCCCCAGGAGGGAAGGAGCGACGCCTGGGGCAAGTTCAGCGGCTCAGGCAGAGTTTTATTCCAGTGAAAGGACCAAATTAAACAAGACTAATGGCTGCTTACTTAGAAGCAAGGACAGACCAGTTCTGATTATACCCCAAGAGACAGTCCAGGAGGAAGTTGAATATTTGTCTTCACATACCCTTATCTGCAAATTTCTAGGTATTACAATCCCTATGGCGGCTTTGGAAGCGTGGATCCGCCGCTCCTGGATCATTGAAGGGGATTTTGACATCATGTTAGCAGGAAATAGCTACTTTCTGGTAAGTTTTTCTTCTGTGATGGATCGAAATCGTATTTTTGAAGGAGGCCCATACTTCTATGAGCGTGTAGGATTATTTCTTAAACCCTGGCATGTGGGCTTCAATTCGGCTGATGAGCTCCCAGCGTGTGTCCCAGTCTGGGTCCGTCTTCCTCGGCTGCCACTTGAATTTTGGAGAGGATATACTCGGGCAAATAGCGGCAATGCTGGGAACACCAGCAGCGATTGCACACCAATCATTAGACAAGAAAGTGATATCTTACGCCCGTATTTGTGTAGATATGGATTTGAATAACCCACTGCCAGACTCTATAGAGATTTTCATGGGGTCCATGTCATGGATCCAACAGATTGATTATGAAGCCATTCCCTTCAGGTGTAGAATTTGTCATGTATACGGGCATCTACATCGTCAGTGTCCTCAGGCTGTCAAAGATTCAGGAAGTGGCCCTGATTCTTCAGCGCCAAATACTGCCTATGCTGGAAAAGAGATTTGGCGTCAAGTCCGACCAAAAAATGGGAAAAATCATTCGGATAAGTTGGGTAAGGGTGAAGGTTTAAATAATGCGAGCTTGATGCAGGGGGCAGGTGACCATTCACAGGTTGGGCAAGATGGCTTCAACCAGTTAGAAGGCGAGCAAGAGGACGTGGATGGAAACGAGGGAACGCAGATAGGCAGGTAGACTTGGGGTTTAATAGCTTTGATGCCCTTGACTGCATGGCTCTAGAAGATGGTATTCCGATGGATGAACAGGGAGAGGTTATGGAGCTATCTAAGCAATTTGATGACATCCACGAAGGTCAAGAATTGATGATTCAAACGCCTGTAGAAAATGTTTTGAGAAAGGAAGAAGGAATGATAGAGGCTTCTTGTGGAAGGAAAGAAAAGGAAGACAGATGGGCTGATGTGGTTAAGGCAGGAGATGCTGGAAAGAAGGAAAAAGGACCTGCTCTGGCACTTGGACTGGCTCAGAAACAATTCAAAAAGGCCACCTCGACAGCTCTATCCAAAGGTGGGCAAAAGAAGGATCAAGACAAACTTAAAATTACAGGTGATTTGCTTGTGGAGGCTGGGGTTGTTAAAACCTTGGATGAGCATTTCCCCCAACCCACTTAATGATAGTCTTATCATGGAATGTAAGGGGTCTGAATAGCTCCCCTAGACAAAAAGCTATAAGAAGCTTGGTGTGGAAACATACACCGGATATTGTATGTATTCAGGAGACTAAATTGACGGTAGATTCACTTTTTGCTTATACGCCAAATATTTGGCCAACAGGTCAGTGGCAATGTGTAGGTGCTCGGGGTAGTTCAGGAGGCATAGCTATGGGATGGGACCCAAGGAAAATTCTACCCATGCATTGGGTTACCAACATTTCAGCCCTATCTGTGGTGGCGTCCTCTTTCGAAACTGGCGAAGTGTGCTTGATAACCACAGTGTATGCACCTGTAGACATGGAGGGGCAATTGCAGCTGTGGGATCACATCCGTTATATCCGAACTTGCTTTCCATTTCTGCCGTGGATAGTTGCAGGCGACTTTAATGCGGTGCTGAACCTGGAAGAGAAAAGAGGAGGATTGAATCGGCTAGGGCCTTCTTCAGAATGCTTTCGCCAAAATGTAGAAGTCCTCCGCCTCTCTGATGTTAAACCGTCGAATGGGCACTACACCTGGTGCAACAGAAGATCAGGTAATGCTGCCATCTCAGAACGCCTTCATAGATTTTTAGTTTCTTGCTTTTGGCAGTCTAGTGCCATGTCAATCACCTCCGAAATCTTAGATTGGAGTGGATCTGACCATTGGCCTATTAAGCTATCCATTGGATATATTGGGGGACCCAAAAAGTCACCTTTTAAATTTCAATTGATGTGGCTTAGAGATCCTGTTCTTCATGACTGTATTGACCAATGGTGGAAGCAAGGTAGTCCTGCTTTTGGGACAGCGATGTACTCCTTTTGTAAAAAACTCCAGTATGTTAAAAGAAAACTTCATATTTGGTATAGAACTTGCTTTGGTAATTTAACATGTAGGAAGAAGAAGGCGCAAGAGCAGCTAGATGAAATAACCAGAAAGATAAGGGAGGATGGACTTTCGGACAGCCTTCGTTTGGAAGAAGCAAGAGCTGCAAATGCTGTAGCGGAATGGGAACTACGAGAAGAAATATATTGGAAACAGAAAGCCCGCATAGATTGGTTACAGGAGGGTGACAAGAACATGGCTTTTTTCCATCACTCGGTACAAGCTCGCCGTAACAGGAATTTTATTACTTCTCTTGTTACTCAGGATGGGACTTGTCTTACCACTTCCCATGCTATTAATAGAGAAGTTATTCGGTACTTTTCTGAACTTTTCACCAGTGATCCAGTACCTGATGAAGGGGCAGAAAATACTGTTTTAGATTGCATTCCTAAATTAGTGAATGAGGATATGAATGACAGGATTATGCGGCCAATTGCTATGGCTGAAGTGGAGGAGGCGGTTTTCAGTATGAAGAGAGGTAAAGCCTTAGGGCCAGATGGATTTCCGGCAGAATTCTTTCAAGACTTTTGGGATATCATTAAAGGGGATTTGATGGAAGTGATTCATGAATCTTACTTCAGCAAAGATATGCTTAGAGCCTTGAATGCTACATTCCTTGCTCTTATTCCAAAAAAGGAGCAGGCTGATAAGCTGGACATGTATAGGCCTATTGCGCTATGTAATGTGATCTACAAAATCATTTCTAAACTTATTGCGCAAAGGCTGAAAGGACTCCTTTCTAGTATTATTTCGGAGGAGCAGGGTGGCTTTGTTGCTGGAAAACAGATATTAGATGGGGTGGTGATTGCCTCGGAGGCCATTCATTCTATGAGTATTTCACAGGAGAGGGCAATGTTCATTAACCTTGACCTGGCCAAAGCTTATTGCAGAGTTAGCTGGAGATTTCTGAGCAAAATTCTTTCGGCATTTGGCTTTCATCAGGATTGGATTAGATGGGTGCTCAGTTGCATTTCTACGCCCTCCTTCTCGGTCCTTATAAATGGAGCACCCTCTGAGCTTTTTAAGGCCTCGAGAGGCCTTCGTCAGGGAGATCCGCTCTCACCGTATCTGTTCATCATTATGGCTGAGGGGCTGGGGCGGCTATTCAAAGATCGGGTCTCCCGAAATATGTTACATGGCTAGAAATGGGGGAGAGATATATCTTCCTTGACCCATCTGCAATTCGTGGATGATACTATCTTAGCTGGGACAGCTCGAATCAGGGAAGCGGAAGCATTCCGATCCACTTTGGACAATTATTTGCAGGCCTCTGGACAAAAGATAAATGACCATAAGTCCTCAATCTTCTTTTTCAATACGCCTGAGGCTATTCAGAGAAGGATTGCTGCAATTCTGAGGTTTCAGACTCAAACACTTCCTGTGACTTATTTGGGTATTCCCATAGTTGTAGGGAGGCAGCCCAGGCTTTTTTGGCAAAATGTGTTGGACAAGCTAAGACAGAAAATTAGTCATTGGACTCACCGATGGCTATCTACGGCTGGTAGAGTGATTCTTCTTCAATCTGTCATACAGGCGTTACCTATATACCGTAGCATGGTGCAGGTTGCTCCAACTTATTTCCTAAAAGAATATGATGCTCTCTCTAGGAAGTTTCTTTGGAGTGGGAATCTTCAAAATACGAAATGGAGTCTTATCAATTGGGCAACCGTGTGCAGCCCAAAGCAAGATGGAGGACTTGGATTACGCTCGGCTGTGTTGGCCAGCCAAGCTTTAGCTGCCAAGTTATATTGGAGGTGGTGCGCGAATCATTCTTCCCTATGGGCCCGCATTTTGACAGCGAAATACTTTTCGGGTGCTGCTTCACAGGATGTGTCCAGATTTCCTCTGGAGGGTAGAGGTTCGATGGTGTGGGACACCCTTAAGGCTGGAGCACAGTTAGTGAAGCAAAGCCTGTTTTGGGTGTGCAATAGTGGAACTGAGGCCTTTTTCTGGGAAGACTCATGGGATGGTGCGCCACCCATATTAGTTTCACATCCTCATTTGCAAACGCTTGTTGACTCCTTTCAAGCTGCTGGCTGGAACAAAGTAATGCATTATAAAGAAGCTGTTAGCATAGGTTTGTCTATTGGTTACAGATGGAAAAATTCCTCTGATTGGCCACCTGGAGGCTCGGTGGAGGAGAAGAATGAATTAGTTCAAATCCTTGAGACCAGAGGATGCAATTCTCTGCAAGGAAGTGATGTGCTAGCCTGGGGTGGAGAGGCTACTGGTCAGTATTCTGTTTCTGCTGGGTATATGATTTTGATTCATCAAATTTTCAATAGAGATCAGGTCTTTTGGGGAAAAAAGGTGTGGAATCCAATATCTTGGCCAAAATGCAATTTTTTCATGTGGCTCCTTACTCACAATAAATGTCTCACCTGGGACAATTTGTGCAAACGTGGCTTTCAGGGGCCGTCAATTTGTGTGCTCTGTCATAATGGTGAAGAAACAGGGGCACACTTATTCTTTCAATGTCATTTTGTCAAACAGGTGTGGCACCTGTGGTGGTCTGCCTGGGGCGCCCCCTGCCGCCATGTTCATTCACTGAGTGAGTTTTGGGACAAATTGGGACAAGCTCCAGCTAGGAGTTCCATCTTGCAAAGCGCCTGGGTTGTTGGCCCGGCTTTTATATTGTGGAATGTTTGGTTGGAACGAAACAGGAGAGTGTTTCGGGGTGCGCAGCTTGAGCTTAGCTCGCTATGGACAAAAATTCGCTATTCGCTGCAGGAAACTCTGCAGTTTAAATGTTTGAGGGGCGCGGACCTGGACGTGGAAGTGACTGGGTTTTGCATGCGCCTAGGACTGGCCCTTAGCCCGAGCTTGGAGTCTGGGAAGAATGGAGCGCCGTTGACTGGGAGATGTTCAAAGATGCGACCAGTCAATAGAAGAGGCCGCTGGACTTCCCCTGAAGCTGGTAGGATAAAAATAAATACAGACGGTTCCTCAAGGGGGAACCCAGGTGACGCTGGTGTTGGCGGGATTGCTCGAGATTGTGCAGGGAATATCGTGTTTCTTTTCTCGATCTACAAAGGAAGGCACACAAATAACCATATGGAAGCAATGGCGATTTTGGAGGCTATGAAGTTCTGCTGTCAACAGGGATATTATGAGGTTATCTGCGAATCAGATTCGCAAGTTGTGATAAATTTGGTTAATAATGGGCCTACTGGTAAAGTAGATTGGAATTTAAGTGTTATTGTTCATCAGATTAGGAATTTATGTGCTTCTTTCAATTATAGTTCCTTCAATCACATTCCCCGGGAATGGAATAGTGTTGCTTATCGACTTGCCAAATGGGCTTCGGAGAACGGCCCTACGTGGAATATTACGGATAAGGGAAGGCTCCCTGTAAGTATGTATCAGGAATTGATTCACATGGTGGATCAGGAAAACAATCTGTAACTTTGGCTTTCTTGTTTCTGAATAAATTTTTACCCCCGTTTAGTTAAAAAAAAAAAAAAAAATCTATAAGAATCATATAATTTATATTAGAACATATAAAATATAAAAAAATTGTAATTATTTATACAGGTAAATATAATTATTTATAAGTAATGATTAAGTCGCTGACAACAACCTTTTAATACTTATGTGAAATATTCTACAACATTTATCTATTTATGAAAAAAATTATTATAACTTATTTTTCTCATAGTACTCACCACGTTTTCAATTACACGCAAATGATGCCGAGTTAAATAATACAGCGATTTTTTCGGAAATTGCAAAAATTAGGTGTTCACAGAAAATTCCAAAAACGTGTAGTGTCCACAGACGTATTGATTTTTCGAAGTGCTGCTGGTCCACAATTCTAGAAGGGAAGGATATTAAATTTCAACCACCTCTTTCGACCCCTTTCAGTTTATCTAAATTTGGCAGTCGACACCGCTTCCCATTAAAAAAAAAATTAATTAACATCAAATGTTAGTATAGTTTGTAAGAGTAAAGATTAAAAATTATTTATATACTTTTTAAAATTATGTAAAAATTGTAAAGTTTTTGACTATGTGTTTAAAATTTAGTTTTACATTTGATATTGTATTTTAAATTTGAAAATTTGTAAATACGGTTATATTATCATCAAATTTAATTTTTGGTGTGTTTTATTATTTATATTAATCACATAAATCTATTTTATTTATTTTAATAAAATATAATTATTTGTACATATTGATTGAACTCCTCCTAACCAGATTCATTACAACCTTTTATCATTTATGATTATTGTTGTATTGAATTAGACACTTAATTCTTAGAAGCTTTCACTTTTTAATATACTGCAATCTTTTCGGCAAGTATGTACAATCTAATGGGCTCCACTATCTATACAAATTATATAAATCATATTAACATACTGCGATCTTTTCGGCAAGTATGTACAATCTAATGGGCTCCACTATCTATATAAATTACATAAATCATATTAACATACTGCGATCTTTTCGACAAGTATGTACAATCTAATGAGCTTCACTATCTATATAAATTACATAAATCATATTAACATACTGCGATCTTTTCGACAAGTATGTACAATCTAATGAACTTCACTATCTATACAAATTACATAAATCATATCAAAAAATATTAAATATATAAATATTATATTATTGATCTAAATTAAATATAATTATCTGTAAGTGTTAATTAAGCTTGGCACGGCAACCAAGATAAAACAGATTATCGTTAATGATTACACAATTATTGCTTCTCGCCGACATCCAATCGTCTGATCTATCTTGGTGTTCACGCACACTCCTTTTCAATTACTGTTTCACCTATAAACTTTTCTCACTGTAGACATCCAGATAAGAACCCACCGTATTTCTTAGATGTCTATAAAAACCACCAACAACGCAGAAGAGCAACATGAGCCTTGTAGTGTGTTTTTTGCATTAAACACCGAGATCCTTCACGGCTATTCTCGTGACAGAAATTTTGTGCCATGGAAATAGGAAAGGTAAACTGCTTAAATCCTTATGTCAAACTTTGTAGAAAATAGTTGACACAGGAGTAAATTGTTGTGGTTTAATTACTGATAGCTTTTCCTTTTTGGGTCCTTTGAAATGTGCAGATGAACTACAACGAAAGTGGTAAGGCATCGGCAACTCCTTGTAGCGCTTGTAAGATCCTTGAGAGGAGTTGTGAAGAGCAATGCTTACTTGCTCCATATTTTCCATCAGACAATCCTCACAAGTTTGTTACCGCACACAGCATTTTTGGAGCAAGCAACATAATCAAGATGCTTAAGGTCAGGCAAGATTTTCATTTAAATAAAATTGATTTCTTTAAGCTGCCAGTTATATTGATATTATGTAATAGAAGGTGCAATCTGATGTATAATTATTGTTTGAAATTTTGAATGGATGGAAAATCTAATAAATATGTTAATATTTAATTTTTTTTATTATAAATTAATATTATGTAATATAGAAAGTGCTATTCGATCTATAATTATTGTTTGAAGATTTGAATGGGTGAACAATATGATATTTATTATTTTATTCCTCGATTCAACGAAAATATAATTTCATGTGGTTTAGTGTATCAGGGTCTTCCAGCGGATCGCAGAGGGGATGCTGTAAGTAGTATGGTGTACGAAGCAAATGAGAGGCTGAGAGACCCTGTATATGGGTGTGCAGGGACTGTATTTCAATTGCAGCAGCAAATATCAAATTTGCAATCACAATTGAAGGCGGCACAAGCAGAGCTTCTCAGGCTGCGTTCGCAGCATTCTGATTTTATGTCTCTAGTTTCACTGCTCTACACTTCAGGGGAGGAATTTTACTCACATGAATTGGATCCCTCGCTTCTGTGGGAACCACAATCACCATAAACTACAACTGCGGACGCGAGCAAAGGAGAGTGTTGCTATTTACAAATAATTTCACCAACGTTGTCAAGTAGTTGCAGTTAAACATGAAGAGATCATCTTAAACAAGTTTAAGACCCTAATTAATGTTCATTTCTGAAATGTGTTCTTCATTCACGGAATGTGTATTTTTAAAACATTGATTAAGAGCTGCTATTCCGCTATCAAAAGATTTAACCAAAATTTAGGGTTCAACATAAAGATTAATATCAATTAGAATAAATCAAAACGAAATTGATATATCTAATTAATCTAAGCATGTGTTGTCAAATTGAGCATGACAAAAGGAATGAAATTAAATCTGGAAAATATCATCTTATTAAAAAGAAATGGACGAACTTATATGTATGGATGTAGTTACAAGTTTTTTGGAAGATGCACGTGCTTAAATAGATAACATCTCCCCTTCTATTTAACATCTCCCCTTGCTAAATGGATGTTTTGATGGATGATGTTGGATGCATGATTGATGATTGACATTAGTATTTAATAGAGCTTCAGTGCACTTATTAGTTATGTTTAGAATGGAGAATCCTCTATTTATAGAGTTTCTTGACTTATGTGTGTCGTCGATCTTGGATCAAGATCTATGATTGAGGATTAGTGCTCTTCATAAATGAGGGAGGTGGAATGTGCAAGAAAGAGGGATGGAGTGTGTAAGAGGAGGAAAGATGAGGCATGGACTTATAACATGTCTTTTTAAAAAAGGGATTGCATGGGGATTCAAAATAAATTAAAAATTAATTTGTGGGATAATGTGAGGAAAATAGGATTTACTAATTTATGAAAATAGGGATAATCCAAATTACATAGATTTTTCCATTAGAAAAATATTGGCTAATTAATTGAGATTAATTAGTTAATGTAATATGATGTGATATTTGTGGGAATGGATATGGTCACGGAAGAAATAATTAATTGTCTAGGGGGTGATGAACAATGAAAGTTAGGGATCCTAGTGCAAATAGAAGACAAATTAGATAATTTAAGACAATAATAGCATGAATTAGTAGGATTAAAATTGACACAATGTGTCCTATTTTCATTGTCTCTATTTCTATTCTCTTTTAGATGATGTTGCGAAACATGATGGGTGAAGTAATGAATTTTCAAAGAAAGAAGAATCCAAAAAAATGATGGACAAAAGTTAGATGATGAAGGATGAAAGAATGTGATGGATGATGTACCCTCGAGAGGGCATACGAAGAAGAAAGACATAATGGGATCTCAAAAAAAAGAGTAAGAATTAATTGTGGGTGATGAAGAAATATGGTTTGGGATGCATGATGTGATGATTAAAATGGATGATATTAATGCATGGACAAGATTAAGCCACTCGAACTGATTTTTGTATGATTTAATGTTCAATGATGATGGATTGACTTTCCCCAAACAGGGCAAATTTGGGAAGGAAACATCTTAAGATAAGCTACAGACTTTGAATTTTCAAAAATAAAGTGGATTTGGGAAAAATACCCCAAAAAAATGTGAGCTTGGATTTGGGAACTATCTATCTTGATGATTAGTTGCATGCTTGATTTGTCCCAAATAGGGCATAAGTTGTGACCTTGGATTGGATGGATGATTGATTAATAAATTGATTGATTTTCAATAATAGATCAAGGATTTAACCTATTGCATGGATTGAGGATGGTGATCATGTTTGATGGATGATAGGAATCATTGAATCAAACGTATGTGTGATGGCTAATGCATTTTTAAAGAATGAAGAAGCCACCAAAAACCAAGCACACAAGGATGCCCCAAGCAATGCAATAATGATTGAAGAATAATGTGATTAGATTTGGAGACAACTAGATAACTTTTAGATGATAAAATGATTAAATTGCATTGGATAGGGGACTTGGAAAATTGATGTCTACACATGTCGATTGTCTAAATGATTGTTAGATTTGGATAGTTAGAAGGAAATGATGCTGATAGGAATGGATGTGAAAATAAAAACAAGAATGAGAATGAGAATGAGAATGAGAATGAGAATGCGAATGGGAATGGGAATGGGAATGGGAATGGGATTGGGAATGGGAATGGGAATGATAATGGTTAGAATAAGAATGATTATATCCATTCTAACCATATAAATTGTATAGGACTAAGCACTTCCTAGATAGTCCGAATGGACCTCTGACCAATGTAGTTATCCCAAGAAATAGGAGGAATATGATGAGAAAATATGGTGAAGATGGAAATGAATGTAGTCAAGTCAACCTGAAAAGCATTGTGTGACTAGGCATTTTCTAAATAGTTCAATCAGACCGTGGAATCTGATGAAGAAAGATGATGAAAATTTGAATGATGGTGAATGACCTGACCTCAAAAACTTTGTGCGACTAGACACTACCTACATAATCCAAATAGACCTCAGGGTAATGTAGTTCTCAAGGAAAGGGAGGAATATAATTTTAAAAAATTATGAATATAGAAATAATGGTGGTCAAGTTGACCTTAGAAACATCATGTGACTGAACGTTGCCTACATAGTCCAAATGGACCTCAATTCAATGTAGTTCTCCCAAAAAGGGAGGAATATAATGAGAAAATATGGATGAAGATGGAAATGATAGTGATCGAGCTAACTTTAGAAACTTCATGTGACTATGCACTATCTGCATAGTCTAAATAGACCTCAAACCAGCATATTTATCCCATAAAGGGAGGAATTTGATGAGAAAAGATGAAAAACATGGAAATGATGGTGGCCGAACTGACCTCAAAAACTTCATGTGACTAAGTATTGTCTACATAGTCTAAATGGACCTTAGGTTGATGTAGTTATCTTAGAAAGGGACAAAATATGATGAGGAACGATGATGAAGATAGGAATGATGGTGTTTGAGCTAACCTCAAAAACTTAATGTGACTGAACACTTCCTACATAGTCCAAATAGACCTAATGGTGATGTAGTTCTCTTAGAAAGGGATGAATTTAATGAGAAATGATGAAGAATGAGAATGGGAATGTAGAATATTATATGATGTTGATAAATGTTATAAGAATGAAATTACTGAATTTGAATATAGATAAAGTTTGAAAATATTATGTGTATACATAATGTAGATGGATATATCAGACTGATTTTATAGTAGATGGGTCAGTTAATAATTATAAGGCATGATTGGTCACCAACAATTTCTCACAGGTAGTTGGCATTGACTACTCAGAGACCTTTACACTTGTTACAAGGATGACTTTGATCTAACTCACACTAGCTATAGACATAACACATGGTTGGGATGTGCACTAGATGGATGTGAAGAGTGCCTTTATTCACAGAGATCTTGATTAGGAGATCTACATAGATCATCAACCTGGGTTTATTTAGGATTTATCCTTAGTTTACAAACTTAGGAAATCCATCTATGGCCTCAAATAGGGCCCTCGGGCTTGGTACACTAAGAAGGATGCCTTCTTGATTACTTCAATTTTAACCAGGTATCATTCAAACCCCAATGTATAATTTTTAAGATAGGATGATTCATTACAAATACTGGTCCTTTATGTTGAATATATTTTGATCACCAAGAGTTCTTTTTCATCTATTATAGTAGTGAGGAAAACTCTTCAAGATAGATTTGACATGATAGACTTGGGTCTTCTACATTACTTCCTTGGCATTGATATATTATAGTCTAATTTAGGGATTTCAATTACATAGCCCAAGTATGATCTTGATCTTTTGGCTTAGTTTCATATAGATTATTGTAATCCATCTCTAACTCCCTTTGTATTAGGAGTCAAACTTGATGCTAACTATTCTACACCTTTGATTAATACCACTCGGTATCGACAAATTGTTGGTAGCCTCATTTATCTAACTCATACCAGGCCTAATATTTCATATGGAGTAGGCATTATTTCACAATTCATATAGTATCCCCATGAGCTGAACTAAAAAATAGCCAAGTAAATACTCCACTACATTTAGGGCTCTTATAGATTCAAGATTTGGTATAGATTTGGCACAAAAGTTGACTTGGTTGGTTTTATATATTCATATTGAGCTAACGATACTTAGAATCACAAGTCTACTTCAGGTTACAACATTTTTTGGGTTATGGTCCTATCAATTGGTCTAGTAAGAAGAAACATGTTATTTCTATATCATCTATATAGGTAGAGCATAGGGGATCTATTAACATAGCTATTAAGGCTATTTGGCTTTAGGGGATTTTATTTGATTTTTGCATACCTTACAAATAACCCACCATCATCTATTGTGATAACCAAAGTACCATTCAGATATGCAAGAATCCATTTCAACACAAGCAGACTAAACACATTGATATTCACATGCATTTTATTCAAGAGTTTATTCATGTTCAAGTCATTGATTTGAGATTTTATCAATCTTCAGATCAAGTTACATATATATTTAGCAAACCCTTCACTAAGATTAAGTTCATTCATATACGAGATCTTCTTGGGGTGTGGTCTACAACAACAACATCATCATCTTTAGTGGGGGATTCTAGCCTCTTCACTTATTCTATGTTTGTCTTTTCAGGGGAGTTTTTCCTATGGGTTGTCTCCTTTTCTCTACTTAATTGGAGATTGCTTTGTATTGGGTACCTAAATAGACCCAGTTGTCAGGACCCATTTTTTTACACTATCAACTTAAGTTATGATTATGGTGTGGGGTGTTCGAGTAGGGGTTTTCTTTTTTCCCATATTTAATTATTATGTGATTTTTTCCCTCACTTGGATTTTTCCTACTTTCCTGAATAAGCTTGCTTAGGTGTACTTGGAGTTACATTTTGACCAAAATAATAGGAAGTAACTCCCTTGATTGGCTATTTTGGGTATGGGAGTTACTCTTCTATTATTGACTCTCTGAATGCCTTTCTTGGGGGAGTTACTCATGCACTCCTATTTGTACACCTCTCTTGGTGAGCTATTTTCTATGGAAGATTGGTTTTGGCTCTTATCTTGTTTATGCAATATTCTCATGTATGTGATTTCATTTTCTTGTAGATATTATGTTGTGTACATACTTGACTCTTGCCTATCACAAACTTGTACACTCACTTGATCTAGAGATCTTGGCATCCACTCCGATAGGTAGAATAGGTACCATTTATGTTTTTAGGCAAAACACTACCCTTTATGCCAAATGGGTTGTCTAATCTATTAAAAGTTTTGAATCTTGGAAAGTATCGTTGATACATTTCCTCTCTGTTGGCTCTCAAAATGGAAAAACATGCTAGAATAATATAGCGTTCCATACTTTTCTCATCACTTCCACCCTAGTCAAAGTTGATTAGTCTTTTATGGCAAATAAAATCTAGAAAGATTTGAAATAGTCAATCCTTTAAAACAATTGGTTTGAAATGGGTTTAGATCAATTATATCCTTTAATGGACACATTTTTTTTTGTCTCCCATCATGTATAGAATTTTTATCCTACTTACTAAAATGTCAGGAATCAAAGTCCTTCATCTTTTTAAACAAGGCATTTCCACTCTTATAGATCTTGTCCCTTCCAAAGATTACATTCCAAATGCTCATCCTATAGAGGATGTACAAGCTCTTAGCTTTTGATTTGCCTTATAAATATGCATTCAATATCTCATGCCAAATTTTAAGATGAAAGAAATTGTTATGCATCCTCTAATGTCCTAGTGCAAATATTAGCAGTACAATTGTGACACCACTTTTACGAACTACTCTTTGAAATTGCTTTATCAAATCATGAGTCCTTTTTAATCATATTTAGTAATGTCTAATAGACATTGGATTTTGGATTATTATCCCCAAACATGGCTTGTCCACCTCAACCATATATATAACTCCAAGATTGAGCTTAAGCTTGCACACTTTCTTTGGTGTCTTGTCTATTAAGGTATGCCGCTAGGTGAAAGACTTAATCACATAGGGATATCTAATCCAATTTTCCTTTCATGTTTAGACCCAAGATATTTAAAACTTATTTTATTTTTCTCATTATCATGAAGCTTGGCAATGGATTCATAGTTTATTTCAACCTTTCCACCCAAAGCCCATCAATTGTAGGATGATAGTATTTGGAGATAGTTCTCAACAACTGATATACATAGTATTTCTATGTATTTTTTTCATAGCTATTATATTTTTTCAGCTTTGGAAATCTAGGAATACAATTATTTTCAATAATGAGGCTCTCACATTACTTATCAGTTGATGATAAAATTATTTTGATCTCTTGCACTTGTTTATAGATCTAGGCACATGCAAAAAAGATTTACCATGACTTTTAACATCTTGAGGAGCTCCTCAATCATTGGGGAGTGTGCCATATACTATGATAAAGGTTATTTTGAGTTTTACCCAGCATAATTCTCCTCCACTAACACCTAGACATCAATAGATCCACTACAACAACCACTTCTCCTCTCCTTGTCCTCAATGAGGGAGTTGGGCTCTATCACCACACATAAAACTATTTGTTGGACCATCTTGTTAGTATTCGCTAGTGCAAGGTGGTGATAAGGAGGGTGTTATGATGCCATTACTTCTTGGGTGGCTCTTTCGAAGAATGTTCTAGACGAGTATGTTGCTTTGGATCTTCCCTTGGGAGTGCCCTATTCTTGGGCTAATATTCCTCCTAAGGAATAGTATTGTTGCTTGTGCATGACTTTCACATTTGCCTTAGTGTTTTTTTATGTTTGTTTGACATTGTTGGTTGTTATATAGTCATGTTTAGCTAGCATTTTCTCTATATTTTTGTGTCGTGTGTTAGTCAACATGGATATCGATCCATAAATACGAACTAAACACCTTTTTATTCTAACAGTTTGTAATTTATCATTTTATTATTAATCAATATATCAATGCATTCTAATAAAAATAAACTTCTCTTAGTGTTATTATTAGGCTTCTTCTAGTTTTCATGGATTCGATTATCTTATTAATATTTTCTTTTGGAGGAAGTCTCTATACATCCTCTGTTATATTGTAATTGATTTGGACCATTTAATTTGATTTCCCATTGACAAATCTTGTGTCTCAACATTTTATAATTTGTTGTGCTCCAATTAAGTTATTGAAAACTATTCTTACTTTATTGATAACATGTCTTACCTTCCATTTGTTCATATATTTTCAATTGACTTTTCGTCAAAAGTCTCATCTTAAATTATTTTGAAATTGTTTCTCATATTTTATTGTATTTTTTATTTTCCTTTAATAACTATTTTCAATATTTTTGTTGACTTTTCATTATTTATCCTTTTTTTTATAAAATTTTGTTCTTTATTTCTCTCTTGATAAGCCTTTCAATCTTTTATATATAAAATGGTTCCTTATCAATTTTTTGTTTTCAACTAAACTATTATCATACCCCAATACCCATTTAGACTTCTAATCTCTATAAAATCTCTTCCCAAAAACTCATAATTCCACTCAAACATATTTTCCCATTAAAAAATATAAAATAAAAATAAAAAAATAAATACTTTACCTTTCGTATCTAACTTCACGATAGAAAAACTATTTAATTACGGGCCCTTTTCCATGGATTTGGTCATTCATTTTCGTCTCACTGTTTCTCTTACAATACTTTTGTCCTACTTTTCACCCATATTATGTGAGGTTTCCTTGTGAGCATTTCATTTTAAAAATAGTAATTATATAATATTATAAATAAATATCACTCACCCAAAAAAATGTCATTTCCTTTTATCTGCTTTCATCTATATTATGTGTAGATTCCTTTTGTCCCTTTTCTCCCACTTGTGAGGGTTAAAAATAACACTGATTGAAAAGCTTTTTTTTTAAATATATAATATTAAAATATATAATTAATTTTTTTTAAAAATCACACTTAAAAAATATTGTTTTATTATAAAAATTAATTAATTAATTAATTAAATAAAAAATTAATTAACTTTTTAATTAAAAATCTATAAATTTTAATAATATTTTTTAAAACTCAAATGAGCAACAAAACACCAAAATTAAGAAATCATAACACCATAGTCTCAATTAATATGTATGAGAATAGAGTGTTATTTCTATCGAGCAATATAAGGAACATGTCTTTGAGTACAAAATAGCAAATTAATTATTGTTATGCTTGTAAAACAAATAAGAAAGTTGCGGTGTATCCATATGTTTGTGAATGGACCACTACAACTCAAATTCTAAAATATTATAAAAATCATTAAAAAGGATTTACTTTGAAATATAGTATTAAATAAGTTCTAGTTTAGGATGTCATCTTTTTAGGGGTAAAGATCATCTCAGTGGGAAAGTAGCGTGAGGTTATTCCTAAAGAGTAAGATGGGTTTTCAATGTTTGATCCTAATTTAGATTGAGGAATCCTATTTGAAAAGATATGGTTAAGGATATAAAAATGATGAAGCATAAGGGTGAATATCATATCTACAATAAATTAATTAATACACTAAACTTAAATATATTGTACACTGAATTTATTAAACTAAGATAGACTATTAATTGAAAGTACAACTATACTAAATATTAAAATGGCACAAAAAAGAGTATTTATTTGGTTCTAATGCTAATGCATATCTAGATCTAGAACAAACAAACAGTAGATAAGAAGATAGTTTCAGATCAATCGTCAGATTTTGGATCTGATGCCTCTAGCTCTCTATACATTTGTGTCATCCCGATACAGTTGTGTCGATGCTAGTGTCTGAGTTCAACATTAGTGTCATGTACAAAATATCTGCTCAAATAGGGTAGACCACCTAGATGTCTTTGAGCTTAGCTTTGCCTTTGTTTTAATACATTCAAATCTAGGTCATGGACTGCCATTCCTGGTGAAATAGTAAAACCCTAGCTTTCCATTTTCAATGTGACCTTGTAAAAAAATGGGTTAGAGAGAACACGGTGTTGAGATGGCCCACAGTAACCCTACCATCAAAGAGCATTGCATATATAACCAATATTTTGAAAGAGGGCCTTAGACTTGTGTAGTTCTCCCCAACATGTTGGCTTGCATGTGAATCATGCAATGTGTATAAAGTAAGTACAACATTGACCTAACTTGGAACTTGGCAAATATGATCTTATGACCACTAATTTAGTACTTAAGACCTGTATCTGGGTTGTTCCTTTGACTAATATCAAAATAGGGTAGAATAAGAAAGTTTATGGCAACTTAAGTACTTCTTGAGTGCTCTTTAGTCTGATTGCAGGGTGGTGAATGAATGAGGCTTGATATTATATTTATAATAACACTATCAAGAGATAACTCACATTAAATCACTTAGGCCGACCGTTATGATACGTTTCATTTACAAATTGAATGACTTTAGGGAATTGGACACTTACATTAGGATAGGACAATAATGTTGACGTTATTGTTTGTCTTAAATGTTAGTGTCTAGGGAGAGGGAAAGCAGGCATCTGCTCAAAACTTATATAAGTGTAAGATAAGTACATTTTAAAGATTTTGGGCATGATGGGATGTCTATGTCATCAATATAAACCTAGTCATACTAAGAGATATACCGAGAGGCACAATATAGAGTAGGTGCAAGGTTTTTAAAAGCAAGGCATGTGTAGAATTAAGAGGAATGACTAAGGTCTGAGTTTGCCAAATGTGTAATACTAAGGTGCTACATAATCAAAAAATATCATCTACATTTTGATGCCCCCCTTAATATAGTAATGAAATTACTAATTTAAATGAAAGGAATAAGCGCCTTGGTGATAATGCACAACTTGTATTTACTTGAGTTGAATTTGAATGATTTGTTGGAGTTAGGTTTGAGTGATTTATTGGTGACTGACCTATAACCAAGAACATATTATATTGTATAATCAATGCATATAATCTAAGTCAAAAGTAATTGAAATTGATTGAAATTGAAAAAACATGGTTTAGGAGTACACATGTGTATCGATGTAACCACTTTACCTATTGGCAAGTTATTTTTACAAAAGATGTATCATTACAAAGTCCTAAAATTGATATTAGGATAAATACAGATAAATCTTTTAAAGTAAATGTATCCAAGGAGGTAGATAGAGAGAGAGGTTGGAAGGCACATGCCCCCAACTTTTAAGCAAAAGTGAGTTTCCACCTGGTAGTTGAGATTAGCTTAACCATGCAACCCAATTATACTTATAACTTGATGAGATGATCAAGTCCACACTAAAAACTTGGCAAGATTGAGTGATTTAATCACCCCAACCATACTAAAAGGTGAACCAATTACTACAATAGATTGGCTTGCTAAAGTCTGTAAAATTCTATAGGATATTAGTATGTGTAATAATTTTGGAATCTGAGATTGATTTAGATTTTACAACATTAGACAGATGTTGCATAGCATATGCACCTTCGATATGTCTCATATTAAAACTGTGTGTAACAATGCTACCATGTATAAAATTCTACCACAAATATGTATTTGAATCATATAACTGTGTGCTTTGGTCAATTCAAAAAACTGTGTGTGTAAATGTGTTGATTTTTTAAAAGGTTATTAGGCCACCCAAAATTCTAGAAGGTAAGGATATTAAATTTCAACCAACACTGTTGACCTCTTTCAGCTTATCTAAATTTGACAGTCAAAATTAATCAACATGAAATGTTAATATAATTTATATGAAGAATAAAGATTAAAGATTATTATTATACTACCTATAATCATGTAAAGTTTTTAATAGTGTGTCCAAAATTTGTTTTTACTACTCTGTCCAAAAATTACTATTGGAATGCTTCAGGATTACCTTATTATTAAAAATATTAAATCGAAGGTTACACAGTAAAGCGGCCAATAAAAATGGCACCGACTCTCAAAACCCCCTCACTGGCTGGGTAAAGGGAAAAACAAAAAGTGAGCCCTCAGGACAACCATGTTTGTTAGGCAAAACCTAGTAGGTAAAACCAAAAAATCAAAAAACCCTAAAAACTAGTATATGTACAACAACCAAAGCAGAACATCACCATAGATTGAGAAATTAGGAATAACCACAACTTTAAAGAGAACCATTGCCACCACTACAGCGATCGTCACCGTTTCAGCGGCTATTGTTTTTACAATGATGACCAAACTAGATAAATGCAGTCAACCGAACCGCTAGAGAACACACCAAAATGCCAACCAAGGTCGTAGCAAACTACAGAGGTAAATCCTAAGCACCATCGAATAGAGAATGAGAAACAAACAAAGCACAAATCCCACGCAGGGTGATCACGAGTACCAAGCCGAATAGAGAACATGAACAACGAACAGAGAACACAAGAAACATGCCACAAAATGTAAGAAGTGGGAGCCAAGTGATGGCCTAAAGGCACTGTGGCAACCCTCCCAACCTCCCCTGGCCTTATGTGCTGACTGAGCCATGCTCAATCCAAGCACACCCTAAGATTAGGGTTTCAAGGGAAGGGGAGGAGGGCATGCAACGCCTCCATATACGAAAGTACTTTTCTCTGTTCAAAATTTAGCCTTGGATCTTATACAATTTTTAAAATCTAAAAATTCTTAAATATGATCATACGACCATTAAATTTAAATTTTTTGAGCTTCCGATAATTTAACATTCTATAATATTTTATATAAATATTTATAAATTGATTGATTTCATTGTCTATATGAATTAAATTATATTAAAACATATAAAAAATTTAAAAAATTTGTAATTATTTATACAAGTAAATCTATACTAATCATATAATTTATACTAGAACCTATAAAATATTAAAAAATTGTAATTATTTATAAGTAATGATTAAGTCCCTGACAACAACCTTTTAATATTTGTGTGAAATATTCTACAACATTTATCTATTTATGAAAAATTTATTATAACTTATTTTTCTCATAGTACTCACCACGTTTTCAATTACACGCAAATGATGCCGAGTTAAATAACACAGCGATTTTTTCGGAAATTGCAAAAATTAGGTGTTCACAGAAAATTCCAAAAACGTGTGGTGTCCCAACAGATAATTCCAGAAAAAAAAAAGAAAAAAAAGTGTCCACAGACGTATTGATTTTTCGAAGGGCTGCTGGTGAGATTAAAAATTATTTATATACTTTTTAAAATCTAGAAGGGAAGGATATTAAATTTCAACCACCTCTTTCGGCCCCTTTCAGTTTATCTAAATGTGGCAGTCGACACCGCTTCCCAATTAAAAAAATTAATTAGCATCAAATGTTAGTATAGTTTGTAAGAGTAAAGATTAAAAATTATTTATATACTTTTTAAAATTGTGTAAAAAATGTACAGTTTTTTTGACTGTGTTTAAAATTTAGTTTTACATTTGATATTGTATTTTAAACTTGAAAATTTGTAAATACAGTTATACTATTATCAAATTTAATTTTCGGTGTGTTTTATTATTTATATCAATTACATAAATTTATTTTATTTATCTTAATAAAATATAATTATTTGTACATATTGATTGAACTCCTCTTAACCAAATTCATTACAACTTTTTATCATTTATGATTATTGTTGTATTGAATTACACACTTAATTCTTAGAAGCTTTCACTTTTTAATATACTGCAATCTTTTCGGCAAGTATGTACAATCTAATGGGCTGCACTATCCATACAAATTACATAAATCATATTAACATACTGCGATCTTTTCGGCAAGTATGTACAATTTAATGGGCTCCATTATCTATATGAATTACATAAATCATATTAACATATTGCGATCTTTTCGACAAGTATGTACAATCTAATGGGCTCCACTATCTATAGAAATTACATAAATCATATTAACATACTGCGATCTTTTCAGCAAGTATGTACAATCTAATAAGCTCAACTATCTATACGAATTACATAAATCATATTAACATACTGCGATCTTTCGATAAGTATGTACAATCTAATGGGCTCCACTATCTATACAAATTACATAAATCATATCAAAAAATATTAAATATATAAATATTATATTATTGATCTAAATTAAATATAATTATCTGTAAGTGTTAATTAAGCTTGGCACGGCAACCAAGATAAAACAGATTATCGTTAATGATTACACAATTATTGCTTCTCGCCGACATCCAATCGTCTGATCTATCTTGGTGTTCACGCACACTCCTTTTCACTTACTGTTTCACCTATAAACTTTTCTCACTGTAGACATCCAGATAAGAACCCACCGTATTTCTTAGATGTCTATAAAAACCACCAACAACGCAGAAGAGCAACATGAGCCTTGTAGTGTGTTTTTTGCATTAAACACCGAGATCCTTCACGGCTATTCTCGTGACAGAAATTTTGTGCCATGGAAATAGGAAAGGTAAACCGCTTAAATCCTTATGTCAAACTTTGTAGAAAATAGTTGACACAGGAGTAAATTGTTGTGGTTTAATTACTGATAGCTTTTCTTTTTTGGGTCCTTTGAAATATGCAGATGAACTACAACGAAAGTGGTAAGGCATCGGCAACTCCTTGTAGCGCTTGTAAGATCCTTGAGAGGAGTTGTGAAGAGAAATGCTTACTTGCTCCATATTTTCCATCAGACAATCCTCACGAGTTTGTTACCGCACACAGCATTTTTGGAGCAAGCAACATAATCAAGATGCTTAAGGTCAGGCAAGATTTTCATTTAAATAAAATTGATTTCTTTAAGCTGCCAGTTATATTTGATATTATGTAATAGAAGGTGCAATCTGATGTATAATTATTGTTTGAAATTTTGAATGGATGGAAAATCTAATAAATATGTTAATATTTAATTTTTTTAATTATATATTAATATTATGTAATAGAGAAAGTACTATTCGATCTATAATTATTGTTTGAAGATTTGAATGGGTGAACAATATGAAATTTATTATTTTATTCCTCGATTCAACGAAAATATAATTTCATGTGGTTGAGTGTATCAGGGTCTTCCAGCGGATCGCAGAGGGGATGCTGTAAGTAGTATGGTGTATGAAGCAAATGCGAGGCTGAGAGACCCTGTATATGGGTGTGCAGGGACTGTATTTCAATTGCAGCAGCAAATATCAAATTTGCAATCGCAATTGAAGGCGGCACAAGCAGAGCTTCTCAGGCTGCGTTCGCAGCATTCTGATTTTATGTCTCTAGTTTCACTGCTCTACACTTCAGGGGAGGAATTTTACTCACATGAATTGGATCCCTCGCTTCTGTGGGAACCACAATCACCATAAACTACAACTGCGGACGCGAGCAAAGGAGAGTGTTGCTATTTACAAATAATTTCACCAACGTTGTCAAGAAGTTGCAGTTAAACATGAAGAGATCATCTTAAACAAGTTTAAGACCCTAATTAATGTTCATTTCTGAAATGTGTTCTTCATTCACGGAATGTGTATTTTTAAATGTGTATTTTTAAAACATTGATTAAGAGCTGCTATTCCGCTATCAGAAGATTTAACCAAAATTTAGGGTTCAACATAAAGATTAATATCAATTAGAATAAATCAAAACGAAATTGATATATCTAATTAATCTAAGCATGTGTTGTCAAATTGAGCATGACAAAAGGAATGAAATTAAATCTGGAAAATATCATCTTCTTAAAAAGAAATGGAAGAATGACTATTAGCTAAATAGAGATAATTTGTGGTATCAAGTTATTGGTATATATCTAAATCATGGCATATTAAGTGATATGATGTTAGATATTATTACCATAAATATTAGTTAATGTAAATAAAGACAGTAAAATAATATATAAAGATGTAAAATGGATATATTGTATCCATTGTATTTTCATAATAGAATTAGTTTCTGCATCTCACACAGATTGTATTTAATTTTATAGAATGTGTTTCAGCATACAACATAGAAAAAAGTGATTTAATTGGAAAATGAGGAGAAGATGAACAAATGATCCAATTTCTACAATAAAAGATCTCTTATGAAAAATCCAACTACAAACATCATGAAGACACTGATAAGGCCTTATTAGGTTCCTTTATTATGGACTTGGATCCATCAAACTCTAAGGACGTGGTTTTGTGGAGATCATATAACCATTAGGATATTTTTATTTTTGCATTATTAGGTCTTGTGAATATTTATAGTTGACACATTTGATATCTTTGCTAAGTAAATTATTTGATTATTCATGGATATTTATAGTTGACATAATTTATTTGGTTATATTTTTTAGTAAGCTTTGAGATATATGTTGTTATGAGACAACAGGATATTACTTAGGTTATATTTTTGCATTGATGTGAGTTAGTTGTAGTGTATGTGTTTATATTATGAACATGTTGATGTGTTATTTCAATTATATTTTATGTTATATATTTATCACGTTGATATGATCTAACTACCTTCTTGTTGTGAGGTTGAAGTAGGAGAACTCATCTTTCAGAACGTGCTGGAGATAGAGTACCATCAGATAAGGTGACATAGATGAAGATATTGGAGGATGATATAGAACTAACAAGAACCTTATACACACCACAATAGTTAGCACATGTTAGAATGTATAGTGAAATAGGTAACATAGTATATTTATTATTGATTGCATTAGATAGTTGATTTATATGGTTTGTCAGTATAGTTTAAATAGCTTAATGAATTCATTTTGCATAATTGAAGTATTTGATTATTAATTCTATTGGAAACATTATTATCATAATTAGATTTAAAATTTAGTTATTAGATGATGAAAATATCATTCAAATTTTATGGCAATAAAGGATGATTAATCAATTTAGAAAAATTACAGATTTTTGATAAATAATGTTAAAAATAAATAAAATTTAGAAATTGTTATTGAGAGGAAAAAACAAAAAAAAATGAAAAGAATGGTCTAAAATTAGGAAAATAAAAAATAAATAAATACCTTAAAATTTAAAAAATAAATAAAAGAAAAACAAAAAAAAAAAGGGAAAAAAAAAAGAAAAATCTTTTAAAATGGAAAAGACTAAGCCTACTTAAAGAAAAGGATTTTTGGAAAAGAAATCTATCATGAGATTTTGAAAAAGGAGAATTGAAAAGGAAAAAATGGAGTGTAGCATCAGAAAGAACACACAGAAGAAGCATTGGTAAGAGGAAAATCAAGGCTGAGCATGGTACAAGTTGTCAGATAGGCCATGTTATTAAATTTATGAATTTATCTGTATGTTTATAAGATTAGTAATATGGTTTGGGTGTATGATTTTTTTGGCATGAATTTGTAAATCATAATAGCATTGAGTGAGTAAATATCTTTACTTTTTATTTTCATCGACTCACAATTAGGCATCACTCAAGTATAACGACTCAACCAAAACAATAAAATAGAGACCTTTAGCAGACTAAGATGCCAAACTCTATCTTATTAAGGAAATTTGAATAAAGAAGAAAACAATTTTAACTCAGGGCATTCTACTTAGTCAACAGATCCATGTATATACTTCAATGCATGGTAAAGAAAGCGAAAATATTGTTTATAGTTTTGTTTGGCAGTGCTAAGATTTAGTATTGGTTAACTATGTGAAGCATTGATCTACATGTTTTCTATTGGGTCGATTTGAAATATATACTTATGTTTAATGGCTGGTATAGTTGGAACTAATTAGATGGATTTGAATTAAATATATCTGAATAATAATTATAAAACTAAATAAATTATGTATATATTGGTGCAACATAACATCAATCTGTATTTGGACAAAATATCAGTCTGTAAATATTAATCACAGAATCCTAGTTAGGCATCACTGAATATTTAATTTACATCCGATTTAATATATAAGGAGTCACTATATGTATTGTATTGACAGCCTATTAAAGATATAATGTCTTCGTTGTAATTGTGGCATACTGTGTCCTAGAAGTGAGTATTATTAGCTGGTATAGATTAGATTATCATCGTATAGTATAACTCCCAGTCATACAGCATAATATATGGGTCAATATATATTGATTGGTTTCTAAATTAGATCGTTGATATTTTATTTCTATCTTATACAAGGAAAAATGAGTTGTTGAAGTTTATTTGATATCTTATGTATTATATTGGCATCACTGAAGTTTATTTTATAGCTTATGTATTATATTGGCATCATTGAAGTTATCACTCAACCTATATTAGAAGCAAAGGGTTATTTTATATTTCAATCTCATCTTGTGTAACATACGAAAAATGACATCACTATATTTTTTATTAAGGATTATTATTAATCATAGTAAAAATGGAATCAAATAAATTAATTCTTAACCTTTATTTTGAGTCGCTATCCATTTGAATACACAACCTATCATATAGAGAGAAGTCACCATATGTAGAGATGTATCCCTTGTTTTTTGGACATTTTTTGTTAGCGAAATTAATTAGCAATGATTTGGTGGCTTTTAGAAGATTAAAATTATAATGGGTAGAATTGCTCTTATATAGTTATGTGAACCCAAATAATAGCCAAATTCACAAATAATAATATGTTTAAAGCTCTTGTATATATGGGTCTATATCAGTGAACTTTTAACTTAAGTATATATGGATTCATATAGAAGCCTCAAATTTGACTACGTAGGATTTATAGATTATAAAACATAGGCAATCTATTCTATATTTAAGCGGTTGAATAACCTCATGAAAATCTCATTTGGGAATATGGATAACCATAGGTGTTATTTTTAGTTATTATATTGAGAATCCTCCAAGTGTTTAATGAGGTAAAAGAAAGATTAAAAACCTAATGAAGTCTTAATTATGATATGTATGAATTGCTTATTATATATAACTTGTGATTCAAAAAACATGTGGTGTAAGTATAACCTTAAAATAAGTTACGGTATGCTTAAAGTGAGATATAGGTGTTAATGTGCCTATTTACATATTCATGTACATAGAGGTGTATTTTTATAGTTATAGTTTCACAAGTGGATTATAAACTATAATCAAGAATTATGCATAATAAAACTTATTGAATGCATGCATTCAAACCCCTTACATATAAAAATTGTGAGTTTGGTTTACGATATGTTTCATGAGAACTGAGATCTATTTGGTTATATGTAGCTGTTTATATAAGAATTTATGTTTCCATGGATTTATGACTACTTTATTAGACTAGTTGTGATTCTTGAAAGTTATGCTTAAAAACACTAGACTATGGTATTATGAGTTATCATAGGGTGTATAATGTTTGTAAAATAGCTATTGTAATTAAAATTTGTAGTTAAATGTGTATTTTTAGCTAGATGGTATTAACTATAGTCATTATTTCTAGTATAAGATAAAAAATAATGTAAGATCCATTCATACATTTGACAGAATAAATGTATGCTTTGATTACTCTTATGATTATCATATTATATGATGTAGTTGCTAGTAAGATATAAATTGTATGAATCTTGTGATTAAATTATGTTTGATCAATCTTGCATTGCTGATACTATGTAAGGAGTGAGATAGACTTCACTAGCTTACTAGCATCACAATACCAGATGAAGACAATCCAATCAAGTGATGTGTATGAATTTTGATTGATCTATAGATCTCTATTATTTATTATTCTTAAAAAATTTAGTCAAAATATTTTTATTGAGACACTATAATTTCATGAGTAGGATTTACATGTTTTTGTGATATCTTACGATATAATGAGTTTTTATATGATACACTACATGTTTAGTTTTAGAAATCATACATCACATAGGTACTTGCTTGTCTCTATAGATTCTTGCTTAATCCATGAAGGGAGGTCTATTTCTCAATAGGATTAGTACGGGGGATCATTGGTCCTTGATTGGTGTGGAAAAGCACTCAGATGATGCTCTCCCTCCCCATAACAATACTACTTTTGAGACAACACTTGATATTACTATAGATACTTTAGTTCAATAACTATGCTCTAGGAGGAGCCATGTATATTATATGTACATTGTATTTTATTGTGCTTATTATTGAAATATTATCATGAAGAGTTGTAATTACTTATTATTGTACATTGACAGTTGTTGTATACTTGTATCAATTGTAGCTGAGTTAGTGTAATTACTTTCTATATTCATATTATATAGTGTTCTCTAATATTAGAGATCAATGGTATATGATGTAATATGCATTATTTAATTTTATCACACAGAGTATTTCATATGATCTCTATTTAGATTATCATGGTGTAATTTTATTTATGGTATATGTATTTATTTATTTTTAAAATTACGTATTTCTAAGTAGATCTTGGTGGATATCTTACATGTGGTATCATAGCTACGACTTAAACTCTAGTACTTAATGAGTCCACTAATATTTTTATATACTTATATTAACAGAAATAAAAATGGTGAAATATAGAGTTTATGGAGAGGGTTTTCTGAATGCTAATGACAACCCTCCATTTGATCCTAGTCAATTTTATGTTGAGTAGTCAGAAAAGATGAACTACATTCTCATAACCATGAATGAGACCAAGGATTGGATTAAAACTCTAGAATAGGTGGTTCATGGCCATGAAAATGAAGAATAGTAGGATGTACCTTAAGAGCATCCTATTGAATAGAAAAATCCTTAGGATGCTAGAGCTCAAGTACCTATGGAGTTGGATAGAGACATGAAGAAGGTGAACCCACCTATGTTTGATGGGACTATTCTAGGTAATGGCACTGAGGGATAGCTGACTAAAATGGATAAATATTTTAAAATTTGAATGTACTCTAAAGTCACTAAGGTTGTTTGGGGAGTATAGTAGTTAGCTAGTGAGGTAGCTACATGGTAGGCCAACAAGAGGTTTGAAATGAATCTTAACAAGACCACCACTACTTGAGATTAGTTTTTTGTATTATTTAGATCATATTGGCTCCCAAAATTTTATTTTGATCAGAGGCTCATATATTTTTAAAATATGAAGTACGGTAATTTGTTAGTGAATGAGTACTGGGAACAGTTCACCAAACTTATGAAGTACGTATCTCAGTATCAAGAAGATGAGTGGTTTAAGATCAGGAAGTTTATCATGGGTTTGAGGCCACAAATCAATGGAGATATATATGTTCATGAACCTTGTACTATGGATCAGGTTTTTGAGAAGGTCGTTAAATAGGAGCAGAAGTTGAAGTTTCTTTCACAGGCCAAGGATAAGTTCAAGAAAAAATTAAAAATTTCTAATTCAACCTTCAAGAATAAGAATTGTAAATAGAGGAGTGGAGACTCTAGAAAGAATTTTAAAATTCAAAATTATAAGTTCAATAATGGTTTAGGTAACAAGAAATAGAGTAATGGATCCAAACGCAGTTTCAAGGGAAACCAATAGGGTGACAAGAAAGGACCACCTGAAGGTTATTTTATTTACATAGATGACCATTATGCTCATGAATGTTCTTAGGAAAAGTCAAAACACAAAGGTCCTAATCCTCATTAAGGTAGTTTTCAATAGTAGATTCATGTAGTAATTGATAATTAATAAGCTGAATATCAGGCATTGCCCATACAACTAGATTAGATACTTTATTTTACCATCTAGTTTCCATTTTGTTGGATAGAGGAACCACACAGTGTTTTATAGCTCATAAGATGCTTAGTAAGTTAACTAGAAGATCTGGAGTAATGACAAATACATAGTCAGTAAAGTATGGGAATAAATCAAAGGTTATGGTTGATAAGTGTTTATTTGAAGCAGAGATTAGGCTACCCAAATTCACAATAGTTGTAGATCTATATGTAGTACCACTAGGATCATCTGATGTGATCTTAAGAGTCAATTGGATTACAAATCATAAAGTCAAGGTTGACTATTACTTAAAGAAGGTTGAGTGTCTTGATGATTTTGGAAATCAAACACAAATTCAAGGTGAGAAGAGAGACTTGAATCTTAGGTAGATTTGTGCAACATAACTTAAGAGGGCTCAAAGAAAAGGGTGACAAGAATTTATCATCAAGATAAATGAAATGTAGAAACCTAAAGAGCCATCTCTCAAAGATCACCCATTTCTTAGAGATTTTCATGATGTATTTTTAGAAGAATTATCATGTTTGTTTGATCTAAAACTCAGAAGCTTTGGTTGAAATATAATTCAAGAAATAAGAACACAATTTTAATAATGTTATCTCTGAAAAGATATGTTTTATATCAAATTTGCAGACCCAAACATATGCCTATCTCTGAGAAGAGATGTCTGGTTTTTATTTCAAGTTACATCTTCATTTATACATGTTTTAAAGGTAGGAGGAGGATGTGGAAGGTCACCAATCTCGAGGGAGATTAAGTGGTTTGACTTCCATTATTTACAATAATACAAAATTCGATGAATTACTATATTTAGAACCATACTATTTTTAGACTACACTATTAAAATTGAAATTTAGGGCACTTTCATTTGTTTTTTATGAATCAAAACCCATTGAGTAGAGCTCATGCCATCTCATGAATTTACCCTCATTCTTAGATTTTCAATGGTTCAAACGGGGAGTCAAATGGAGATATGGTGCAAAAGTTATGTTTCCCAAAAGTTATATCACCAATTGAGGTAAAACCATCACCCAAATTGTCACCTAAAATGTTACTCTGATCATTCCTCCCTCCTTGAGAAGAAATGGTCCCCATTGTATCAAAATTTGTCATCAAGTGTGGGAGTTTTATTTTGATTTGATTGTTAATGCATACTTGGAATAGACTATGCTTTGTGGAGCTATGTAGGGCCCGATTGTTCATCATTTCTATTTGACCATTAGTCTGTAGATGAAAGGATGTGAACTTCTTTAGCTTTTTATCTATTGGCTTCTATTATTGTGTTGTTTGTGTATTTAAGGCTACAACATCAGTCCTTTTAGATTCATATGGCTTAAACACCATGAAAATGAATTTCTTGAAACTAATTAGGGAGAAAGATGTAGAAGGTGGTACCTTTGGTATCCTGGAACACCATGTTCTAATAGTGAGAGTGATCTTTCAAGTTCTTAATTCATAGATTCCATGTCAATCATACATGAATGGCTGACCAAAGAGTACATCACAAACATCTAGATTGACCACATCACATAAGACCTCATCTTGGAAAAGTTTTATTGCATATGAAAAAAGACATTGGTGGGTGACACAGAGGTTTTTTCCTAGACTCAAGCATCCAATACTGTATGGCTTTAGGTGAGGCTTTATAGACAAATTTAGGATTTTCACAACATTGGCAAAGATTAAATTCTTTAAATTCTCACTATCAAGAATGAAATGCAGAGGCTTACCTTTCACCCATAACTTAGAGTAAAAATACTTTTTCTTGTCATCTGGGCCCTCCTCATAGGTCCGTGATGAAGCAATGATGGTATTAGGCTCAACATCTATAATCTCTTCCTCATCCTCTTTGACTGTAGGGTGTGTATGAGGTAGAGAAGTAGATGTTGAAGATTATGACTCAAAAAGTAGGGACTTGATGGATTGACATTCTTCTTTAGAGTGCGCTCCATATTTTTGGTAATCACACCATTTCTCAATCTTGCCTTCCTTTTACTTCCAATTTTGGCCTCATTTTTGACCTTCTTTGTCACTTTTATATTTTGTAGGCTGACTCTCTATATTCATTTTTCCATGCTTTTGCTCAATCTTCACTGTGAACTTGTAAGGGTTTCCATATTGAAGAGTTCCATCTCCCCCCATATATAGCATTGTAGTACACCATGATATTTGAGAACCTTGTGTTTCTCACTTTCCTAGATGCTCAATCTCGCAGATAGAGAATGAAAAATGTCAGTGTAATCTTGAATAGATTGATCCTTACCTTGGAAAAGTTGTTGCCACTCTATATACAAATCATCATATGCTCTAATGGGGTAGTATTCTTCTTTTATAGCTTCCATGAAATCATCCCAAGTAGGTTCCACCTCAAGGACAATATCATCTATATTGAATCTGTTCTTGTACACTTTCCACTAATTTTTGACAGGCAATGATGTTTTCATAAGAGCAAAAGTGATCTTCTCTTTATTGATGAATTTATTTATTGAAAAATAGGAAGACAATTGATCCAACTAATTTTCTACTACATCAACATTGATTTTGCCTTCAAATGTAGGGACATCAAAATTCCCCTAAACCTTGAAGGGTGTTGGGTCACTAAAAAGATGTGGGGGTACAAATGAAGATCTAAAATTTTCTATCAAGATTTGATGTAGAATTTGAGTGAATTTTTTTAGCATCTATGCTTGCTAATATTGGAGGGCTTCATTCACCATTTCCTTAAAAGGATTAGATATCTCAGTGTTGTCTACCATTTGAAGTTGTTTGAAGTGAACAGGTGGATAGTCTATTGGTTCTATTTTCCACCCAAGCTTCCTGTAATCTGACATTATCCTTGGTATCATACACTTTAAAGACAAATCACTCTGATACCACTGATCTAAAACTTAGAAGCTTTGGTTGAAAGATAATTCAAGAAACAAGAACAACATAATTGTAATAACGTTATCTCTGAAAAGAGATTTTTTATTCATCAAATTTGTAGACCCAAACATATGCCTATCTCTGAGAAGAGATGTCTAATTTGTATTTTAGGTTACATCTTCATTTATACATGTTTTTAAGGTAGGAGGAGGATTTATAAGGTCACCAATCTTGAGAGAGATTAAGTGGTTTGACTTCCATGATTTACAATAATACAAAATTTGAAGAATTACTATTTTTAGAAACTTACTATTTTTAGATTACATTATTAAAATTGAAATTTAGGGAATTTTTATTTTATTTTGTAGTTTAAAACCCATTGATCATAACTCATACCATCTCATAACTTTCCCCTTATTCTTAGCTTTCCAATGGTTCAAACGAGGAGTCAAATGGATCTATGGTGCAAAAGTTATGGCTCTCAAAATTTCTATGACCAATTAGAGTAGAACCATCACCAAAATTATCACTTGAAATGTTCCTCAAATAATCCCTTCCTTATTGAGAAGAAATGGTCCCCATTGCATCAATATTTGTCATCAAGTGTGGCAGTTGTGTTTTGATTTGATTCCCAATGCATACTTAGAATGAATTGTGCTTTGTGGAGCTGTGTAGGGCCTGATTGTTCATCATTTCTATCTAACCATTATTCTATGGATGATAGGCCATGAACTTTATTTTTTTATCTATTGGCTTCTTTTGTTATGTGTTTTATGTAGTCAGGGCTGCAACATCAGCCTTTTTGGATTCTTGTGGCTTGATCACCATGAGAACGAATTTCTTGGCACTAATCAGGGAGATAGATGTAGAAGGTGGTACCTATGGTCCCTATAGCTCTGTGTTCTAAGAGTGAGAGTGATCATTTAAGTTCTTGATTCATAGAATCCATGTCGATCATACATGAATGGCTAACCAAAGAGTACATCACAAACATCTAGATTGACCACATCACATAAGACCTCATCTTAGAAAGGTTTTATTGCATATGATAGAAGACATTAGGGGTGACATAGAGGTTTCTCCCTGGACTCAACCATCCAATACTGTATGGTTTTTCATGATGCTTCATGGATAAATTTAGGCTTTTCACAATATTAACAGAGATTAAATTCTTTTGACTCCCACTATCAAGAATAAAATATAGAGGATTAACTTGAACCCATAACTTAGAGTGAAACAACATTTTCTTGTCATCTGGCCCCTCCTCATGGGTTCATGATGAAACAATGATGGCATCAGGCTCAGCATCTATAATATCTTCTTCATCCTATTTGATTGTAGGGTGTGTATGAGGTAGAGTAGTAGATGTTGAGGATTGAGACTCAAAAATTAGGGACTTGATGGCTCAACATTCTTCTTTGAAGTGCATTCTATATTTGTAGTAATCACACCATTTCCTAATCTTTCCTTCCTTTTGCTTCTAATTTTTGCCTTGTGTTTGACCTTGTTTGTCACTTTTCTATTTTGTAGATTGACTCTTTGTATTCATTTTTCCATGCTTCTACTCAATCTTCACTATGAGCTAGTACACCTCATCGAGGGTTTCTAGATTTAAGAGTTCCATCTCCCCTTGTATATATAATTATAGTCCACGATATTTGATAACCTTGTATTTCTCACTTTCTTGGATGCCTAATCTCATAGATAGAGAATGAAAAATCTCAGTGTAATCTTGAATAGATGTTCCTTACCTTGGCGAAGTTGTTGTCACTCTATATACAAATCATCATATGCTACAATGGGGTAGTATTCTTCCTTTAAAGCTTCTATGCAATCATCCCAAGTAGGTTCCGCCTAAGGACCAATACCATATGTACTAAATCTCTTCTTGTACACTTTCCACCAATTTTTGATAGGCAATTATACTTTCAAAAGAGCAAAAGTGATCTTCTCTTTACAGGTGAATTTATTTTAAAAAATAGGAAGACAATTGATCCAACCAATTTTCTACTACATCAACATTGATTTTGCCTTCAAATGTAGGGATATCAAAATTCACTTGAACCTTGAAGGGTGTTGGGGAACTGAAAGGATGTGGGGATACAGATGAGGAGCCAAAAATTTTCATCAAGATTTGTTGGAGAATTTTATCAAATTGTTGTAGCATCTACACTTACTTTTGATAGAGGGCTTCATTAATTTATTTGAAAGGATCGGATGTCTTGATGTTATCCACAATTTGAGGTTATTTGGAGTGAATAGGTGGATAATCTGTTGGTTCTATTTTCTACCCAAGCTTCTTGTAATCTAACCTCATCCTTGGGATCATACACTCTAAATATAAATTACTATAATACCACTAATATAAAACTCAAAAGTTTTGGTTGAAATGTAATTCAAGAAACAATAACAACATAATTATAATAATTCTATCTCTAAAAAGAGATGTTTTATTTATCAAATTTATAGACCCAAACATATGCCTATCTCTGAGAAGAGATGTTTGATTTATATTTTGGGTTACATCTTTATTTATGCATGTTTTTAAGGTAAGAGGAGGGTTTGGAAGGTCACCACTCTCGAGGGAGATTAAGTGGTTTGACTCCCATAATTTACAACAATACAAAATTCAAGAAATTACTATTTTTAGAAACTTACTATTTTTAGACTGCACTACTAAAATTAAAATTTGATACACTTCAATTTATTATTTAGAGGTCAAAACCCACAAAGTGGAGCTTGTGTCATCTCACAACTACTTTCTAACGGTTCAAATGGGGAGTCAAATAGAGCTATGGTGCAAAAGTTATGGCTCCCTAAAGTTTTTCCACCAATTAGGGTAGAGCCATCACTTAAATTGTCACCTGAAATGTTGCTTGGATATTTCCTCCCTCATTGAGAAACAATGGTTTCTGTTAAATCAATATTTTTTATCAAATGTGGTAGTTATGTTTTGATTTGATTCATGATGCATACTTAGAATAGATTATGTTTTGTGGAGCTATGTTTTGTGGAGTTGTGTAAGGCCTGATTATTCACCATTTCTGTCTGACCATTAGTCTATAGATGAAAAGCTATAAACTTTATCTTTTTATCTATTAGATTCTATTGTTGTGTTGTTTATGTACTTAGGGCTACAACATCAGCCTTTTTGGATTCCTGTGTCTTGATCACCATAAAAATAATTTTTTTGGCATTAATTAGGGAGATAGATGTAGAGGGTAGTACATATGATACTCTATAGAATCATGTTCCAAGAGTGAGAGTGATCCTTTGAGTTTTTTATTCATAGATTCCATGTCAATCATACATGAATGGCTAACCAAAGAGTACATCACAAACATCTAGATTGACCACATCACATAAGGCCTCATCTTTTAAAGGTTTTTTTGCATATGAGAGAAGACATTGGTGGGTAACATGGAGGTTTCTCCCTAGACTCAACCATCTAATATTGTATGGCTTTGGGTGAGGCTTCATGGACAAATTTAGGCTTTTTAGAATATTAGCAGAGATTAAATTTTTTTTACTCCCATTATCAAGAATGAAATATAGAGGCTTACCTTTCACCCATAACTTAGAGTGAAACAACCTTTCCTTATCTTTTGGCCCCTCCTCATGGGTACGTGATGAAGTAATGATGGCATCTGGCTCAGCATCTATAAGCTCTTCTTCATCCTCTTCAACTGCAGGGTGTTGAGGATTGTGACTTAGAAATTAGGGACTTGATAGTTCGACATTCTTCTTTGGAGTGAATTTTATATTTGTGGTAATCATACCATGTTTCAATCTTCCCTTCCTTTTACTTCCAATTTTGGCCTCGTGCTTGACCTTCTTTGTCACTTTTCCATTTTGTAGGTTGACTCTTCATATTCATTCTTCCATGCTTCTGCTTAATCTTCACCATGAACTTGTATGCCTCACCGAGGGTTTCTAGATTAAAGAGTTCTATATCCCTTCATATATACCATTGTAGTCTACCATGATATTTGATAACCTTGTGTTTCTCACTTTTTTGGATGTCCAATCTCATAGATAGAGAATGAAAAATGTCAGTATAATCTTGAACAGACTGTTCCTTACCTTGGTGAAGTTATTGCCACTCTATATACAAATCATCATATGCTCTAATAGGGTAGTATTCTTCCTTTATAACTTCTATGAAATTATTCCAGGTAGCTTCTACCTCAAGGCCAATATCATCTATACTGAATCTCTTCTTGTACACTTCCTATTAATTTTTGATAGGTAATGATGCTTTAAAAATAACAAAAGTGATCTTCTCTTTATCGGTGAATTTATTTATATAAAAATAGGAAGACAATTGATCCAACTAATTTTTTATTGCATCAATATTGATTTTGCCTTCAAATTTAGGGATATCAAAATTCACCTGAACTTTGAAGGGTGTTGGGGTATTGAAAGGATGTGGGCATGCAGATGAGGATCCAAAATTTCTCATCAAGATTTATTAGAGCATTTAGGTGAATTATTGTAGCATCTATGCTTGCTGCTACTAGAGGGCTTCATTCACCATTTTATTGAAAGGATTAGATGTCTCGATGTTGTCCACCATTTGAGGTTATTTGGAGTGAACAAATGGATAGTCTAATGATTCTATTTTCCACCTAGGCTTCCCTTAATTTGATGTAATTTTTAGAGTTATACACTCTAAAAATAAACCACTCTAATACTATTGATCCAAAATTCATAAGCTTTGATTGAAAGATAATTCAAGAAATAAAAACAACATAATTATAATAATGCTATCTTTGAAAACTGATATTTTATTGATCAAATTTATAGACTTAAATATATGCCTATCTCTAAGAAGAGATGTTTGATTTCCATTTTAGGTTACATCTTAATTTATACATGTTTTGAAGGTAGAAGGAGGATGTGGAAGGTCACCAATCTCGAGGGAGATTAAGGGGGTTCAACTTTCCTGATTTACAATAATACAAAATTTGAGGAATTACTATTTTTAGACTGCACTACTAAAATTAAAATTTTGAGAACCTTTGATTATTTTTTAGGGATCAAAAACCATTGATTAGAGCTCATGCCATCTCATGACTTTTTCCTCATTCTTAGCTTTCCAACGATTCAAATGGAGAGTCAAATAGAGCTATGGTGCAAAAGTTATAGCTTCTAGAAGTTCTACCATGAATTGAGGTAGAACCATCACTCAAATTGTCACCTAAAATGTTGCTCAGATCATTCCTCCCTCCTTGAAAAGTAATGGTCCCCATTGCATCAATATTTTTTATCAAGTGTGGCAGTTATGTTTTGATTTGATTCTCGATGCATACTTGGAATGGATTGTGATATATGGAGCTATGTAGGGCCCAATTATTCACCATTTATATCTGACCATTAGTCTATGGATGAAAGCCTATGAACTTCATCTTGTTATCTATTGGATTCTTTTGTTGTGTTGTTTGTGTAGTCAGGATTACAACATTGACCTTTTTAGATTCTTGTGGCTTAACCATCATGAGAATGAATTTCATGGCACTAATCAGGGAGACAAATGTATAAGGTGGTACCTATGGTACCCTATAGCATCATTATTTAGGAGTGAGAGTGATCTTTCAAAATCATGATTCATAGATGTCATGTCAATCATACATGAATAGCTAACCAAATAGTACATTGCAAACATCCAGATTGATCACATCACATAAGACCTCAACTTGGAAAGGTTTTATTGCATATGAGAGAAGACATTGGTGGGTGACATGGAGGTTTCTCCCTGGAATCAACCATCTAATATTGTATGGTTTTGGGTGACCCTTCATGGACAAATTTAAGATTTTTACAACATTAGTAGAGATTAAATTTTTTTGACTCCCACTATCAAGAATGAAATATAGAGGCTTACCTTTCACCCATAAATTAGAGTGAAAAAACCTTTCCTTATTATCTGACCCCTCCTCATGGGTCCATGATGAAGTAATGATGGCATCAGGCTCAACATCTACAATCTCTTCTTCATCCTCTTTGACTGCAGGGTGTGTATGAGTTAGAGTACTAGATGTTAAAGATTATGACTCAAAAAGTAGGGACTTGATGGCTCAACATTTTTCTTTAGAGTGTGTTCTATATTTATGGTAATCACATCATTTTCCATTCTTCTCTTCTTTTTGCTTCCAATTGTAGCCTCATGTTTGACCTTCTTTATCACTTTTCCATTTTTTAGGCTAACTCTTTATATTAATTCTTCCATGCTTCTACTCAATCTTCACCATGAACTTGTATGCCTCATTAAGGGTTTCCATATTAAATATTTCCATCTCCCCCCATATATACCATTGTAGTCTATCATGATATTTGAAAACCTTATGTTTCTCACTTTCTTGAATGCCTAATTTCATAGATAGAGAATAAAAAATATCAATATAATATGAAACAGACTGTTCTTTACCTTGGTGAAGTTGTTGCCACTCTATATACAAATCATCATATATTCTAATGGGGTAATATTCTTCCTTTACAGCTTCTATGAAATCATTCTAGGTAGGTTCCACCTCAATGCCAATATCATCTATACTAAATCTCTTTTTGTACACTTCCCACCAATTTTTGATAGGCAATGATACTTTCAAAAGAAAAAAAAGTGATATTCTCTTTATTAGTGAATTTATTTAAAAAAAATAGGAAGACAATTGATCCAACTAATTTTTTACTACATCAACATTGATTTTACCTTCAAATCTAGGGATATCAAAATTCACTTAAACCTTGAAGGGTGTTGGGGCACTAAAAGGATGTGGGGGTGTAGATGAGGATCCAAAATTTTCCATCAAGATTTGTTATATAATTTGAGTGAATTGTTGTATCATCTGTGTTTGCTATTACTAGACGGCTTCATTCACAATTTCATTGAAAGGATCTGATGTCTCAGTGTTGTCCGCCATTTAAAGTTGTTTGGAGTGAACAGGTGATAGTCTGTTGGTTCTATTTCCCACCTAAGCTTCTTGTAATCTGACCTCATCCTTGGGATCATACACTCTAAAGACAAACCACTCTAATACCACTGATCTAAAACTTAAAATCTTTGGTTGAAAGATAATTCAAGAACTAATAACAACACAATTGTAATAATGTTATCTCTTAAAAGAGATGTTTTATTGATAAAATTTACAAACCCAAACATATGCCTATCTCTGAGAAGAGATGCCTGATTTCTATTTCAAGTTACATTTTCATTTATACATTTTTTTGAAGGTAGGAAGAGGATGTGGAAGGTCACCAATATCAAGGGAGATTAAGTGGTTTGACTTCCATGATTTACAAGAAAAAAAATTTATAAAAATTACTATTTTTAAAAACTTATTATTTTTAGATTACACTACTAAAATTGAAATTTAGGGCACTTTCATTTTTTTTAGAGGTCAAAATCCACCAATTAGAGCTCATGCCATCTCATGACTTTTCTCTCATTCTTAACTTTCCAATGGTTCAAATGGGGAGTCAAATAGAGCTATGGTGCAAAAGTTATGGATCTCGAAAGTTCTGCCGACAATTGGGGTAGAACCATCATCCGAATTGTCACCTAAAATATTGCTTAGACCATTTCTCCCTCATTGAGAAGTAGTGGTCCCCATTACATCAATATTTATCATCAAGTGTGGTATTTATGTTTTGATTTGATTTTTGATGCATACTTGGAATAGACTATGCTTTGTGGAGTTGTGTTGGCCTCAATTGTTCATCATTTCTGTCTGACCATTAATTTATGGATGAAAGGCCATGAAACTATTTATCTTGTTATCTATTGGATTTTGTTGTTGTTTTGTTTGTGTATTTAGGGTTGCAACATCGACCCTTTTGGATTATTATGGCTTGACCACCATGAGAACAAATTTCTTGGTACTAATCAGGGACACAGATGTAAAAGGTGGTACCTTTGGTACCCTGTAGCACCATGTTCCAAGAGTGAGAGTGATACTTTAAATTTTTTATTCATAGATATCATGTTGATTATACATGAATCGCTGACCAAAGATTACATCGTAAACATCCAGATTGACCACATCACATAAGACTCATCTTGGAAAGGTTTTATTGTATATGAGAGAAGACATTGGTGGGTGACACGGAGGTTTCTCCCTGGACTCAACCATCCAATATTGTATGGCTTTGGGTGAGGCTTCATGGACAAATTTAAGTTTTTCACAATATTAGTAGAGATTAAATTATTTTGACTCCCACTATCAAGAATAAAATGCAAAGGCTTACCTTTCACCCATAACTTAAAGTGAAATAACTTTTTTTATCATCTGACCACTCCTCATGGGTCCATGATGAAGCAATGATGGTATCAGGCTCAGTATCTATAATATCTTCTTCATCTTCTTCGATTGCAGTGTGTGTATGAGGTAGAGCAGTAGATGTTGAGGATTGTGACTCAAAAATTATGGACTTGATGGTTCGACATTCTTCTTTAGAGTACATTTTAGATTTGTCGTAATCACACTATTTCAAAATCTTCCCTTCTTTTTTCTTCTAATTTTGGCCTCGTGTTTGACCTTCTTAGTCACTTTTCTATTTTGAAGACTGACTCTTCATATTCATTCTTCCATGCTTCTATTCAATCTTCATCATAAACTTGTATACCTGATTGAGGGTTTCCAGATTGAAGAGTTCCATATCCCCTTGCATATACCATTATAGTCCACCATAATATTTGAGAACCTTGTGTTTCTCACTTTCCTAGATGCCCAATCTTGTGGATAGAGAATGAAAAATATAAGTGTAATCTTGAACAGACTGTTCCTTACCTTGGTTAAGTTATTGCCACTCTATATACAGATCATCATATGCTATAATAAGGTAGTATTCTTCCTTTACAACTTCTATGAAATCATCCCAATTAGGTTTTGCCTCAAGGCTAATATCATCTATACTGAATCTCTTCTTGTACACTTTCCACCAATTTTTTATAGGCAATGATGCTTTCAAAAGAGCAAAAGTGATCTTTTTATCGGTGAATTTATTTATAAAAAAATAGAAAGACAATTATTCCAACCAATTTTTTACTGCATCAATATTTATTTTGCCTTCAAATATAGGGATATTAAAATTCACCTAAACCTTGAAGGGTTTTGGGGTACTGAAAGGATGTGGGCATGCAGATAAGAATTCATAATTTTCCATCAAGATTTGTTAGAGAATTTGGAAAAATTGTTGTATCATCTATGCTTACTATTGCTAGAGGGCTCATTTACCATTTCCTTGAAAGGATCAGATGTCTCAATGTTGTCCACCATTTGAGGTCATTTGGAGTAAACAAGTGGATAGTCTGTTGTTCTATTTTCCACCCAAGCTTCTTGTAATCTGACCTCATCCTTAGGATCATACACTCTAAAAATAAACTGATTTGATACCACTAATCTAAAAATCATAAGCTTTGATTGAAAGATAATTCAAGAAACAAGAACAACATAATTATAATAATGTTATATCTTTAAAAAGATATTTTATTGATCAAATTTGTAGACCCGAACATATGCCTATCTCTGAGAAGAGATGTTTGATTTCTATTTCAAGTTACATCTTCATTTATACATATTTTTAAGGTAGGAGGAGGATGTGGAAGGTCACCAATATCAAGGGAGATTAAGTGATTCAACTTTCATGATTTACAATAATATAGAATTTGAGGAATTACTATTTTTAGAAACTTACTATTTTTAGACTATGTTACTAAAATTAAAATTTGGGGCACATCTAATTGTTTTTTAGGGGTCAAAAAATACTAATTAGAGCTCATGTCATCTCAAGACTTTCTCCTCATTCTTAGATTTCCAATGATTCAAACATGGAGTCAAATGAAGCTATGGTGCAAAAGTTATGGCTCTCAAAAGTTTTGCCATCAATTCGGGTAGAACCATTGCCAAAATTGTCACCTAAAATGTTGCTTGGATCATTCCTCCCTTATTGAAAAGCAATGGTTCCCATTTCATCAATATTTGTCATCAAGTGTGGAATTTATGTTTTGATTTGATTCCTAATGGATACTTAGAATGAACTGTGTTTTGTGGAGCTATGGTTTGTGGAGCTGTGTAGGGCCTGATTGTTCACCATTTCTATCTAACCATTAGTCTATCGATGGAAGGTCATGAACTTATTCATATTTTTATCTATTGGCTTTTGTTGTTGTGTTGTTTATGTATTCAGGTCTGTAACATCAGCCTTTTTGGAATCCTGTGGCTTGACCACCATGAGAACAAATTTCTTGGCACTAATCAGGGAGACAGATGTAGAAGGTGCTACCTCTAGTACCCTATAGCACTGTGTTATAAGAGTGAAAGTGATCCTTTGAGTTCTTGATTCATAGATTCCATGTCGATCATACATGAATGGCTAATCAAAGAGTACATCGTAAACATTCATATTGACCACATCACATAAGACCTCATCTTGGAAAGGTTTTATTGCATATGAGAGAAGACATTGTTGGGTGACACAAAGGTTTTTCCTTAGACTTAACCATCTAATATTTTATGGCTTTAGGTGAGGCTTCATGGATTATTTAGGATTTTCACAACATTAGCAAAGATTAATTTTTTTTTACTCCCACTATCAAGAATTAAATGTAGAGGCTTATCTTTCACCCATAACTTAGAGTGAAACAACCTTTTCTTGTCATTTGTCCCCTCCTCATGGGTCTGTGATGAAGCAACAATGGCATCAAGCTTAGCATATAAAATCTCTTTTTTATCCTCTTCGGCTATAGGGTGGGTATGAGGTAGAGTAGTAGATGTTGAGGATTGTGACTTAGAAAGTAATGACTTGATGGCTTGACATTCTTCTTTGGAGTGATTTGTGGTAATCACACCATTTCCCAATTTTCCCTTCCTTTTAATTCAAATTTTAGCCTTGTGTTTGACCTTCTTTGTCACTTTTCTATTTTGTAGGTTGACTCTTCATATTCATTCTTCCATGCTTTTGCTCAATTTTCACTATGAACTTGTATGCCTCACCAAGGGTTTTCAGATTGAAGAGTTCCATCTCCCCCCGTATATACCATTATAGTCCACCACAATATTTAAGAACCTTGTGTTTTTCACTTTCTTGGATGCCCAATCTCATAGATAGAAAATAAAAAATATCAGTGTAATCTTGAACAGAGTGTTCCTTACCTTGGCAAAGTTGTTTTCACTCTATATACAGATCATCATATGTTCTAATGGGGAAGTATTCTTCCTTTATAGCTTCTATGAAACTATCCTAGGTAGGTTTCACCTCAAGGCCAATATCATCTATACTTAATCTCTTCTTATGCACTTCTCACCAATTTTTGATAGGCAATGATGCTTTCAAAAGAACAAAAGTGATTTTCTCTTTATCGATGAATTTATTTATAGAAAAATAGAAAGACAATTGATCCAACCAATTTTCTACTGCATCAGCATTAATCTTCATTTATACATGTTTTAAATGTAGGAGGAGGATGTGGAAGGTCACTAATATTGAGGGAGATTAAGTGGTTTGACTTCCATGATTTACAATAATATAAAATTTAAAGAATTACTATTTTTAGAAACTTACTATTTTTAGACTGCACTACTAAAATTAAAATTTAGGTAACTTATATTTATTTTTTAGGTTCAAAACCCACCAAGTTGAGCTCATTCCATCTCATGAACTTCCCCTCATTTTTTCATTTTTCAACGGTTTAAATGGGGAGTCAAATGGAGCTATGGTGCAAAAGTTATGGCTCTTAAAAGTTCTACCACCAATTGGGGTAGAACCATCACCCAAATTGTCACCTAAAATGTTGCTCAGATCATCTTTTCCTAGACATGAGTTTGATTTTTATATTAACATCATACCTAGGTTGTAACCATAGTCTAAGGCACCATATAGAATGATAACCACTGATTTGGTTGAATTGAAGGCTCAACTTCAAGAATTGTTGGCAAAGGGGTTGGTCAGGCCAAGCGTGTCACCATATGGTGCACTAGTATCTTTATCAAGAAGAATGATGGTACCCTTTGATTTTTCATTGATTAAAAATTTTTGAAATATAAAATGATCTAGAGTTTAGTTTGAATAAAATTTCCGAGTCATGATGAAAATAATTGCACAGCGTAGAGCTCATCGAGAGTTTTCCACTACTTTTTGTGGTTTGCAAAACAGACACCGTATGCTCAAGTTATAAGCCACTGAAGTTTTTTGTGATAGGGAAAAATGTGGTGTCGTAAGATGACATGGTGTAATGTGGACACGCTAAGTGGTCCAATCAAGGGGAGACATGTGGTAGTCAATGGAAGTCCAAAATTTTGGGTGATGCTTGTATGGATTGGACAATGCATTGTATTTAAATTATACATTTTAAGCTAAGCTCGAAGACCAAGCCATATTTTAGTTCAAAGTTTCCATCTATGCTAAGATTGGTACTTGAACCAACGTACCATGCTTGAACCAATGAACCCATGCTATTTAAGTGCCTTGAACCCACCAAGAAAATTTGCCACGTCATCCACCTTCACCACACACAAACTGTGCAAAGACCACATGCTAACCCACTATCCTCCATGGATGACCTAAGTATAGGCTTATCCAAGATTAGCACCTAAGTTAGGCATCATGATAAGCCTTGTGCCTAAATCTCTCCCAAAAGGGATGTCAGAACTCATCAAGGAGGCCACCAACCTATTTAAAGTGTTGAATCCCTTCTCACACAACAAATGTGGGATAAGGAGATAAGATATAAGTGCTAAAGGGAAGCTAACGGGTTTTGAACCCTACACCTACCATGTAAAAGGATAAGAGCCTGACCGACTTGCCTATGGGAGATAAGATGAAGATAAACCCACGAATTTGTATTTAAATAAGGCAATTTAGTCGACTATGGTGGAAAAAAATATAGACTAGTTGCTTGTAATTGATCAGTTTGGAGCCCGTAGAGGCCGAATCAGAGCTTGAAGTAAACTATAAACTTGTTTAAAATTATGATACAATCTGTGAATTTTATTCATTTTCTCATTTTGGAGAATTGGTGATGCCATTTTGAGCTATATAAATTGTCAATTTCAATTTGGAGAAGCCTCTACGTGTGATTCAGGAAGGTGAAGGATGCGCTGAGTCAGCCCAGGTCTTTTGAAGGCCTGAAACATTATTTTTGCAGAGAGATGTGATCTTTTATTGTTTGTAAGTATTATTTTGGCTTGTAAATTTAGCAACAATTAATAGATTGGTTTGATAAAAACCCAAGGATGTAGGAATTCTGAACCCCATAAACAATTTCTATGTTTTGATCTTTGAATTTATTTTTGCATTTCAATTTTAGTTAATATTCAGATTTTTTAATCAGAATGCAAAATTTAATGAATTAACCATTTACAACAAATTGGATAAAATTGAGAATTTGAAAAATCTAATGGTTTCAATGGATAATTGATGTGAACTTTCATTTCACCTTTATTTCAGTTTTGAAACTTGATTTGGATCAGATTTATTCATTCCAACATATTGAAAGTTGAGAAATTTCCACTTCCAATTCAATTTAAATTTTGGAATTTAGAACTTAAGAGATCTTGGTAAACATTTTTAAAAAGTAGTGAAGTTCTTACTAGTGTTTAAGGATCAAATTTTGGTATCAGAGCAGTTAGAATGCAAGGTTTGCTTATAGTTGTGTGTTGACGGTTGCTTCCAAAATAGTTGGATTATTAGTTTGTAGATTGATTATATTGCAGTGTGTTATGTGGAATCAAGTGTTTATAGGAAACCATGGGCAAATTGTCACAGATTGAGGCCATCAAAGATGAAAATGCAATCTTGAGATGACAAAAATTTGCACTTGAATTACAAGTGGCAAAGTTAAAATTAGAGCTCGAATCTAAGGATGAGCTCTTGATTAGATTGCAATGTGGTGAGTGTGAAAAGGTAAAGCCTTCAACTTCAGATGCAGAGACTATGACTAAGTGCACTGTAAGTTATTCACCAAGTAATTCATCTACTTTTTCTTCCCATTTAGATTTGAATTCAAGTAATGATGCTTTTGGTAGTTTTGAACAACACACTAAAGGTATAGGATCCAAATTGTTGATAAAAATGGGCTTTAATGGAAGAGGTCTTGATCGAGATAACCAAGGTATATCTAACCCAATTCAGGTTGAGCATAGATCTCTTCATGCAAGTTTGGGTTATACTAGTGTGCAGGTGGATGATGGAGAAGTTTCTTCCATGGCTAAAGGAAGACGAGCTTCCAATAGCGAAGGTTCTAGGCCACTAGTTAAAAAGTGTAAAGGTAAAAGAGGTATTGAGATTGCACCTTCTGATTCTTACACTAAATCTTCTAATCCAATTGATACTTTTAAGAAGTTTGGATATAATGTATAGAAGATAATTCAACCATTTCCATCCACTTTTTGTGGGATGAATAACCATAATGTTAAGACTTGTTGGAAACAAAATGCTTTGTTTAAGTAGATTGCATGTTTGAAAGACCATTCTCATGTTAAGTTGAGAATTGGCAAAAGGGGACCCTCACCTAAGAAGGATGTTTGCACTCATTATAAAGTGAGTGGACATAGGATTGATAGATGTTTTAAGCTTCATTAATCTTCACATTCAAGTAATGTTAAAACTAAGATGATTTACAAACCTCTCACTAAGGTTAATGAAGCTAATTCAATCCATAATGTAGTTAACAATACAACCCAAGATAAGGTAAAACCTACAAGTGAAAATCCATTTAAGAGGTTAAGTCAACAATTTTTTCAATTACATATGGCAAAGCCCAAATTGATAAAGTATGCAATTGATAATGAATCCATAGAGACAATCAATTTCACTAGGAATAAAGAATTGGTTAAGTGGATTATCACTACATTTTTTTTGCAAAGCATGGTAAGAATTCACCTAAGGGAATGAACAAGCTTTGATAGATGTAGATTAGAGTTGGTGGGAACACTTTAAGATAGGTTTACCATATGAAGTTTTTCAATTCTCACTTTTTGATAACTCTAAGTTTTTGATCTCCAGAATATACTGCATGGGTAGTCTAATAATGGATAAGACATTAACTCATTTGAAATAGTTGGGGACATAGCAGAGTGATGTTGTGAGTTGTTTCCTTATAGCATTTGATAGTTATACTGCTATTTTGAATGTATCTAATTTGGCACAGAGATGTTTAGATGCATTTTTTAAGACCCTATGGGCATGTTTGGATGTTAGGCAATATACACTTTATGTTGTTTGCATTTGATTATCATATAAGTCCCATACCAAGGCATTGTATTACAACATGTCTACAACATTTATTATATGTTGTCAACATTAACAAACTTGTTTTGTAGTTACATTGAGAATTATTTTAGTTTATTGATAGTTCACCGCTTTACAGGATGTGACATGGGCAGACAGTTTTGGCATGTTGTGATCAGTTTATTGGCAGTTGTAGATTCCTTTACTCATGCCATGTTGTAGGAATTTTTAGTTGAGATGTGAATCATTTATTTTGCCAATGTTTATCTCTTGCTATGATTGGGTTATGTTTGATGTGATGCAGTAGACCAATTATTAATTTGAGGAGATAATAGACTTTTGGAGACCAAAAACCCCTTTTATAGGGAGGTGTGATTTGGAGTTTAGTTTTGATAAAATTTTCAAGTCATGATGAAAATAATTTCACAGCGTAGAGCTCATCGAGATCTTTCTGGCACTTTTCACGATTTACAAAATGGACATTGTAAGCTCAAGTTATAAGCCACTAAAGTTTTCTTGTGATAGGGAAAAATGTGGTGTCGTAAGATGAAGTGGTGTAATGTGGACACGCCAAGTGGTCCAATCAAGGGGTGACACATGGTAGTCAATGGAGTCCAAAAAATTGGGTGATGTTTGTATGGATTGGACAGTGCATTATATTTAAATTGTACATTTTAAGCCAAGCTCGAAGATCGAGCCATATTTTAGTTTAAAGTTGGCATCTATGCTAAGATTGGTACTTGAACCAATGTACCATGCTTGAACCAATGAACCTGTGCTAGTTAAGTGCCTTGAACCCACCAAGAAAATATGCCATGTCATCCACCTTCGCCACACACAAATAGTGCAAAGACCACATGCTAACCCACTATCCTCCACGAATGACCTAAGTATAGGCTTATCTAAGCTTAGCACCTGAGTTAGGCATCATGCTAAGCCTTACTCCTAAATCTCCCCCAAAATGGATTTTAGCACTCATCAAGGAAGCCACCAACCTATTTAAAGCATTGAATCCCTTCTCACACAACAAATATGGGATAAGGGGATAAGACAAAAGTGCTAAAGGGAAGTCGACGAGTTTTGAACCCTACACCTATTGTGTAAAAGGATAAGAGCCTAACTGACTAACCTATGGGAGATAAGATGAAAAAAAACCCATGAATTTGTATTTAAACAGGGCAATTCCGTTGACTGTGGTGGAAAAAAATATAGACCAGTTTGTTGTAATTGATCATTTTGGAGCCCTTAGAGGTCGAATCAGAGCTCAAAGTAAACTACAAACTTGTTTAGAATTCTGATATGCTCTATGAAGTATATTCATTTTCTCATTTTGGAGAATTGGTGATGCTATTTTGAGCTATATAAGTTTTCAATTTCAATTTGGAGAAGCCTCTGCATGTGATTCAGGAAGGTGAAGGACGTGTTGAGTCAGCCCAAGTCTTTCGAAGGTCTGAAACACTATTTTTGTAAAGAAATATGATCTTTTATTGTTTTTAAGTATTATTTTGGCTTGAAAATTTAGCAACAATTAATGGATTGGTTCGATAAGAACCCGGGGACATAGGAATTCTGAACCCCATAAACAATTTCTATGTTTTGATCTTTGAATTCATTTTTGCATTTCAATTTTAGTTAATATTTAGATTTTTTAATCAGAATGCAAAATTTAATGAATTGACCATTTACAATAAATTGGATAAAATCAAAAATTTAAAAAATATGACAGTTTCAATGGATAATTGATGTGAACTTTCATTTCACCTTTATTTTAGTTTTGAAACTTGATTTGGATCAGATTTAATCATTGTAACATCTTAAAAGTTGAGAAATTTCCACTTCCAATTTAGTTTAAATTTTGGAATTGATAACTTAAGAGATCTTGGTAAACATTTTTAAAAAGTAGTGAAGTTCCTACTGGTGTTTACGGATCATAAAACCATAAAAAAATTTATCCACTACCTTGTATAGATGATCTTTTTTATCAAATACAGGGAGTAACAATATTCTCTAAGATTGATCGTAGAGAGGGATACATGATGATATGGGATGGGATATTTTGAAGACAATATGAGTTTATTATGTTACTATTTGGACTGACTAATGCTTTGACAACATTCATGAATCTCATGAATAGTGTGTTCGAAGATTACCTTGATCACTTTTTTCTAATTTTTCTAGATAACATTCTTATCTACTCAAAGAATGAAGAGGAGCATTTTTAACATATGGAACTAGTTCTACAATAGTTTTAGAAGTACAAGTTGTATGGCAAGTTATCTAAGTGCACATTTTTCTAAGAAAGATTCCAATATTTGGGACATCTTATCTCTATAGAGGGTATATCATTAGATCTAGGGAATATTAGATCCATTATGTAATGGCCGATGCTGAAGAATATGCATGAGATAAGATGTTTCATGGGATTAGCAGGTTACTATAAGAAGTTCATTTTAAACTTTTCAAAGATAGCTAATCTGATTACTTGTAATAAAAGAACCAAAATTTTGTTTGGCCAGAGAAGTGCAAAGTAGCTTTCAAGGAGTTGAAAAGAAGGTTTACATTGGCATCAGTGTTGAGAGTTCCTGACCCCAATGGTCAATTTTTAGTGATCATAGATGGATCAAGATATGGATTAGGAGGAGTCCTTATGTAGGATGATGCATTCATGGCTTATGGGTCATGGAAGCTAAAGCCTTATGAGGTGAACTATGCCCCTCATAACCCGAAACTTGAAGTGATTGTTCATGCTTTGCAAGTATGGTGGCATTACTTGTTGGGAAAACTTTTTAAGCTCAAGATAGATAACTTTGGGACTCAAGTACATTTTCACCCAACCTAATTTGAATGTTCGTTAAAGATACTAGATTGATTTCTTATCTGATTATGATTTATATACTAGCTATATCAAAGTCAAGGGTAATAGATTAGTTGATGTCCTAAGTCACATAAAGTACATATCATCTATAGATACTATTGGAAGTATTTTCAAGGATTGGGTGATTGATTTCTCACCAAGAGATGAATTTTATGATTAGGTTATAAAAGCATTGTCTAAGAATGCTAAGAATCCTTGGTATAAAGGATTTAGATTGGAAAGTGATGGTCTCATGCATTATAATGGAAGGATTTATATGCCATATCAAAATAATATGTGGGTTATAATGATAAATTATTTGCCCAATGTCCCATATTTGAGACATCCATAAGTAACCAAGCTCATGGACAGAGCTTAAACCACTGTAATTCTAGAAGGGATTCAATAAAGATATAATAGATTATGTGTCACATTGTCTAGATTGTCAGCAAGTGAAATATGAGCATGTGCATCCAGCTAGATTATTATTTCTGCATGATATGCTTGAATGGAATTGGTAGGTGATCAGTATAAATTTTTTTCAAGGTTTAGTTGATGTCATAAAATAGGCACGATATGATCTTGGTAGTTATTGACAAACTAACCAAGACAACTCATTTTATACTAGGTAATTTGATGAATTATACACTTACCCTTGCAAAGAGGTTTATATAGGCTGCATGTATTTATAGATAAGATCATTTTAGATCATAATCTGAAGATGAATTTAAGATTTTAGGTAACTCCAAATTCATCTTTGTGTATGCAGCTAAATTTCAGCACAACATATCACCCAGAGACTGATGGATAGACTGAGAGAGTTAATCAAGTGTTAGAATATCTTCTTCATATGTATTACATATATCAACAATAAAAGTGGGGGCATAAGGTGTAGGACAGCCATGAATTGGGATAGGTTAGAGGATAGGGTAGTCTTTGGACCTTGGAAGAGCAAGTTAGATTAATCAGTCAGAGATTGGCCAAGACTAATGATAGGCAGAAACATTATGTAGATTTGAAGAGGACAAAAGGATATTTTGTAGTAGGTGATAAAGTGTTTTACAAGGTAAGTTGTATAAGAGCTTAATTAAATTTAGGAAGTCAGTAAAATTATCACCAAGATATGTGGGACCCTTTAAGGTGTTTGAAGTGATCAATATTGTAGCATATAGGTTTGCATTACCACCAACCCTAGCTTTATTCCATAATGTCTTACATGTTTTTTATATTAAGAAGTATATAGATTATCCTATACATTTGTTGAATTGGAATGATTTATAAGTTTTGTGTCATAGGGGTGGTCATAGTAGAACCAATCAACGTAATTGACACACATAAACTCTATTTACATAACAAAGAAGATGTTACGGTGCAATGTCCAGTGGAACCAATACTCTGAGGATAGTGCTACTTGGAAGAATTATGATGATTTCTATAAGATATTTACACATTTATTTGTTTGATTAAATACTATAATACTATGTTATTTTTTTGTTAAATAATATTTTTAATTCAGAAATTATATTTGAATAATAGTCATCTCAGACAATGACTAGCTTTAAGGGGGAAGGATGTTACATCATGATTCCTCACTAAAAAAATATTTGAATATATATGGATATTTCTAGTTGACATATTCTGATTTAATTATATTTTTTACTAAGCTTTGATATATATGTTGCTATGGGAGAGTCAAATATTGCTTAAGTTACATGTTTGCATTGTTGTGAGTTAGTTGTAGTGTATGTATTTACATTACGAATATGTTGATGTGTTATTTTAGTTATATTTTATATTTTATGTTTATCATGTTAATATGATCTAACTACATGCTTGTTGTGAGGTTGATACAAGAAAACTCATCTCTTAGACTGTGCCAGGGGAGAGCATCATCGGAGATGATAATATAGATGAAGATAGCAGAGGATGATAGATAAACTAGAAAGAACCTAGCACACACCACAATAGTTAACACATTTTAGAATTCATAATAAAATGGATAACATAGTGTGTTTATTTATGATTGCATTATATGGTTGATTTCTATAGTTTACTAGTAGAGTTTAAATATCTTAATGAATTTGTTTTGCATAATTTGTAGGTTTGATCATTAATGCTATTGTAAAAAATGTTAGCATAATTAGATTTAAAATCCAAATTATTAGTTGAAATTATCATCAAAATTTTATGGCAATAAAGGATGATTAATCAATTTTTAAAAAAATTACAGATTTTTTACAAATAATGTTATAAATAAATAAAATTTAGGAAATTGTCATTGAGAGGAAAAACCAAAGAAAATAATGGTATAAAATTTGGAAAATTAAAAATAAATAAATACATTAAAAATAACAAAATCAAAAACAAAGATAAATCTTTTAAAATAGGAAAGACTATACCTACTTAAAGAAGGAGATTTTTGGAAAAGAAAATTATCATAATAATTTTAAAAAGGAGAATTGAAACTTAGGGAAAAAGGGAACGTAGCATAATAAAGAAGACACGGAAGAAGCGTTATAAGGAAGAAAAGCAAGGCCAAGCATAGTACAAGCTGCCAAGTAGGTTTGCCATTAAATTTATGAATTTATTTGTATGTTTATGAAATTAGTAATCTTGTTTGGGTGTATGATTTCTATGGAATAAATTTGTAAATCATAATAGAATTAAATAAGAAAATATTTGTAGTTATTATTTGCATCGATTCATAGTTAGTCATCACCCAAATAGAATGACTCAACTAAAATAATAAAATAGAGGCCTTTAGCAAACTAAGACACCAAACTCCAACCTATTGAGGTGATTTGAATAAAGAAGAAAACAATTTTAAATCAGATCATTCTACTTAGTCAATAGAGCCATGTATATACTTCAATGCATGGTAAAACAAGCAAAAATATTGTCTATAGTTTTGTTTGGTAGCACTAAGATTTAATAATGGTTAACTATGTGAGGCATTGATCTACATGTTCTCTATTGAGTTGATTTGCATATATATATACTTTTATATAATGACTGGTATGGATGGAACTAATTAGATAGATTTGAATTAAATATATCTAAAGAATAATTATAAAATTGAATAAATTATGTATATATTGGTACAACATAGCATCGATCTGTATTTGGATAAAAGACTAGTTTGTAGATATTAATCATAGAATCCTAGTTAAGTGTCATTGTATAATTAATTTTCAACTGATTTAATATTCAAGGAATTGCTATATATATATATATATATATATATATATATATATATATATATATATATATATATATATATATATATTATATATATATAGCCTATTTAAGATATAATGACATCACTATAATTGTGACATCAATGTATCTTAGAAGTGAATATTTTTAACTAGAATACATTAAGTTGTCATTATATAGTATAAATAACTCTCAGTCATACAACATAACATATTGGTCGATTTATATTGACTAGTTTCCAAATTGTATAATTTATATTTTATTTCTAGCTTATACAAAGAAAAATGAGTCACTGACATTTAATTTATAGATTATGTATTACATTTTCATCGTTGAAGTTAGCACTCAACCTGTATCATAAGCACAGGGTTGCTGTATATTTCAATCTCATCCTCTGTAACACAGTAAAAATGGATCACTATATTTTTTATTAAGGAGTATTGTTAATCATATTAAAGATGGCATCACTAAAATTAATTATCAACCTTTGTTTTGAGTTATTGGTCATTTGAATACACAACCTATTACATATAGAGAAGTTGTCATATGTAGAGATGTCTCCCTTGTCTTTTGGACATATATATTTTTTATGGAATGAATTAGTAATTATTTGGTGGATTTTATAAGATTACAAATATGATGGGTCAAATTGATCTTATATAGTTATGTGAACCCCAATAATAGCAAAATTTGTAAATAAGAATATGTTGAGAGTTCTTGTATATGTCAGCCTATATTAGTGAACTTTTAACTTAAATATATATGGACTCATTTAAAAGCCTCAAAATTGACTAAGCATGATTATTATTATTATTATTGATGGTGTGGATTGCACCCTTGATAGAAATGCAGGGCTTCTGCCTTCCACACGACATAATGGAGACTCCCCTCTTGCTGTGGGTCGGGCAAAACTGAGGGAAGAATCTCTAGATAAGGGCTAGCTCCCTTTGATGCATCTCTAAGGTCCCAGATTTCCTACTGCTAACAATGGGGGGGTGAAAAGGGAGAAGGATAACTGAAAATAAAACCTAAACTAAACGGTGATGCACCAAAAAAAAGGTGATCTACTTAGCTTTGACATACACTTTTCACCAAGAACAAGCTGACATACACTTCATTTGATATGAGAAATTCTTCTACATCAGTGAGTCAAGGGTCCACTAGAGATATAGGGAGAAAGCACTACCAGAGGTGTTCTAAGACACATTATGGTAGCCTATTCACATGCACCTATACTCTGTTGTAGCCACTTCTTGCTGACCTATAAAATAAGAACTCACAATACACTAGACATGCTAGAGTCATTCTATGAAAGCATGAAGGAAAAATGACTTAACATAGGACAAGACCATAGACCGATACAAAAGTGCAAACTCAAATGGAGGTAAAAATGCTATGTCTTGATTCAAGGTAAAATCCTGTAGGGCTTCACCATACAAGTTGAGAGATATATTGCTCAAATGAGAATTTACAATATATAGAGAAAGAGAAAGCAATGGCACCTTTTTCCACAAGTGGCCCATGCTACATTCAATACATTAGGAAGAGGAAGTCACTAAAGGAAGCCATGATGTGATAGTCACCAGTCTTGACTTTGGCATTTAAATCATATTAAATATTGTTGTAAGATCATGGGTTTTACATGACTATCTGCTCATTAATGTAAAATGAGGAAAAATAGGCCACGCTTTCATTGTTTGTGCTTTTTGATGATGACTTCGTAAGGACTACTCCAACCACTGGCATAACTCCTCTACCGATGTCTCTTCTACCACCTAGGTTTTTCTATTTTCCCTTGCCATTGTGCTTGGATCTTCAGGCTCCTTTCTTGATGGGTCACTGAGTTTCCACTTGGTTTTTGTCTTTTCTTGGCTCTTTGAATTCCATTAGGCCTGTGCCATTTGAAAACCAATGGCTACTCCATTGTCTTGAATTTCACATGCTCAGGGCCATCATTGCCTTGGTCACTTCTTCAGCTTTCCAATTCCTTTAGACTTTTACATTTAATCCTTATGAAGGGAAGGTGTCTCTTCGGCCTTGGAAAAGGTTCCCCCTTTTGGTCATTGAGAGCCCTCCACAAGGGCACTTTCTCTTCGCTCTTTGATTGAATTTGCTCACTACCTTCTACAAGGGCCCTTTGGGTCTTGAAATGCCCCTTTGAACATTTTGAATGAACCTAAACCCTTTTTTGGAGTTTAATGGTTCAATGGTTCAACACTCTATGTTCTGCAAGGAGTCACGTTCATTCAATTGACCGCTTGAACTGACCACTTGAACCGACCACTTGAACCTTCAATGGTTCAATGGTTCAACGGTTTAATGGTTCAATATTTCAATATTTATAAGTTAAAAGTTCAAAGCTCTTGGAAAGATCATGTCATTGAACCCTGACATTGAACCACTTTTTCTAACCTTAAGGAAATGTGCCTTCAACTTTTGGTTTCTTTCCTTGTGAATTTCTTTGGACCAAAATGTCTAAAGAAGCTTTGTAAAAGCCTTGTATTCTTTGATCTGGTCCATCTCTTGCCAAAAATATTGTGCAAGCTAAATTCATGACTGATGGCTCAAAATAGTATGGGAAGAAGGAGACCGATTTTGGCCTGCAGGACCAAAAATGGTCAACAAATTAGCGATTCCCAGGGGAAGCATGCCTACTATGCTTAAAAACTAGTAGCCTCAAAGTCCATTGGGCATGAAGTCAGAACACAGCTTGATAAAAGGTTAGAAATAGCCTTGAGAGATCCAAGAATCAATCATGAAGCTTTTACCCCAAACACAAAGGAAAACACACACAACAAAGGCTAAAAAACACTACCTATGCAGACATCACTTAGGGAAAATAGGGAAAGAAAAACTGAAAGAAAACTACTATGTATAGCTCACTAGGTATATTTTCCTCCCTCCTAGATCAAAGGGAAAACTTCTTAAGTCTCCTTCATGGCAAGAAAACTTATGGTGCTAGACAAATAGCTGAATGGAATGGAGATTTGGTGACTTGCTCTTCTTGCCTACCACCTTGATTGGCTTGTATGGGTCAAACATGCTTCCAACATATATATCTTTATCTTGCTTTTGGAAGCTTGTCAAATGTTGGTCTTTAATTATGGTGTATTTCATCAAGAAATAATTGGTTGTTTGCTCATCACCATAAGCCCCTTGACATGCATCATGGTTTGGCTCATTCCCTTCTGCCTCATTAAAGACCCTATCAAACTCACCTTCTGCTTATTCATGGTTTTCTTGAAGAAGTGTGACTATTGTGATGTTTAAAATGAGATCACAAATGGATTGATCATCCCACAAAACATCACCTTCTTGCTCAAGGATCTCTTCTTCAAAGATTTCCTCAAGATGGACAGGCCTCTCCTATTCTTGCTCAAAGACTAGAGTCTCTATTTGTTCAAAGACATCCTCCTGATCCTCCTTCAACTCAAGTTCCATGGCATGGTCATCCTCCCCATCAAAGACACAAAGAAGTTCATCAAAAAAGGGAGGATAAAGCTCATCATAATTACTTTCCTCTTCATATTGCTATAACATCTGCATGTATGCGTGACCCGTGTCTTCTCCATTGTTGATGATGTCTTCAAAAGGAGAATCCATGATGATCTCCTCCTTATTATCACTCATGATAGCCTCTTAGATAGCTACAAATTGGATCCTCTCTTCTTCACTTGACTCTTTCAAAAAATATTCCACTTTGAGAAGGGATGAAGTGGAAGGCTGATGATTAAACTCATGTGGAAGAGGAGGCAATCCTCAAGCTAGAATCGAATGATTCTCTTCCTTCCATTTGGCTAGCACTTCATCTATATCTAATGTGGCTTGATAACTATCTTGAAGGAGTGTAGATGGGGTGTATTCAAATGTAAGATTTTCTGCTTGATCTAAACTGTCCATCACACTTTGGCTGAGGAACCTCATTTTAGACTCCAATTATGCAATTCACCTAGCTAGATTATCTTAAAAGAGCCTTTATTGGAGGTCACAAGCATCATCATAATGAGTAGGAGTAGCTTCACCTTCTTCAAGGTTCTAAGCTGGTTCATTGTATTCTCTCCTCCAACTTGGAATCTTGACATCATGTTGAGAGACCTAAGGAGGTTGAGGAAAACTAGGAAGATACTATTGATGCACAAGAAGAATTTCCTGAAGACAGATGTTTTGGTTCATGGTATTCCCTCCTCCAAAGAAGGACTCACAATATAAGGAGTTGAGAAGGTTCATTTCTATGAGAGGTTTCTCTAATTCCCTTTGATGTTTGAAATCTAGGTGCAAGAGATTAAGAGCAAGATTGGTTACTACATCAGATGAGCTAGAGTGAGCAAGTGCTAACTGGTAGAAAGGATTCGGTGCACAAGAGGGTGATTTATTTAAAATAGGAGGGGGCACACAAGGTTGACTTCTTTGAATGAATGGACTCTTCTATTTTGCTACCTCCTCCTCCATGGATTGCAAGGCCTGAGCTTGCCTGAACAAACACTCCTATATGTACATAAGCTCTTTTTAATATCTATATTGCTCATCCAATCTATCTATCTCCATCACTTGCTCCTTAAATTCTAGTGTTACTTCCCTTATTATTGAAGGGCAACTAGGAGAGATGCTTGAGGTGATTCCATGAATAACTTGAGCTTGATCAAAGTTATATAAAGGAAAACAAGGCCCATGATGCTGAGCAATGGGATTATACATACAAAAATGTGATTTCTTGATGGCACCATGATTGCTTAACTTGCTAATTCAACTCAGAGTTGCCATTGGTGTTGGTTGAAATACCTCCAAACGCTGATTGGTTAAAGAACACAACAAAAAATCTTTCAACTCCTTAGATAAACTATCCCACCAGGTGTGCCAAAAACTGTTGATGCTATGGATTGCACCCTTGATAGAAATGCAAGGCTTCTGCCTTTCACACAAAACAATGGAGACTCCCCTCTTGATATGGGTTTAGCAAAATTTAGGGGATAATCTCTAGATAAGGGCTAGCTCCCTTTGATGCATCTCTGAGGTCCTAGATTCTCTATTGCTAATAATGGGGGGTGAAAAAGGAGAAGGATAACTAAAAATAGAACCTAATCTAAATGGTGATGCACCAAAAACAAAGGTGATCTACTTAGCTTTGACATACACTTTCCACCTATAACAAACTGGCATACACTTCATTTGATACGAGAAATTCTTTTGCATCGGTGAGATAGGGGTCTATTGGAGATATAAGGAGGAAGCACTACCAGAGGTGTTCTAAGACACACTATGGCAGCCTATTCACATGCACCTATACTCTAATAAAGACACTTCTTGCTGAACTACAAAATAAGAACTAATAATACACTATACATGTTAGAATCATTCTATGAAAGCATGAAGAAAAAATGACTTAACACAGGACAAGACCATAGATATATACAAAAGTGCAAACTGAAATGGAGGTAAAAATGCTATGTCTTGATTTAAGGTAAAATACTGTAGGGCTTCACCATACAAGCTAAGAGATATATTTTTCAAATGAGAATTTACAATATATAGAGAAAGAGAAAGCAATGGCACCTTTTTCCACAAGTGGCCCATGTTGTATTCAATACATTGGGAAGAGGAAGTCACTAAAGGAAGCCATGCTGTGATAGTCACTAGTCTTGACTTTGGCATTTAAATCATATTAAATATCACTACAAGATCATGGGTTTTACGTGACTGTATGCTCATTAATGTAAAATGAGGAAAAATATTTTGCACTTTCACTGTTTGCACTTCTTGATGACCACTTCATAAGGACTACTCAAACAATTAGAATAACTCCTCTATCAATGTCTCTTCTGCCACCTGGGCTATTCTATTTTTCCCTGTGCTTGGCTCTTCAGGATCCTTTCTTAGTGGGTCACTGAGTTTCCACTTGGCTTTTGTCTTTTCTTGGCTCTTTGAATTCTGTCAAGCCTGCACCATTTGAAAACCAATGGCTACTCCATTGTCTTGAATTTCATGTGCTCGAGCCCATCATTGCCTTCATCATTTCTTCAGCTTTCCAATTCCTTTGAACCTTTGCATTTGATCCTTCTGAAGGGAAGGTTTCTCTTCGGCCTTGGAAAAGGTTCCCCTTTTTGGTCGTTGAGATCCCTCCTCAAGGGCACTTGCCCTTCACTCTATTATTGAATCTATTCACTACCTTCTGCAAGGGCCCTTTAGGTCTTGAAATTCTCCTTTGAACCTTTTGATTGAACCTAAACCCTTTTTCAGAGTTCAATGGTTCAATGGTTCAACACTTTGTGTTCTACAAGGAGTCATGTTCATTCAATTGACTGCTTGAACCAACCAATGGTTTAATGGTTCAACGGTTCAATGGCTCAATATTCCAATATTTATAAGTTCAAAGTTCAAAGCTCTTGGAAATATCATGTCATTGAACCCTGACGTTGAACCACTTTTTCCAAACTTAAGGAAATGTGCCTTCAACTTTTGGTCTCTTTCCTTGTGAATTTGTTCAGACCAAAATGTCTAAAGAAGCTTTGTAAAAGCCTTGCATTTTTTGAACTAGTCCATCTCTTGCCGAAAAGTTTGTGCAAACCAAATTCATGACTGATGGCTCAAAATAGCAGGGGAAGAAGGAGACCAATTTTGGCCTGTAAGACCAAAAATGGTCAACAATTATATTATAAAACATAGCCAATCTATTATATAACTAAATGGTTGAATAACCTCTCAAAAATATCATTTGAGAATATTGATAACTATAGGTGTTATGTGTGGTTATTATATCAATAATCCTCTAAGTGTTTAATAAGGTATGGGAAGGATAGAAAACCCAAAAAAAAACTTCATTATGAAATTTATGAGTTGATTATTATATATAACTTGTGAATCAAAAATATGTGATGTAAATATAACCTTAAAATAAGTTATGGTATGTTTAAAGTGAGATATAGGTATTAATGTGCCTATTAACATATTCATGTACATAGGTGTGTATTTTTATGGTTATAGTTCCACAAGTGGATTATAAACTATAATAAATAATTATGTATAATAAACCTTAATGAATGCATGCATTCAAACCCATAATGTATAACAAATTCTAGTTTGGATTACTCTATGTTTCATGTGAACTAAGACCTGTTTGTTTATATCTAGTTGTTTGTATAAGAGTTTATATTTCAATAGATTTATGACTACTTTATTAGACTAGTTATGGTTCTTAGTAGTTATTCTTAAAAACACTAGACTATGGTAATATGAATTATCATAGGGTGTAGAATATTTGAAAACTAGTTGTGATCATTAGAATCTACGGTTAAATATGTATTTTTATCTAGATGGTATTAACTGTAGTCATAAATCTATATTTGATTACTCCTATGATTAGCATGTTTTGTGATGTGGTTGCTAGTAGAATGTAAATTATATGAATATTATGGTTAAACTATGTTTGATCAATCTTGCATTAATGATATTGATTAAGGAGTGAGATAGACTTCACTAGCTTACTAGCATCACAATGCTAGATGAAGGCATTCTGATCAAGTGGTATGTATGAATTTTGTTTGATCTATAAATCACTATTATTTATTATTCTTGAAAATTTTGGCCAAATTATGTTTAGTGAAACATTATCATTTAATGAGTATGATTTACATATTTATGCGATATCTTGTAATATAACAAGTTTTTTTATGATACACTATATGTTTAGTTTTAGAAATCATATGGTGCATGAGTACTTGCTTATCTCTCTAGATTGCCATGCCATCACTATCTATTCATCCATGAAGAGAGGACCATTTCTTGATGGGATCAGTATAGGGGATCATTCATTTGTGGTTGGTGTGAAAAAGTGCTCAGATGATGCTCTCCCTCCTCATAATAATATTACTTTTGAGACAACACTTGAGATTTTCATAAATACTTGAGTTCAAGAACTATGCTCCGAGGAGAGCCATGTATCTTATATGAACATTATATTTTATTTTTCTTATTATTGAATTATTATCATGAATATTTTTAATTACTTATTATTTTACATTGATAGCAATAGTTGTAGACTTGTATTAGTCATGGCTGAGTTAATGTAATTACTTTCTATATATGCATTATATAGTATTCTCGTGATATTAGAGATCAATGATATATGATATAATTTGTTTTATTTATTGTTATCATGTATTGAGTATTTCATATGATCTCCATTTATATTATCATGGTATAATTTTATTTATGGTATATTTGTTTATTTAAAAAAAACATGTATTTTTAAGTAGATCCCAGTGGGGATCTTACATGATATTACATCTTGAATCTTAGTTAAACAAATTATTTGATTTTTTATATATTTATAGTTGATATATTTGATTTGGTTATATTTTTTAGTAAAATTTGAGATATGTGTTGTTATGGGACATTAGGATATTGCTTAGATTACATTTTTGCATTGTTGTGAGTTAGTTGTAGTGTATGCGTTTACATTACGAACATGTTAATATATTATTTTAGTTATATTTAATGCTTTATGTTTATCATGTTGATATGATCTAACTACCTATTTGTTGTGAGGTTGATGTAGGAGAAATCATTCTTTAGAGTGTTTCAGAGGGAGAGCATCATCGTAGAGGATGACGTAGATAGAGATGTCAAAGGATGATAGATAAATTGGCAAGAACCCTACACACACCATAGTAGTTAGCACATTTTAGAATGCATAATGAAATGGATAACATAGTGTATTTATTTTTTATTGCATTAAATAGTTGATTTCTATGGTTTGCCAATATAGTTTAAATAGCTTAATGAATTTATTTTGTGTAATTGGTATGTTTAATCATTAATGCTAGTAGAAACATTATTAACATAATTATATTTAAAATCTAGATTATTAATTGATGAGATTGTCATTAAAATTTTATGGCAATAAAAGATGATTGATGATGATTGGAAAAATTACGTATTTTTGATAAATAATGTTAAAAATAATTAAAATTTAGGAAATTTTCATTGAGAGGAAAAAACAAAGAGAACTAAAAAAAAAGAAAAGAATGGTCTAAAATAAATAAAATCAAAAAGAATTAAATATATTAAAATTAATAAAAACAATTTAAAAAATTAAAATAGAAAAGACTATGCCTACTTAAAGAAAGGGATTTTTGGAAAAGAAATTTATCATAAAATTTTAAAAAAGTAGAATTGAAAATGAAAAAAGGGAGCATAGCAGACATAGAAGAAGCATTAGAAAAAGGAAAAGTAAGGCCAAACATAGTACAAGCTGCCAAGTAGGCCATGACATTAAGTTTATGAATTTATCTATATGTTTACGAAATTAGTAATCTGGTTTAGGTGTATAATTTATGTAGCATAAATTTGTAAATCATAATAACATTCAATGATTAAATATTTGTAGTTATTATTTGCATCGATTCATAGTTAGGTGCCACCCAAGTAGAATGACTTAGCCAAAATAATAAAATAGAGGCCTTTAATAGACTAAGAATCCAAACTCCAGTCTATTAAGGCGATTTGAATAAAGTAAAAAATAATTTTAACTTAGGTCATTCTAATTAGTCAATAGAGATATATACATACTTCAATGCATGGTAAATCAAGCTAAAATATTATATGTAGTTTTATTTGGTAGTGCTAAGATTTAGTTATGGTTAATTCTGTGAGGTGTCGATTTACATGATCTCTACTGAGTCGATTTGTAATATATATACTTCTGTATAATGATTGTTATAGATGAAACCAATTAAATGAATTTGAATTAAATATATCTGAATAATAATTATAAAACTTAATAAATTATGTATATATTTGGACAAAAGACTAGTGTATAGATATTAATCATAGAATCCTAGTTAGGCATCATTGTATATTTAATTTTTAGCTAATTTAATATATAAGGAGTCTATATATATTGTATTGAAAACCTATTAAAAATATAATGGAATTGTTGTAATTTTGGAATCATTGTATCTTATAAGTGGATATTGTTAACTAGTATACATTAAACCGTCATTATATAATATAACTCTCAATCGTATAGCATGGTACCCAACAAAAATGTAGTGGAAGATAACATCATGGGAGAAAACATAGCTGACATTTGGTCATGGAAGATAACATCACTAGTATTTATGGTAGTTGGTTGATAATATAGTGGAACATAATATCTCCATTCAGAAATACATTAAGCACAGTAATAATTCATTCTCCTTTGAAGTTTTAGCATAGAAATAAATGGAACTCATGTTACGAAAGTTTTAGCTTTGTAATAAGCAGTATTTCCTTTGAAACTTCAGTGGATCACCATACCATTTGTTACTATGGATCACCATAGCATTTATTACTATGGATCACCATACCGGGTGTGGATTTCAATCTAGTTTTATGTTATTTTTTAATTCCATGTCAATGCACTTTGTGCTTTCATGCGATTAATTCTATGGCATCACTTCTCATAAACTATCCCTGGCCAACCACAACCTTCATCTATCGTTGTAAACTTGATAGCATTGCATAGAGCACGATCTATTTAAAGGTGGAATGTATGACCATCTCAAAATTTCCTACATCTTTCTCATCATCTATGACTTTACATCTAATTGTGTGTCTTGCCCATCTTGCTGTGAGACCAAAACTATCCTCTGATAGCTATGATCTCCACATCTGTTAGGAACATCAACATGAGTATTTTATGGTGCCAGAGAGTGAGAAGTATTAACCATCAAGAATCTATCTTCAAGTTCTCTCACTTCAGTCCAATGTTCAAGATCTATCTTCAAGTTCTCTTACTTCAATCTAATGTTGATATGCAGATTTTACTAGCGTTTCCATCAAATCTTTTGATCTTCAAAAAGGCTATCCACAAGAATGAATTGCTCCTCCACAAAACTCTCTAGTGACTCATATATGATGTTGAAGATAAATATGATAAATCTCAAGACCTTTGTCATCAATGTAGCATCAAAATTCCTAGTAATCAACCTGACAATATTGACTAGAATCATAAGCCTTGAGAAAATTCTTTGCATACTTGTATCTTGAAGGTATCCTTAACACTTACAAACCCATTTCAATCTATGAATTATCAAGGTAAACAGTATTTTTTGCATCAAATAAATTAAATAATCTTCTAATCGTTAATTCCCTTTCTTCCTTAGTCACCTTTGAGATTAACAAAACATGTGTAAGAGATGCCTAGATGGAATTACTCACTGGATTGTAGTATATGGCCTGAGGATCATCTTGATATAAATGTGTTTTGAACATCTTGCCATACAACTCTAAATTCATGAAATTATATTTTTATCTATTTATTTTTTTCCAAATTTGGTCTATTATGATTCTTGCTACATTTGTACTACATTATCAATTTTGTTATATTTTTTACTTGCTACATTTTTACCTACAACATTATGTCTATGATACTTTTTCTCCTGCTACATTTTTTTATGCTATGTTATCACATAGATCCGTATAGCATAATAGATGGGTTGATATATATTGACTAGTTTCCAAATTGGATCATTGATATTTTATTTCTATCTTATACAAGTAAAAATGAGTCGTTGAAGTTTAATTTATAGCTTATGTATTATATTAGCATCGTTGAAGTTTAATGTATAGATTATGTACTATAATGGCATCACTGAATTTATCACTTAACCTGTATCATAAGCAAAAGGTCATTGTATATTTCAATCTCATCCATTGTAACATAGTAAAAATGGCATCACTATATTTTGTATTTAGGAGTATTGTTAATCATAGTAATAATTTCATTACTCAAATTAATTCTCAACCTTTGTTGTGAGTCATTGACCATTTGATATACACATCCTATTATATATAAAGAAGTCACCATATGTAAAGATGTATCCCTCAACTTTTAGACATATATTTTTTTTATTGGAATGAATTAGAAATGATTTGGTGGCTTTAATAAGATTAAAAGTATGATGGGTCAAATTGATCTTATATAGTTATGTGAACCCTAAGAATAGCTTAATTCATAAATTAACAATATGCTGAGAGTTCTTGTAAATTTAGGCATATATTAGTGAACTTTTAATTTAAGTAGATATCGACTCATATAAAAGCCTCAAAATTAACTAAGCATGATTTTTAGATTATAAAACATAGCCAATCTATTTGATATCGAAATGGTTGAATAAACTCATGAAAATCTAATTTGTAAATATTGATAACTATAGGTGTTATGTGTGATTATTATATTGAGAATCCTCCAAGTGTTTAATGAGGTATGAGAAGGATAGAAAACCCAACGAAGTCTTCATTATGATATGTACAAGTTATTTATTATATATAACTTGTGAGTCAAAAATATGTAGTGTAAATATAACCTTAAAATAAGTTACAGTAGGCTTAAAGTGAAATATAGGTGTTAATGTGCCTATTAGCATATTCTTTTACATAGGGGTGTATTTTTACTATTATACTTTCATTGGTGGATTATAAACTATAATAAATAATTATGTATAATAAAACTTAATTAATGTGTGCATTCAAATGCCTAACACATATAACAAATGCTAGTTTGAATTATTCTATGTTTCATGTGAATATTGACCTATTTGGTTCTATCTAACTATTTGTATAAGAGTTTATGTTTTCATGGATTTATGACTACTTTATTAGACTGGTTATGGTTCTTAGTAGTTATGCTTAAAAATATTAGACTATGTTAATATGGGTTATCGTAGGGTGTAGAATGTTAGGAAACTAGTTATGGTAATTAGAATATACAGTTAAATATGTAGTTTTACCCAAATGGTATTAACTATAGTCATTATTTCTAGTATGGAATAGAAACTAATGTAAGTTTCATTCCTACGTTTGACAGAATAAATACATGATTTGACTACTCCTATGATTAACATATTATGAGATGTGGTTGCTATAAGGATGTAAATTGTATGAATCTTTTGGTTAAATTATATTTGACCAATCTTTCATTGTTGATACTAAGAAAGGAGTGGGATGGACTTCACTATCTTACTAGCATCATAATACCAAATGAAAACAATCTGTTCAAGTGGTGTGTATAAATTTTTATTGATCTATAGATTGCTATTATTTATTATTATTGAAAACTTTGGCTGAAGTATATTTAGTAAGACATTATCATTTCATGAGTATTATTTACATGTTTATGCAAAATATTGTAATAAAATAAGTTTTTCTATAATAAACTGCTTTTTTAGATCTAAAAATCATACAAAACACGTGTACTTGCTTGTCTCTCTAGATTATCACATCATCATTATCTACTCATCCATGAAAGGAGGACCATTCATTGATAGGATTAATACGTAAGATTTTTGGTCTGTGATTAGTGTGGAAAAGTGATTGAATGATGTTCTCCCTACCCACAACAATACTACTTTTGAAAAAACACTTGATATTTCTACAGACACTTGAGTTCAAGAACTATGCTCCAAGGGTAGCCATGTATCTTATATGTACATTGTATCATATTGTGATTATTATTGAAATATTATCATTAAGAGTTCTAATTACTTATCATTTTATATTGATAGCAGTGGTTATAGACTTGTATTATCTATGATTGAATTAATGTAATTACTTTCTATATTCACATTATATAGAGTTCTCATGATATTAGAGATCAGTGATATATTATGTAATATGCTTTATTTACTATTATCATGCATTGACTATTGCATATGATCTTTGTTTTGATTATCATGGTGTAAATCTATTTATGGTATATGTATTTATTTATTTTTAAATTATGTATTTTTAGGTAGATGCCATTGGAGATCTTATATGTGGTATCAGAGCTATGACTTGAAATCTATGACCTAAAGAGTTCACTAATATTTTTATATCCTTTTATTTACATAAATAAGGATGGTGAAAGCTAGAGTTTTTGAAGATGGTCCTTCTAATGTTAATGAGAGCAACCCTCCATTTAATCCTAGTCAATTTTCTACTGAGCAATCAACAAAAAAAGACCAAATTCTTGTAGCCATAAATGAGACCAGGGATCTAATTATATCTATAGAATAGGTGTTTCATGTCTCTGAAGAGAAATAATAGTAAGATGTGCCTAAAAAGCATCCCTCTGAATAGTAAAATCCTCATGATGCTAGAGCTCAGGTAGCTATGGATTTGTCTAGAGACATAAAGAAGGTGAGCCCAACTATGTTCAATGGAACTGTTCATAGTGATGGAGATGAGGCATGGTTGACTGAGATGAAGAAGTATTTAGAAATTCAAAATTAATCTGAGGTCACTATGGTGGTTTGGAGATCATACCAGTTGGCTAGTAAAGTAGCTATATGGTGGGCCAACAAGAGGTTTGAAATGAATCTTAACTTGACCACCACTATTTGAGATTAGTTTATGTCATTATTCAGGTCATAGTGGCTCCCACAACTTTATTTTATTATAAGATCATAGATTTCTAGAATCTAAAGTAAGCTGGTTTATCAATGAATGAGTACTAGGATCAGCTCACCAAACTTATGAAGTATGTACCTCAGTATCAAGGAGATGAGTAGTTTAAGATTAGGAAGTTTATCATGGGTTTGAGGCCATAAATTAGTGGATATGTAGATGTTCATGGACCTTCTACTATGGACCAAGTCTTTGAGAAGGTGATCAAATACAAGTAGAAGTTTAAATTTTTTTTCACAAACTAAGAACAAGTTTAAAGAAAACTTAAAAAATTCTAAGTCATCCTTCAAGAAGAAGAATTTGAAACAGAGGAGTGGAGACTCCAAGTAGTATTTTAAAAGTTAGAGTGTCAAGTTCAACAATGGTTCAAACAACAAGAAAAAGGGAAATGGATCCAAAGGTGGTTTTAAGGAAAACCAATAGAGTGATAGGTAAGGACCACTTGGAGGTTGTTTTATTTGTAGATATGACCATTATTCTCATGATTATCCTTAGGACAAGTCAAAGGCGCAAAGGTCTTAATCCTTAGTAGAGTATTTTTACATAGTATATTCATGTAGTAGTTGATAATTGTCAAGCCAAATATTAGGTATTACCCATAGAGTTATCAAGTACTTTGTTTGACCCTTTAATTTTCATTTTGATAGATACATGAGCCATAGAGTGTTTTATAGATCTTAGGATGCTTATTAAGTTAACTAAAAGAGCTGGAGTAATGGAAAATGCATGGTCAGTAAAGTATGGGAATGACTTGAAAGTCATAGTTGATAAGTGTTTAGTTGAAGCAAAGATTAGGTTACCTAAATTCATAACACTTATGGATTTGTATTTACCACCACTTGAGTCATATGATGTGATCTTAGGTTTCAACTGGCCTATGAAATATAAATCCAAGGTTGACTACTACCTGAATAAGGTTGAATTTTTTGATTATTTTGGAAATCAAACACAAATTCAAGGTGAGAAGAGAGAGTTGAAGATTAGGAAGATTTATACAATGCAGCTTAAGAGGGTTCAAGTAAAAGGGTGCTAAGCATTCATCTTCAAGATAAATAAAATGAAGGAACCTAAGGAACCATCTCTCAAAGATTACCCATTTTTTAAGATATTTTCATGATGTGTTTCTAGAAGAATTATTGGGTTTCCTCCTATATGTGAGTTCAATTTTTCTATCAACGTCATCCTTGGTTCAGATCCATAGTCTAAGACACCATACAAAATGATAACCATTGAGTTGGTTGAATTAAAGGCTTAACTTCAAAAATTATTGACAAAAAGGTTGGTCAAGAAAAGTGTGTCACCATGGGGTGCACCAATTATCTATATCAAGAAGAAGGATGGTACCCTTCAACTTTTCACTACTTATAGAATGTTAAACAAGGAAACCATTAAAAATAAGTATCCACTAACTCACATAGATGATATTTAGATCAAATATGGGGATCAAAAATATTCTCTAAGATTGATCTTAGAGAGGCATACCATCATTAAGGATACATGATGAGAATATTTTGAAGAGAACATTCACAACTCAATATGATCACTATGAGTTTATTATGTTACTATTTGGACTAACTAATGCTCTGGTAGTATTCATGAATCTCATGAATGTGTGTTCATAGATTACCTTGATCACTTTGTTCTAGTTTTTTTGAATGACATTATTATCTACTCAAAGAATGAATATGAGCAATTTCAACATCCGCAACTAGTTTTGTGATGGTTGTAGAATCACAAGCTATATGGCAAAAAAAATTAAGTGCATGTTTTTAAAAAAAGAATCCAATATTTGAGACATATTATCTCTGAAAACAGTATCTTATTATATCAAGGGAAGATTAGAGCCATTATGGAATGGTTGGTACTGAATAATGTGCACGAGGTAAGAAGTTTCATGTAGTTAGTAGGTTACTAAATAAAGTTCATTCTAAACTTTTCCAAGATAGCTAATCTAATTACTTACTTTCAATAGAATAACCACAATTTTGTTTGGTCAGATAAGTGCGAATTAACTTTCTAGTATTTTAAAAGAAGGCTTAAGTTGGCACTAGTGTTAAGAGTTCTTGACCCCAATGGCTAATTTTCAGTGATCATGGATTCATCAGGGGATGGACTAGGAGGATTCCTTATGTAGGATAGTGCAGTGGTGGCTTATGAGTCATGAAAGCTAAAGCCTTATGAGGTGAACTATGCCCCTCATGACATATAAATTTTAGTGATTGTTCATGTTTTGTAAGTATGGTGGCATTATTTATTTATTTTGAGCTCAATAAAGATAACTTAGAACTCAAGTAAATTCTCACCCAACCTGATTTCAATGCTCAATAGAGACATTGCCCTGGAGTTCTTCTATGATTATGATTTTGACATTAGCTATATCAAAGGCAAGGAGAATAGAGTATCTGATGCCCTTAATCATAGAAGTTACATAGTAGTTATAGCTACTATCATGAATATTTTCAAGTATTGGGTGATTTAGTTCTCATCAAGAGATGAATTTTATGATTTGGTTAGAAAATCATTGTTTAAAAATGCTCAAAATCTTTAGTATAAATGATTGAGATTGAAGAGTGATGGTCTCTTGCGTTAAAGTGGAAGGATGTATGTGCTAGATTGAGAGAATATATGGGTCACAGTGCTAAAATAATTGCATAATGCCCCATATTTAGGGCATCCAAGAGTAACCAAGGTAATGGTAAAACTTAGACCACTATATTTTTGGAAGGGAATCAAGAAAGATGTAGCAGATTATGTGTCACATTATCTAGAATGTCAATAAATGAAATATGAGCATATGCATCTAAATAGATTTTTATATCTGCATTATATATAGAAGTGAAAGTGGTAGGTGATTAGTGAATATTTTGTCCAAGGTTTACCAATGTCATGGAATGGGCATGATATGATCTTGGTAGTTGTTGACAAACTAACCAAGGTTGGCTCATTTTATACCAAGTAATTTGATAGATGATGCACCTACTCTTGAAAAGAGGTTCATAATTAAAATTTATAAGTTGCATGGATTTCCAAAGAAGATCATTTTGGATCTTAATCTAAATATGACTTATATATTTTTGGTAACTTTGAATTCATCTTTGGTTACGCAGCTAAATTTCAACATAGCATATCATCTAAAGACTGACGAACAAACTGAGATAGTTCATCAGGTGTTATAAGATCTTCTTCATATGTATTGCATGAATAAATAATACAAGTAGGAATATTATCTTCCATTGGTTAAGTTTGTATATAAAAAATCATACCAATTAGCTTTGAATATGGCACCATTTGAGTCATTTTATGAGAGAAGGTGAAAAACACCCATCAATTGGGACAAATTAGAGGACAAGGTAGTCTTTGGACCTAAGATGCTCTCAGAAATGTCATATTAAGTTAAATTAGTTAGGTAGATATTACCAAAGGCCAATGGTAGGTATAAAATTTATGTTGATCTGAAGAGGATAGAAAGACATTTTATAGTAGGTGATAAAGTGTTTTTGAGGGTTAAGTCACATAAGAGCTCGATTAAATTTGGGAAGTCAACAAAATCATTATCAAGATCTGTAGGACCATTTGAGGTATTAAAAGTGGTAAATAATTTAGTGTATAATCTTTCATTAACACTAGCCCTAGATCTATTACATAGTGTCTTCCATGTTTCTTATCATAAGTATATATTTGATCCTACGCATGTGTTGGATTAGAATGATTTGCAAGTTCTAGATCTTCAGGTGGTCATAGTAAAACCAATCAGGTTAATTGACACACACAAACTTAGTTTGTATAATAGATAGATGTCATAATGTAAGGTCTAGTGATTCTAAAGATAGTTCTACTTAGGAGGACTATGATGAGTTTGATAAGAGATTTTGATGCATAAAAAATAGGTCAAATTTTTTAAAACATTAAATTTTGATCTATAGCTTTGTTTGAGCTCTTCCATGAGCCAAAATGATAGTCTTAAAAATTTTGTTGCTGACCTAAGCCACTCACTCTACTTATAGGTTTTTTTTTTAATTTTTTAGAGGTCAAAAGAAACCATATGAGGGTCCAAAATTACATTTTAATGATTTTATGGGGATTTTTCCATTTTTAAAATTTGCATATTTTTATGACCAAACATGAACTCTAGTTGAAATTCATATTATAAGATAATTTTAGTGTTTAGATTATTTTGGAATTCTTTTAGTGCTATGCATGCTTTCATGCAAAACTTGTTAAAAATAGTAACTACTAAAAATAGAAATTTTTTTTAGACTTTAGTTTTTTTTCAAATTGTTGCATGTTAACTCTTATCTCGACTTGAGGATTATTTATGTATGGTTTATATTTATTTCAATTCAATTGAATACAAAAAAACTCTAAGTTATTGTTTCATATTTTGGCCAATTGTAATTTTAGTATTGATAGTAATTGGGTTCATTATTTGGTATCAGAGTAAGTTTAAATTTTGGAAGAGTAATAAATTGTGAGAGAATGAGGAGGTAATTACACAAATGAATTGGTCTATACAAGATTTGTAGATTCAAGTAGAACTATTAATCGAGGTTGTCATGAATCAGAGAAGAAGACAAGGTGGTGATGAAACCAAGGAAGACATAAATCGTGATGAAGAAATTCAATAAGAAGAAGAACAACAAGATCAGCCACAATTGATATAAGAGAGGATGGTTTGGAATTTAGAAGGAAGAAATGAAGGAATCAAAGTTGATGTTCTAGACTATGGAGGTATTTTAAAACCAGAGGAGTTGATAGATTGGATGAATAGAATGGAGATTTCTTTGAGTGGAAGACAATGAGAGAAAACAAGAAGGTGAAGTTTGCATGAAAAAAATTGAAAGGTCATGTAATGATTTGGTGGGATCACCTAAAAAAAAAAGAGACATAAAAATGTAAAGAGAAGATTAATATGTATAAAAATATGGAGAGGAAGCTAAGGGATAAAGTTTTTCTTGTGGATTATACACAAACCCTATATAGAATTTTTAGAATTTAAAGAAAAATGATTACAATATAAAAGAGTATACATATGAGTTTTATAAGCTTTCCATATGATTGGATCATGATGAAATAGAAGAGTAGATGCCTACAAGGTATTTAAATGGTTTGAAATTTACTATTCAAGATGAACTAAGCATGCTTAGAATAATTTACATGGAGGAGGCTTATCAATGAGCTTTAAATGTAAAAGAAAAACAAAATAGATAGAATTTCATAAGAACATCTCTATGTATAAAAAGAGGTGGATCCCCTCTAATAAGGGGACAAGGTGGTTTTAATACCACCATAGGTGGTTCTAATATAAATAGAGGTGAATCATCACATGGTGAAGAAATATAAGATGAGAATATGCAAAGGTTTCAATACCAACAAAGAGGAAGAAGGTTTCAAAGAGGATGAGGGTATGGTGGTGCTAGAGGATAGTTCTCAAATCAATGTATGTCTTATGTTTGTTATAGATGTGGAGAAGAAAGACACATGGAATTTGAGTGTCTACATTATCAATACCACATGAAATTTAAGTGTTTGCATTATCAATATCAAGAAAGGAGGCAAAAGGTTCACCCAAGAGTGAATATGGTTAAGGTTGAGATAGAAAAGAAAAATACTAAAATTTCACCAACAGATTTTGTAGAGAATCTCATGATAAGAAGAAAAATGATCACTCCAAGGAAGAAGCAAGTTCAGAATAAAGGTGGTGATGCATGGCTATGATCAAACATTTTTCAAACAAGATTTACTTTAGGTGGAAAGTTATGTAAGGTAATTATAGACGGTGGTAGTTGTAAAAATATAGTTTTTAAAATGGTAGAGAAACTACATTTGTAATGTAGAAATCATCCTAATCATTATCGAATTTCATAGTTTAAGGAAATGAGGTTATAGTAGATAAAATGTGCTTAATCAAGTTTTCTATAGGAAAACTTATAATGATGAAATATGGCATGGTGTTACTCTGATAGATTCATGCCATGTGTTATTGGGGAGATGGTGGCAATTCGACAGGAAAGTAAGTCATGATGGAGCAAAGAACATGTACACTTTTTGGAAAGGTGGTATAAATGTGGTTTTTTCACCTGTTAAAGAGGAAGAAAAGTCAAAAATCATGCTCTCTACTAAATAATTTATCCAAGATATGAAGGTGGTAGGTTGTTATTAGATATTAGTAGCAAAGGATGAAGACACAGAAATAATGTAAATACCAACATAAGTAGCAAGAGTGTTGATAGAATATGTAGATATTATACCTGATGAGTTACCATATGGTTTACCACCGAAGAGAGATATTTAACGTCACATTTATTTGATTCTAGGATCTGCTCTATCCAATCAAGCATCTTATAGGATGAGTCCAACAAAACATATAAAATTAATTAAACATATTACTAAATTAGTAAAAAAAAAGATGGTAATGGAGAGTATGAGTCCATGTGCAACACTAGCATTTCTAACTCTAAAGAGAGATGGAGGATGGAGAATGTGTGTAGATAGTAGATCAATTAATAAAATTATAATCATGTAAAGGTTTCCTATATCATATTTAGATGATATGATGGATATGCTTGCAGGAGCAAAATATTTTACCAAGATTGATATACAGATTGGTTATTATCAAATTTGAATTCATGAAAGAGATGAGTGGAAAAATGCATTCAAGACTAGGGATGGTTTATATGAGTGGATGGTGATGCCATTTGGATTATCTAATACACCTAGCACATTTGTGAGGATGATGAATACAGTGCTACGAGAATATATTGGTATGTTTTTGGTTGATTATTTTGATGATATTTTGATATTCAATAATACTAAAGAAGAACACTTACAACATTTGAAAATGGTTATAGATTTGTTAATAAAGAAGAATTTGTATGCAAATTTAAAGAAGTGTAGGTTTATGCAGAATAGTTTGGTATTTTTGGGATTTGTAGTTTTGGCAGATGGTGTGAAAATGGATGAAGAAAAGATACAGGCAATTTTTGAGTGGCCTATTCCAAAAAGCATTATAGAGATAATAAGTATTCATGGTTTAGAAATTGTTTTATAGAAAATGTATTTAAAAAATTAGTAGTATTATGGAACCAATAATAGATTGAATGAGAAGGAAGGAGTTTGCATGAACTAGAGGAGCCACATAAAGCTTTCCATATTAGAATAGTAATTATGATGAGTTCTACAAGAGACATCCACATTTTTTTTTAATTAGATAATATTATACTATGTTATTTTTATGCTAAATAAAAAATTTATTTCATAAATTATGTTTGAATAAGAGTCATTCAAGATGATGACTATCTTTAGGGGAGAAGGATGTTACATCCCAATTCCTCGCTAAGAAAATTATTTGATTTTTCATGGATATTTATAGTTGACACATTTGATTTGGTTATATTTTTTACTAAGCTTTGAGATATATTTTATTATGGAACAATAGGATATTGCTTAAGTTACATGTTTGCATTTTTGTGAGTTAGATTTAGTGTATGTGTTTAAATTATGAACATGTTGATGTGTTAATTTAGTTATATTTTATGTTGTATGTTTATCATGTTGATACAATCTAACTCTCTACTTGTTATGAGGTTGAAATAGGAGAACTCATTCCTCAGAGTGTGTTGAAGGGAGAGTATCATCAGAAAGGGTGACGTAGATGGAGATGTCAAAGGATGATAGAGAAATTGGAAAGAACCCTACACACACCATAGTAGTTAGCACATGTTAGAATTCATAATGAAATGGATAACATAGTGTGTTTATTTTTTATTGTATTATGTAGTTGATTTCTATGGTTTGTCAATATAGTTTAAATATCTTAATGAATTTATTTTATGTAATTCATATGTTTGATCATTAATTCTAGTGAAAACATTATTAGCATAATTAGACTTAAAATACAAATTATTAGTTGATGAAATTGTCATTAAATTTTTATAGTAATAAAGGATGATTAATCAATTTAGAAAAATTATGAATTTTTGATAAATAATATTAAAAATAAACAAAATGTTAAAATTGGAATTGAAAAGAAAAAACAAAGAAAACACTGGTCTAAAATTAGTAAAATCAAAAATAAATAAATACATTAAAAATAAAGAAAAATCTTTTAAACCAGAATAGATTACGCCTACTTAAAGAAAGGGAATTTTAAAAAAGAAATTTATCATTAGAATTTTAGAAAGGAAAATTGAAAAGGAAAAAAAGGGAGCATATCACAATAAATAAGACACATAATAATATTTGAAAAGATGAAAATCAAGGCCAAATGCAATACAAGCTGTCAGGTAGGTCATGCCATTAAATTTATGAATTTATCTATATGTTTATGAAAAGTAATTTGGTTTGGGTGTATGATTTTATTGAAATGAATTTGTAAATCATAATATTATTGAATGAGTAAATATCTATAGTTATTATTTGCATCGACTCAAAGTTAGGTGTCACCCAAGTATAACGACTCAGCCAAAATAATAAAATAGAGGTTGTTAGCAAACTAAGATGCCAAACTCTAGCCTATTAAGGTGATTTGAATAAATCAAAAAACTATTTTAACTCAAGTCATTCTAATTAGTTAGTAGATCCATGTATATACTGCAATGCATGGTAAAGCAAGCTAACTTATTGTCTGTAGTTTTGCTTGGCAGTGCTAAGATTTAGTAATGGTTAACTGTGTGAGGCATTGATCTACATATTCTCTATTGAGTTGATTTATAATATATATAATTCTATATAATGACTGGTATGGCTAGAACTAATTAGATGGATTTGAATTAAATATATCTAAATAATAATTATAAAATTGAATAAATTATGTATATATTAGTACACCATAGCATTCACATGTATTTGGATAAAAGACAAGTCTGCAGATATTAATCACAGAATCCTAGTTAGGTATCATTGTATATTTAATTTTCAGCGTATTTAATATATAAGGAGTCACTAGATATATTGTATTGAAAGTGTATTTAAGATATAATAGCATCATTGTAATTTTGGTGTCATTGTATCTTAGAAGTGAATATTGTTAACTAGTATACATTAAGTCATCATCGTATTGTTAATTAATTAGTTTCCAAATTGGTCCGCTGATATTTTATTTCTATCTTATACAAGGAAAATTGAGTCTCTGAAGTTTAATTTATAGGTTATGTATTATATTGGCATCACTGAAATTTAATTTATAGGTTATGTATTATATTGACATCGTTGAAGTTAGCACTCAGCGTATATCATAAGCAAAGGGTTGCTGTATATTTCAATATCATCATGTGTAACATATTACAAATAGCACCACTATATTTTGTATTAAGAAGTATTATTAATCATAGTCAAAATGGCATCTTTGAAATTAATTCTCATCTTTGTTTTGATTCACTGGCCATTTGAATACATAGCCTATTATATATAGAAAAGTCACCATATGTAGCGATGTATCCCTTATCTTTTGGATATATATTTTTTTTATTTGAATGAATTATCAATGATTTGGTGTCTTTTAGAAGATTAAAAGTATGATGGGTTGAAATTCTCTTTTAAGCAAAGGGTTGCTATATATTTCAATATCATCATGTGTAACATATTACAAATAGCACCACTATATTTTGTATTAAGAAGTATTGTTAATCATAGTCAAAATGGCATCGTTGAAATTAATTCTCAACCTTTGTTTTGATTCACTGGCCATTTGAATACATAGCCTATTATATATAGAAAAGTCACCATATGTAGAGATGTATCCCTTATATTTTGGATATATATATATATATTTTATTTGAATGAATTATCAATGATTTAGTGTCTTTTAGAAGATTAAAAGTATGATGGGTTGAAATTCTTTTTTAAGCAAAGGGTTGCTATATATTTCAATATCATCATGTGTAACATATTACAAATAGCACCACTATATTTTGTATTAAGAAGCATTGTTAATCATAGTCCTAATGGCATCGTTGAAATTAATTCTCAATATTTGTTTTGATTCACTGGCCATTTGAATACATAGCCTATTATATATAGAAAAGTCACCATATGTAGAGATGTATCCCTTATCTTTTGGATATATATATTTTTTATTTGAATGAATTATCAATGATTTGGTGTCTTTTAGAAGATTAAAAGTATGATGGGTTGAAATTCTCTTTTAAGCAAAGGGTTGCTATATATTTCAATATCATCATGTGTAACATATTACAAATAGCACCACTATATTTTGTATTAAGAAGTATTGTTAATCATAGTCAAAATGGCATCGTTGAAATTAATTCTCAACCTTTGTTTTGATTCACTGGCAATTTGAATACAAGCCTATTATATATAGAAAAGTCACCATATGTAGAGATGTATCCCTTATCTTTTGGATATATATTTTTTTATTTGAATGAATTATCAATGATTTAGTGTCTTTTAGAAGATTAAAAGTATGATGGGTTGAAATTCTCTTTTAAGCAAAGGGTTGCTATATATTTCAATATCATCATGTGTAACATATTACAAATAGCACCACTATATTTTGTATTAAGAAAATTTTAATCATAGTCAAAATGGCATGTTGAAATTAATTCTCAACCTTTGTTTTGATTCATTGCCATTTGAATACATAGCCTATTATATATAGAAAAGTCACCATATGTAGAGATGTATCCCTTATATTTTGGATATATATATTTTTTATTTGAATGAATTATCAATGATTTGGTGTCTTTTAGAAATTTAAAAGTATGATTGGGTTGAAATTCTCTTTTAAGCAAAGGGTTGCTATATATTTCAATATCATCATGTGTAACATATTACAAATAGCACCACTATATTTTGTATTAAGAAGTATTGTTAATCATAGTCAAAATGGCATCATTGAAATTAATTATCAACCTTTGTTTTGATTCACTGGCCATTTGAATACATAGCCTATTATATATAGAAAAGTCACCATATGTAGAGATGTATCCCTTATTTTTTGGATATATTTTTTTTATTTGAATGAATTATCAATGATTTGGTGTCTTTTAGAAGATTAAAAGTATGATGGGTTGAAATTATCTTATATAGTTATGCAAACCCAAACAATAATCGAATTCATAAATAATAATATGTTAAGAGTTATTGTATATGTGGGTCTATATCAATGAACTTTTAACTTGAGTATATGTGGACTCATATAGAAGCCTCAAAATTGACTATTCATTTTTTCTAGATTATAAAACATGACTAATTTATTGGATATCTAAATGGTTGAATAACATCACAAAAGTCTCATGTGTTATGTGTGGTTATTATATTGAGAATCCTCCAAGTGTTAAATGAGGTATGGGAAGGCTAGAAAACCTAATGAAGTCTTCATTATGAAATGTACGAGTTGCTTATTATATATAACTTATGAGTCAAAAAGCATGTGGTATAAATATAACCTTAAAATAAGTTATGGTATGCTTAAAGTGAGATATAGATGTTAATGTGCCTATTAACATATTCATGTACATAAGAGTTGGCAATTTTGGCCGATGTCTATAATATTGTCATTGATGTCAAAGGCAGCGTATGTTATTAGACATGAATGTCAAAAGTTGAATTGCACAGACTTACAATACAAGTCAAACTTATGAAGAGCTTCTACTTATAAAATAAGTAAATCAGTCTTGAAAATCGAATGGGTCTTGTAGAGTAAATCGGGATTCCAAAACAACTTTAATTCTCTCAACTTTATAAGTTAAGTTGTCTCGAGAACCTAAGATAGTCCTAGAAATTTTAGATCGAGTTTATGCAAACTAACTTTACTTAGTTCATTTTAATAAGTTAAGCAAAGTTGAAAACCCGACTGGGTCTGGAAGAGTTCATTGAGTTTCTAAGATGACTTTACTTCTTCCAAGTCTATAAGTCATGCTAAATGAAGAACCCAAAATGGTCTTGAAGAATTATTTCAAAAAAATTGGCAAAGACAATTCTTTCAAATATATTGGCAAGGACAAATCTTTTGGACAAAAATCCTATGAAGATGTTTTGAAGGCATGTAGATGCCTACAAAAAAGTTGAAGGGTATGTGGACCCTTTCAGAAAAGCCAAAGGGTAGTTTGTAAAAGGCTGAAGGGTATGTGGATCATTTAAGAAAGCCAAAGGGCACTTCTCGAGAAGTCTGAAGGGAAAGTGGACCATTGCAGAAAGTCCAAATGGATATTTTTAAAAAGTTTGAAGGGTATGTGGACCCTTGTAGAAATGTTGAAGGGTAGTTTTTGAAAAGGTTGAAGGGTATATGGACCCTTGCAGAAAAGCCAAAGGGTACATTTGCAAAGCCCCAAAGGATATGTGTCCTAAACAATAGTGCCAAAAGGAGACCCAGATAAAAAGTCTACAAAAATTATTCCAAAAGGGACATGTTAAAGTTAGAGCAAGTTTGAAGAGATCAACGAAGGGGAAGCATCTCAAAGATGTCAAAAAAAACAAGATGAAGTCAACATGTTGAAGGCTAATGATCTAGTCAACATAAAGAGCAAGCATCATTAATGATCCAATGACACACGTAAGTCAAGACTAAGAAGATCCAATAGAGTGATTGGATCTAAAGCCTTAAAAGTGCTTGAAGGTTAATGCAAAGTGGCGAAGTTAAAGATCGAGCAAGTTTGGTAATAACTATTGAAGTAAAATCTCTCATGAATGTCGTGACAAGTGAGATATAGTCAAATCTACCAAAGAATAACATCTAACTAAAGTGATGGATCAAGCATATTTAAATAAATAAAAAATATCAAAATAAAACCAATCATATAGAAAATATCGAGATGCGGGAAAGAGCTCGATGGTTAATGTAAGAGATATTGGTGGTTTTAGTTTAAAATAGAAATATCTGACAGTTTAAGATAGATAGTGATTGGTGCCAAAGATAAGATGAATAATCCTAGATTAAAGACATGATCAGACAGATGATAAACTTGAGTCTACACGGAGCTCAAGATCAATCCTTGACTAAAGAAGTGATGTAGTTATGACTAGAATCTAGCAGTTGCCAAAAATAAAAAAAGATCTGACCAGTGCAATATGATGCATGAACCAAGACATGAGAAAGAGCATAAGTTAAAATTGCTTGTAATGAGAACTGATTAATTACAGTTGAAGTGTGAATGTAATTGGAGATAGAAAACCCTAAGTTACCTTGTCTATACATATATGACATCTTGAACATTGAAAAATGGTTTTTTTGCCACTGATGCTACTACCATTGCAATTTAAAAACAAAGACGAATAGAGGCAAGCAAAGGACATTGATGTGTCAAACAAAGAATATAAAAAAGACATAAAGGAAGAGAGGCCAAAGCAACTAGTGTAAATGGACTATATCAAATAGAAGATATAATGACATAGAACCAGTAAGGTAGAAAGAAAAAAAAAATACTATCGATGATAGACATATACAAATAAAGTAAAAGGTAGAAAGGAAAGGGAATGAAGTGTGTCCAACTAGAATATATCCAGACACAAACAGAGTGAGGTAAAGAGGAAGAAAAAGCACACATAGAGAATGAGACATAAAGTGAGGTAGAGAGAAAGAAAGGGTGCATAGTGGATATGCAGAGAATGAGAATATAAGAAGAATAGACATACACATAATAAGCCAAGAGTGAGAAGTTATAGACTAGACTTGTAAAAAATAAACTGAACTGGATTCATTTGTGAATCTATCTTGTATGTTAGAGTTGTAGCTCCATAGTTTTGATTGGTTGGTGCCATCAGACAAACTGAATTGGTGTTTAGTTAGGGGATTGGAGTCTCCTTAGGTTTGGTGCCCTTAAATCTTGTAACTGGTAAGGTTAAACTAAGTTGGTTCTCAGTTAGGGGATTGGTGTCTCTTAAGGATAGGTTTCCTTGAATGTAACCAATGTGGTTTTGTTAGTGGGGTGATTTAACTATGAGGCTAGATTAGAACAGTAGATTTTAGCATCTATTTTCACCATGGCTTTTCCCTTTGGGTTTTCCATATATAAATCTAGTGTACTATGATTTTGTGTGTGTGTGCTCTCTACATTTGTTCTTTGATATGCATGTATTTTGTATCTTATTAAAAAGTTAAAGAGTTAGTTTTTAGTTGATCTACTAATTTAGCCCCCCCTCTCAGTAGATATTTGTGTTCAATAATTGGTATCAAATCCTAGGGTTCCTTAGGAAGAAGCATAATCATCTCAGATAGATCTTGGTTAGTGAACATAATGGCTAGTCATCAAGGATCCTCCTCAAATAAAGCACCTCTCTTTGATGGATCTAACGATGTTTTCTAGAGCATATGAATGAAAACATATATGTCCTCATTAGGATTTGATGTATGGATGTCTATAGTAAATGGATATATAGCTCCTGCTATAGCTCTTACTGATCACGCTGCCAAGAAGGCACATGAAAACAATGCCAATATAAAGAATGTTATTCTTTGTGGACTATCAAACTCAGAGTTTATTAAAGTTATGCATTGTCAAAGTGCAAAAGACATCTAGAATAAGTTGAGGAGAATCTATGAAGGAGATGATAAGGTAAAGCAAGCCATGTTATAGACATATAAAGAATAGTTCAAGAGCCTCAAGATGAGTGAGGAAGATAATATTGCAGACTACCTCCTCAAGGTAGATGAGATTTTGAATACTATCAGAGGATTTGGAGAAATAATAGATGATTCAACTATTGTCAACAAGGTTTTGAGATCTATACCATCAAGATATGACTCCAAAATCTCTGTAATAGAAGAAGAAATAGATTTGGACAAGCTCACAATAGATGAGCTACATGGAACCTTCATTACCTATGAGATGAGAATGGGCGATGCAGACTCTTCCAAAAGAGAAGTTGCATTCATAATTTCCAAATAGATAAAGGAAGAAAAAGAATCTACATTATAATCTAAGAATGTAGATGAGGAAGTTGTAACTTTTTTAGAAGATTAAAAAGAGGATCTAGAAAATATAAAGGTAAGTTACCCTTAAAATGTTTTAACTATGGTAGAATAAGACATTTCACTACCAAATTCCACTATAATAAAAAGGATGATTATGATCAAAAAGAGGATGGTACAAGATTGAAACCTCACCATTCCCAAAGAAGGAACTTCTCCAAGAATAAGAAAGGTCTATACACAAAATAAGATAGTGACTCAATGGAATATAGTGAGATTTTATATGATGACTATGATTGTGCCTTTGTAGTAGATGGAAATGAATCTCTATTCATGGTAATAGAATTAACCTCAAAGGATTTGAATCAAGATGATGATGAAGGTTGGGATGAAGAAGAGGCAAGAGAAGTAGATCTAGAAGGAGAACTGATATGTGTCCCAAATGAGATTGATAGTCTAAGTAAAACTCAAAACAAAAGAAGATTGGGCAAAATGAAATTGAAAATCTATCCAAGAGTCTTGAAGAGTCTGATTAGATCATGGTGAGATTAAAGACTCAAATTGAAGAGCTCAAAATAACAGAAGATGTAGTCATTGAACTACACCTCAAGTCTATTGAATGTATGAAGCTAGAAGTATAAATAGTTGCCCTAATAAATTAGCTTGAGAAGGCTAAAGAGAAAATTGATAGAAGTCTAAAATTGAAAGGAAGTTCAGACATTATTGATGTGTTGATCAACTCACAAAATCCCTCAAAAGAAAGATTTGGTCTTGGCTATGAGAAAGGAAAGAATCTCATGACAAATGCATCTGCTAAGTTGTATGACAACTTCAAAGTAGGAGGATCATGATCCAAGAAGGAGACATCTTGCAATGGAGCAGAGTCAAATACAAGTAATGTTGATAAGAAGGCTAGAGGAGAGAAGAAGCCTGAGGTAAAGAACTAAGAATCTGTCTATGCAATTTCAAAGAAGATGCAAAAGATAAATGTAACTGATATAGCTAGTTACTCAAAGAGAAGAAGATCAGCAAGGTAGCCTAATGCTATGACCAGGTATTCTTCATCTTTTTACAGTTATTGCTATAGTTGTAATTAGTTTAGTCATAAGGCTAGTAAATTTAGAATTGTACCTATAAGGAGAAATAACTTTATAAGCAAAAATTTAGTTGAATCCTTGTTAGATACAAATGTAGTGTGTTATTGGTGTAATAATTTTGGTCATATAGCTAAACATTATAGAGAAAAAGTGAAAAAAGGTATGCCTCTGAATGTGAACAAAGGTTCACAAGCCTCTAAGAAGGAGAAAAGGATACCCAATAGGACACACAAGGAGACCAAGAACGTGAGCAAGGGTGAGTGCTTCAACTACCATGATGAGGGACACATGTCTAGGTTCTACAAGCAAAGGTCTACAGGCTAGAACAAGATTATCTAGGATCTTAGAGCTAAAAATGGAAGGTAGATCAGTTCATGGAGACCAAAGGTGGTGAGTATGAAGCATGATGAGTCTATAAATCACATCAATCTAGTTGATGTGGTGGAGAGTGCAACATAGTCTGGAAAGGGTCAAGAGATCTCAACATCAGCCATTGTTGAGAAGGAGAAGACAAATCTCAATGAAAAGCCCAAGAAATTCACTGAAGATAGGTCAAGGGTATGCATATATTCAAGTGAACACCTAGATTTAGTAGATCAAGTAATGATCATAAAGTTTCAATCTTCTGGGCCTAGTGATGAGATTTCTAGTTGCAAGGAAGATTCATCAGATGAACAGGTGTTTCATGGATCCATATTGTCTCCATGTATTCCAATACTAGAAGGAAAGGAGAACAAGTTGATGGATGAGCATGTCACTTCTCTCAAGCCTGAGAATAAGAAGAAAAAGAAAAAGAAGAATAAGGTGGAGAAGGACTGTGAGGAGTTATGTGTAACTCCTAGTTTCACACTGTTCTAAAACATTGTGAAATAAGGTGTCTCTATCTATGCTTCTTAAGAGACCCCTTTAAGCAAAGAAGCAAGTGGTGCTCTTTAGAAGATGTCGAAGGCATGAATAAGTGCTCCTAAGTGATGTGGTTGTTCCAAGGTGAGTCAAGTACTATGATTATGGTTTCTAATGAGATGGAGTGAGTATGATAATAATGTGTTCACAGACTCTAATTCTAAAGTCAAGATATGGAGACTTTCAAGTGGGAAGCAAGTATAGTTGCTCTAAGATCATACTATCAACTGATATGAGATAACAAGATTGTTGATTGGTCTTTTCAGACCAATGTTATATCAATGTGTAAATGATCATATGTTGAGCAGTCTTGTATTGATTATTAGTAGGTCAGTAGAGCAAGCAAGAGCTAGATTGTTTAGTTTGTCAGGACTAAGAAGGCTCAATATAAAGGATATTTTTGTATGACCCATGTTGGTAGATTCTAAAATACTCAAGTAGATGTTGGTTGAGACTAGTTTGTGCTACATAACAAAAAAATAAATCTTGAGTTTTGAATATGACAAACTGCATATACCATGGATTTAGAGGGAGCTAACTCAGATAATTTGAATGGTTTGAGGAGCCATGCATGATGTGAAAATTAGCATATGTGGAAAGCTTCAGTCATAATTGAAAGAAAAGATGCTATCTGCTAAAGATGTTGACTCAAGAAGGCGGAGAATGACTTGATCAAACCAAGTTAGGTGCCTAGATAGTATACTAAATCCTCATGAGTAAACAAAGTGAAATATTTATAATTGGCTAGGTCCTAAGGTCAGAGGACTATGTATGGAGACTTGTAAATGCTCAAGTGATGCATTGAGACAAAATCTAGGAGTAATAGCTACTACATCACATCACTAGATACTAGTGATAGGGCATGAATCCAAGGAGAGTATTGAAGGAATTTTATTAACTCTTAGATTAAGAGAAAAGGTAGTCTGGTGAGATAGCTACAGTCCCTTTGTTATATGATAACAAAGGAGGATTCACAGATTTGTTGGCTCTAGATTACTATGCCTATTTATAGAGAGATATGCCAATTATTAATTGGTCTTTCAGACTAATGCTATATACATGATCTATTGAGGAATAATAGAGCTAGAAGAATCAAACTTGAATGTGTCCAAGTAAGAGTCAGTCAAATATGTCATTGTCCAAGGGGGAGTTTCTCTCAATTTTTTTCTAACTAGACAGGTCCAAGGATCAGAATAGCCAGTCAGTAAAGAACCTGCCTGTCTCCATGATATGACAGACTTTTTTGTCATTAATGTCAAGGGAGATAAAGTAGAATGGTGAAAGAATGGAAAAGGGTAGCCATTTTGGGTATGTTTTGCCATCAATGACAAAGGGGGAGATTGTTATAAAATTTTGTTGATGTCTGTAATATTGTCATTGATGTCAAAGGTAACTTGTGTTATCAGACATTAATGTCAAAAGTTGAATTGCATAAACTTACAATGAAAATTGAACGTATGAAGAGCTTCTACTTATAAAATAAGTAAATCAATCTTGAGAACCTGAATGGGTCTTGTAGAGCAAATCGAGATCCTAGAACAACTTTACTTCTCTCAACTTTATAAGTTAATTTGTCTCGAGAACTTGAATGGGCCTAGCAGTGTTAATTGGGTTTATGCAATGACTTTACTTGTCTCATTTTTATAATTCAAGTTGTCTCAAAAACTTGAAAGGTCTAGAACAATTGATTAGGGTTTTAGAAGCACTTTACTTCTTTCATGTTTATAAGATAAGCAATGTGGAAAACCCAAATGGGTCAAGGAAGAGGTAATTGGGATTTTGGAGTGACTTTACTTCTCTCATGTTTATGAGTTAAGCAATGTGAAAAACTTGAATGGGTCAAGGTGAGTTGATCAGAGTTTTGTAACAACTTTACTTAGTTTATTTTAATAAGTTAAGCAAAGTTAAAAACTCGAATGGGTTTGGAAGAGTTAATCGAGTTTCTAAGATGACTTTACTTCTTCCAAGTCTATAAGTCATGCTAAATGAAGAACTGAAATGCTCTTGAAGAATTCTTTTAGAAAAAATCTTTTATAAAAATTAACAAAGACAATTCTTTCAGAAATATTGGCAAGGACAAATATTTTAGACAAAAAGCCCAAAAAAATTGTTCTGAAGTGCATGTAGACACCTACAAGAAAGACAAAGGGTATGTGGACCCTTTCAGAAAATTTGAAGGGTAGTTTGCAAAAGTTTGAAGGGTATGTGGACCATTTAAGAAAGCTAAAGGGCACTTCTTAAGAAGTCTGAAGGGCAAGTGGACCGTTACAAAAGTTCTGAAGGGCAAGTGGACCATTGCAAAAATTCTGAAGGGATATTTTCAAAAAGTTTAAAGGGTATGTAGACCCTTGTAGAAAATCCAAAGGGTAGTTTTTGAAAAGGTTGAAGGGTATGTGGACCCTTGTAGAAAAGCTAAAGGGTACATTTGAAAAGCCCTGAAGGGTATGTGTCTTAAACAAAAGTGTTTAAAGGAGACCCAGGTAAAAAGTCTGTGGAAATTATATCGAAGGAGACATGTTAAAGTTTGAGCAAGTTTGAAGAGATCAATGAAGGGGAAGCATCTCAAAGATGCCAAAAGAAGCGAGATGAAGTCAACATGTCGAAGGTTAATGAGCTAATCAACATAAAGAGCAAGCATCCTTGATGATCTAATGACACATGCAATTCAAGATTAAGAAGATCCAATAGAATGAGTGGATCTAAAGCCTTAAAATTAATCTAAGGTTAATGCATAGTGGTAAAGTTAAAGACCGAGCAAGTTTGGTAAAAGCTATCAGAGCAAAAGCTCTCATGAATGTCATGATAAGTGAGATATAGTCAAATCTATCAAAGATTAATGTCTAACTAAATTTATGGATCAAACATATTCAAATAAATCAAAAAGAGTGAAAGCGAACCAATCATATAGAAAATATTGAGATGTAGAAAAGAGCTCGATGTTTAATACAAGAGAGATCGATGGTTCTATTTTAAAATAGAAATATCTGATGGTTCAAGATAGATAGTGATTGATGCCAAAGACAAGATGAATAATCCTATATTAAAGACATGATCAGACAAATAGTGAACTTGAGTCTACATAGAGCTCAAGATCAATCTTTGACTAAAGAAGTAGTGCATTTATGACCAAAATCTAGCAGTTGCCAAAAATAGAAAAGAGATATGACCATTGCAATATGATGCATGAAATGAGACATGGGAAATAACATAAGTCAAAATCACTTTTAATGAGAACCATTTAATTGTAGCTAAAGTATGAACACAATTTTAAATAGAAAACCCTAAGCTATATTATATGTACATATACGACATCTTGAACATTAAAAAAATGTTTTTTTACCATTGATGTTACTACCATTTAAATTTGAAGAGAAATAAGAATAGAGGCAAGTAGATGACATTAATGTGTCAAAAAAAGAATACATAAAAGACACAAAGGAAGAGAGGCCAAAGCAGCTAGTGTAAATGGATTGTGTCAAATAAAAGATATAATGACATAGAACCAATAAGGTAGAGAGGAAAATAAAATACTATCGATGATAGACATATATAGATAAAGTAAAAGGTAGAAAGGAAAGGGAATGAAGTGTGTCCAACTAGAATATATCTAGACACAAATATAGTGAGGTAGAGAGAAAGAAAAATCACACAAATAATGAGTAGAAAGTGAGGCAGAGAGAAAGAAAGGGCACTTAGTGGATATGCAGAGAATGAGTAGAGAAGAAGAATAGGCATACATAGAATAAGCCAAGAGTGAGAAATTATAGACTAGACTTGTAACAAAGAAACTAAACTAAATATATTTATGAATCTATCTTGCATGTTGGAGTTGTAACTCCATAGTTTTGATTGGTTGGTGTTATCAGACAAATTGAGTTGGTGTTCAGTTAGGGGATTGGAGTCTCCTTAGGGTTGGTTCCTTTAATCTTGTAACCAGTAAGGTTAAACTGATTTGATGCTTAGTTAGGAGATTGGTATCTCCTAAAGATAGGTGTCCTTGATTGTAGTCAGTGTGGTTTTGTCAGTAAAATAATTTAACTATGAAGCTAGATTAAAATAGTAGATTCTAGCATCTATTCTCACCATGGATTTTTTCTTTGATTTTTCCATTTATAAATTTGATGTATTATGATTTTGTGTGTGTGCTCTCTACATTTATTATTTAATATGCATATATTTTGTATCTTCATTAAAATTTTAAAGACTAATTTTTAGCTGATCTACTGATTCACCCCCCCTCTCAGGAGATAGTTATGTTTAATAATAAGAGTTTATTTTTATGGTTATAATTTCATGAGTGGATTATAAAATATAATTAAAAAATTATGTATAATAAAACTTAATGAATGAATGCATTCAAACCCATAACATATAACAAATGCTAGTTTGGATTACTCTATGTTCCATGTGAATTGAGACCTATTTGGTTATATCTAGTTGTTTGTATAAGAGTTTATGTTTTCAAGGATTTATGACTACTTTATTAGACTAGGTTTGATTCTTAGGAGTTATATTTAAAAATACTAGACTATGGTTATATGGGTTATCATAGGGTGTAGAATATTTAGAAACTAGTTATGGTAATTATAATCTATAGTTAAATGTGTATTTTTAGCCGAATGGTATTAATAGTATTCATTATTTCTAGTATGAGATAGAAACTAATGTAAGATTTATTCATACATTTGACACAATAAATGTATGCTTTGATTACTCCTATGATTAGAATATTATGTGATATGGTTGTTAGTAGGATGTAAATTATATGAATCTTATGGTTAAACTATGTTTGACCAATCTTACATTGTTGATACTCAATAAGGAGTGAGATAGACTTCATTGGCTTATTAGCATCACAATTCTAGATGAAGGTAATCTGATTAAGTGGTGTGTATAAATTTTTCTTGATCTATAGATCGTTATTATTAAGCATTCTTTCAAACTTTGGTCAAACTATGTTTAATTGACACATTATCATTTCATGAATATGATTTACATGTTTGTGTAATATATTACAATAGAATGGGTTTTTATATGATACATTATATGTTTAGGTTTAGGAATCATACAGCACATAGGTACTTTCTTGTCTCGTTAAATTTTTATATCGTCACTATATACTCATCCATGAAGGGAAGGCCATTTCTTGATGGGATTAGTGGGAGAGTTCATTGGTCCATGGTTGGTATAGAAAATCACTCAGATAATGATCTCCCTTCCCACAATAGTATGACTTTTGAGATGACACTTGAGATTGCCATAGATACTTGAGTTTGGGAACTATGCTTCAGGGGGAGCCATGTATCTTATATGTACATTGTATTGTTTTGTGCTTATTATTGAAATATTATTATGAAGGGTTGTAATTACTTATTATTGTATATTGACAGTAGTGGTTGTAGACTTGTATCAGTTGAGGTTGAGTTAATGTAATTACTTTCTATATTCATATTATATATTATTCGCATGATATTAGAAAATAGTGATATATGATGTAATATGTTTTAATTCCTATTATCATGCATTGGGTATTTTATATGATCTTTGTTTAGATTATCATGGTGTAATTTTATTTATGATATATGTGTTTATTTTTTAAAAAATCATGTATTTATAGGTAGATCTCAGTGGGAATCTTACATGATGTTATATCTTGATTCCTCGTTAAGTAAATTATTTAATTATCCATAGATATTTATAGTTAACACATCTGATTTGGTTATATTTTTGAATAAGCTTTGAGATATATGTTGTTTTGGAACAATAGGATATTGTATAGGTTATATGTTTGCATTATTATGAGTTAGTTGTAGTGTATATATTTACATTATAAATATGTTGATATGTTATTTCAATTATATTTAATGTTATATATTTATCATGTTGATATGATCTAACAACTTACTTGTTGTGAGGTTGATGCATGATAACTCATCCCTCAGAGTATGTTGGAGGGAGAGCATCATCAGAGATAGTAATCTAGATGGAGATGTCAGATGATGACAGATAAACTAACAATAACTCTATAAGAATCACAGTAGTTATCACATATTACAATGCATAATGAAATGGGTAGCATAGTGTGTTTATTTTTTATTACATTAGATAGTTGACCTATATGGTTTTTCAGAATAGTTTAAATATCTTAATGAATTTGTTTTGTGTAATTGATATGTTTGATCAATAATTCTAATGGAAATATTATTAGAATAATTTGATTTAAAATCTGGATTATTAGTTGATGAAATTGTCAATAAAAATTAATGACAATAAAGGATGATTAATCAATTTTAAAAATTTATGGATTTTTGATAAAAAATGTTAAAAATAAATAAAATTTAAGAAATTGCCACTGAGAGGGAAAAAACAAAGAAAAATTTTAAAAAAAAAGAAAAGAATGGTCTAAAATTAGGTAAATAAAAAATAAATAAATACATTAAAAATAACAAAAACAAAGAAAAATATTTTAAAACATAAAAGACTATTCCTACTTAAAGAAATGGAGTTTTGAAAAAGAAGTTTATCACAAGAATTTTAGAAAGGAGAATTGAAAAGGAAAAAAGGGAACATATAACAAGAAATAAGACACATAAGAAGCATTGGAAAGAGGAAAACCAAGGCCAAGCATAGTATAGGCTACTAGTTAGGTCGTGCAATTAAATTTATGAATTTATCTGTATGTTTATGAAATTATTAATGTAGTTTGGGTGTATGATTTCCATGGAAAGAAGTTGTAAATCATAATAGCATTGAATGATTAAATATTTGTAGTTATTATTCACATAGACTCATAGTTAGGCATCACCCAAGTAGAAAAACTCAATAAAAACATTAAAAATAGAGGCCTTTAGCAGACTAATACATCAAACCCTAGTCTATTGAGGCAATTTGAATAAAGTAGAAAAAAAATTACTCAGGGCATTCTACTTAGTTAATACAGTTGTATATATACTTCAACCCATGGTAAATCAAGCTAGAATATTGTCTGTATTTTTATTTACTAGCAGTAATATTTAGTAATGGTTAACTATGTGAGGCATCGATCTACATGTTATATAATTTGGTATGGCTGAAACTAATTAGACATATTTGAATTAAATATATCTAGATAATAATTATAAAACTAGATAAATTATGTATATATTGGTACAACATGATGTCTATCTATATTTGGACAAAAGACCAGTCTACAGATATTAATCATAGAAACCTAGCTAGACATCATAGTATATTTAATTTATAGCTAATTTAAAATATAAGGAGTCACTATATATATTATATCGATAGCCTATTTAAGTTATAATGGTGTCATTGTAATTATGGCATCATTGTATCTTAGAAGTGAATATTGTTAACTAGTATACATTAAGCCATCATTGTATAGTATAACTCTCAGCCATATAACATAACAGATGGGTCAATATATATTGGTTGGTTTCTAAATTGGATCATTGATATTTTAATTCTATCTTATATAAGTAAAAATGAGTCACTAAAGTTTAAATTTATAGCTTATGTATTATATTGGTGTTACTGAAGTTTAATTTATAGCTTATGTATTATATTGGCATCACTGAAGTTAGCACTCAGCCAGTATCATAAGCAAAGGATCGTTATATATTTCAATCTCATCCTATGTAACATAGTAAAAATGACATCACTATAATTTGTATTGAGTATTGTTAGTCATAGTAAAAGTGGCATTGCTGAAATTAATTTTCAACCTTTGTTTTGATTCATTGGCTGTTTGAATACACAACCTATTATATATAGAGAAGTCACCATATGTAGAGATGTTTCCCTTGTCTTTTGGACATATATGTTTTTAGTGGAATGAACTAGAAATGATTTGGTATCTTTTAGAAGATCAAAAGTATGATGGGTCGAATTGCTCTTATATAGTTATGTGAACCCAAACAATAGTCAAATTCGTAAATAATAATATGTTGAGAGTTCTTCTATATGTGGGCCTATATCAGTGAAATTTTAACTTAATTATATATGGACTCATATAGAAGCCTCAAAATTTACTAAGCATGATTTTTATATTATAAAACATAGCCAATCTATTTTATATCTAAATGGTTGAATAACCTCATGAAAATCTCATTTAGAAATATTGATAACTATAGATGTTATGTGTGGTTATTATATCAAGAATCCTCTAAGTATTTAATGAGGTATGGGAATGACAGAAAATTGAATGAAGTCTTCATTAGGATATGTACAAGTTGTTTATTATATATAACTTGAGATTCAAAAACATGTGGTGTAAATGTAACCTTAAAATAATTTAAGGTATGCTTAAACTGAGATATAGGTGTTAATGTGCCTATTAACATATTCATGTACATAGAAGTGTATTTTTATGGTTATAGTTCCACGCATGGATTATAAAATATAATAAAAAATTATGTATAATAAAACTTAATGAATGTGTACATTCAAATCCCTAACATGTAAAAAATGCTAGTTTGGATTAATCTATGTTTCACGTGAACAGAGACCTATTTGGTTATATCTAGTTTTTTGTATAAGAGTTTATGTTCACATGGTTTTATGACTATATTATTAGACAAGTTGTGGTTTTTAGTAGTTGTGACTTAAAACACTAGACTATGGTAATATAAATTATCATAGGGTGTAGAATGTTTTGAAACTAGTTATGATAATTAAAATCTATAGTTAAATGTATATTTTTACTCAGATGGTATTAAATGTATTCATTATTTTTAGTGTGGGATATAAATAATGTAAGATTCATTCATACATTTGATGGAATAAATGTATGTTTTTATTACTCATATGATTATCATATTATGTGATGTGATTGCTGGAAGGATGTAAATTTTATGAATCTTATGGTTAAATTATGTTTGACCAATCTTGAATTAATGATAATGAGTAAAGAATGATATGAAATTCATTGGATTACTAGCATCACAATGCCTAATGAAGGCAATCCGATCAAGTGGTGTGTATGAATTTTGATTGATTTATAGATTGTTATTATTTATTATTCTTGAAAACTTTAGCAAAAGTATGTGCAGTGAGACATTATCATTTTATGAGTATGATTTACATATTTATATGATATCTTGCAATATAATGGGTTTTTCTATGATACAATACATGTTTAATTTTATAAATCATATAACACACTAGTTCTTGCTTGTCTCTTTAAATTCCTGTGCCATCACTATCTACTCATATGTGAAAGGAGGGTCATTTTTTGATGAGATTAATGTAGTGGATTGTTGGTCTATAGTTGATGTGGAAAATTACTCGAATGATGTTCTCCTTCTGCATAGCATTACTTCTTTTGATACGACACTTTAGATTGCCAAAGATATTTGAGATTGGGAACTATGTTCCTAAGAGAACCATGTATCTTATATGTACATTGTATTGTATTGTGCTTATTATTGAAATATTATCATGAGAAGATTTTTAATTACTTATTTTTGTATATTGATAAAAGTGGATGTAGATTTGTATCAATCATGATTCAGTTAATGTAATTACTTTCTATATTTGCATTATATAGTGTTCTCATGATATTAGAGATCGGTGATATATGATGTAATATGATTTATTTACTATTATCACAGATTGATTATTTCATATGATATTTGTTTATATTATCATGGTGTAATTCTATTTCTGGTATATGTGTTTAATTATTAAAAAATTATGTATTTCTAGGTAGATCTCAATAGAGATCTTACATGATGTTACATCTCAATTCTTCGCTAAGAAAATTATTTGATTATCCATGGATATTTATTATTGACAAATTTAATTTGGTTATATTTTTGACTAATATTTAAGATATATGTTGTTATGGGATAGTAGGATATTTCTTAGGTTACATATTTGCATTGTTGTGAGTTAATTCTAGTGTATGTGTTTACATTATGAACATGTTGGTGTGTTATTTTAATACATATTTCTAATCTTTTATGTCTTATGTTTATCATGTTGATATGATCTACCTTCTTGTTGTGAGTTTGACACAGGAAAAATCATCTCTCAAAGCATGCCATAGGAAGAGCCTTATCAGAGAAGGTGATGTAGATGGAGATGTCAAAGCACGATAGAGAAATTAGCAAGAACCTTACATACACCATAGTAGTTAGCACATGTTAGAATGCATAATGAAATGGGTAACATAGTGTGTTTATTTTTTATTTCATTAGATAGTGGATTTCTATAATTTATTAGTATAGTTTAAATAGCTTAATGAATTTTTTGCGTAACTGGTATGTTTGATCATTAATTCTATTGGAAACAATATTAGCATAATTAGATATAAATCTAGATTATTAGTTGATGAAATTGTCATTAAAATTTTAAGATAGTAAAAACTGATTAATCAATTTAGAAAATTTATGAATTTTTGATAAATAATGTTAAAAATAAATAAAATTTAAAAAATTACCATTGAGAGGAAAAAATAAATAAAAAATGGTCTAAAATTATAAAAATAAAAAATGACAAAAATAAATACAAATACAAAATCAAAAACAAAAACAAAGAAAAAATTTTAAAATAGAAAAGACTATGCCTATTTAAAGAAAGGGATTTTTGGAAAAGAAATTTATCATAAAAATTTTAAAAAGGAGAATTGAAAAGGAAAAAAAGGAATGTATCACAAGAAAGAAGCATTTGAAAGAGGAAAAGCAAGGCCAAGCACAATATAGGCTGTCGGGTAGGCCTGTCATTAAATTTTTGAATTTATCTATATGTTTACGAAATTAGAAATTTGATTTGGATGTATGATTTACATGGAATGAATTTGTAAATCATAATAGCATTTAAGGAGTAAATATTTTTAGTTATTATTTGTATCGACTCATAGTTAGGCATTACCCAAGTAGAATGACTCAATCAAAATAATAAAATAGAGGCGTTTAGCAGACTAAGATGCCAAAATCTAGCCTATGAAGGTGATTTAAATAAAGTAAAAAACAATTTTAACTTAGATCATTCTATTTAGTCATAGAGCCATGTATATACTTCAATACATGGTAAAGCAATCTAAAATATTACCTATAGTTTTGTTTGGCATCGCTAATATTTAGTAATGGTTAACTGTGTGAGGCATCGATCTACATGTTTTCTACTGAGTTGATTTGCAATATATATAATTTTGTATAATGACTGCTATGTCTGGAATTAATTAGATAGATTTGAATTAAATATATCTAAATAATAATTATAAAACTAAATAAATTATTTATATATTGGTACAACATAACGTCGACCTATATTTAGACAAAAATCCAGTATGTAGATATTAATAACAGAATCCTAGTTAGGCATCACTATATATTTAATTTGTAGCTGATTTAATATATAAGGAGTTTCTATATATATTATATTGAGGGCTTATTTAAGTTATAATGGCATCGTTGTAATTGTGGCATTATTGTATCGTAGAGGTGAATATTGTTAACTAGTATACATTAAATAGTTGCCATATAATATAACTCTTATTTGTATAGCATAATAGATGTGTCAAAATATATTGAATGGTTTCCAAATTGGATCACTGATATTTTATTTCTAGCTTATACAAGAAAAAATAATTCTCTGAAGTTTAATTTATAGCTTATGTATTATATTGGCATCGCTAAAGTTTAATTTATAGCTTATGTATTATATTGGCATCGCTAAAGTTTAATTTATAGATTATGTATTATATTGGCATCACTGAAGTTAATACTTAGTCTGTATCATAAGCAGAGGGTCATTGTATATTTTAATCTCATCATGTGTACCATAGTAAAAATGGTTTCACTATATTTTATATTAAGGAGTATTATTAATCATAGTAAAAATGGCAACTCTAAAATCAATTCTCAACCATTATTTTGAGTTGCTAGCCATTTGAATACAAAACCTATTATATAGAGAGAAGTCACCATATGTAGAGATGTATCCCTGTATTTTGGGCATATATAATTTTTAGTGAAATGAATTAACAATGATGTTGTGTCTTTTATAATATTAAAAGTATGATGGATCAAATTGCTCTTATATAGTTATGTTAACCCAAACAATAACTTAATTTGTAAATAATAATATGTTGAGAGTTCTTGTATATGTGGACCTATATCAATGAACTTTTAGCTTAAGTTTATATGGACTAATATAGAAGCCTCAAAATTGACTAAGCATTATTTATATATTATATAACATAGCCAATCTATTCGATATCTAAACAATTGAATAGCCTCACAAAAATCTCATTTGGGAATATTGATGACTCAAGGTGTTATGTGTGGTTATTATATTAAGAATCCTCTAAGTGTTTAGTGAGTTATGGGAAGGATAGAAAACCCAATAAATTCTTCATTATGATATTTATGAGTTGCTTATTATATATAACTTGTGAGTCAAAAACATGTGGTGTAAATGTTGTAGACACCTAAAACTAGCCACCGATAACCTCCAACCAGGCTTTTGACCAATTTCTACTCAAAATGCATAATTTGGCCTACAAATATTAAAACATGTTAAATGATGTGAAAATGACATATTCAAGTGCTGATTTTGGCCAGCGTATCCCTAAATGGGGCAATGCAATTTATGGGCCAGCTAACTTTGATCAATTCATTTCAAATCAAAATGCCAATTTTGCACCCACGTGCTCTAGACTGCTCTTTCCTATCAAATTTTTTGCACAAGACTTGTGCCTTTTTTATTTGTTATTTACAATATTCTAAATGGGAATACACACCCAATGCATCTAACGTGGACTTCTAATTCAAATCCAGACAGATTTAGGACCAATAACAAGGCATTCTGATCAATTTAGATAATTTGTGCACAATGTGCTTAATCATGCCTAAGAGCTAATTAACCCAAATCAAGACCTAATCAAAAAATCTATGGAAACTTGTTGAATAATTTGTTTTGGGCATGAATATTAAATATATGCATCATCGAGTAACCTCATTTCTTGGAAAGATATCCCTAAGCCATAAGTGTCACAAATATTAAGATTCATGCCCTCCATGCCTCATCAATGCTTTCCATGATGCCCTCCATGCCTCTTAATTTCCCCTTCTTCCAATGTCATGATGAGGATAATTACAAACTTAATTCTAAAAATCAAATTATTCCTCAACCACACATCTCAATCTTGAGATGGACAGTTGAGGTTGATTCTGATCAAATCCAAAAATCTATAAATAGGAGGCCTCACAACATCATTTCTAAGATTAATTTGTGCAAAATTATAATGTAAGATTGGTTCCCAAAAGCTTCAAGTAACTAGTGTTATAATACTAAGTTAATTCCAAGCCAAGCCAAGCCACAAGCCAAAGGTGCCAAGAGGAGATAAAGGTAACCACACTTCATTAAAGAAGACCTTTTGAAGCACAAGCCAAGCAAGCCACTACTATAAAGATATTGGGAGCATCCAAAGAAGATGAAGAGACTCTTGTATTTGATTCCTTACTTTTTAGTTGTGCTTATCATTTTTTTTTGTTAACTAAGCTTTCCTTAGTGTCTAGGCCTAGATATGTTATGATATTAGTGTGTTTATTTCATTTTGTTTTTATTTTGAAACTAACACCATACTAACCATCCTCTCAAGTCAAATTCTTAGATCACAAATGTAACCGTAAAATATGCTATGTTATACTTAAAGTGAGATATAGGTGTTAATGTGCCTATTAACATATTCATGTACATAGGGGTGTATTTTTATAATTATGTTCTACGAATGGATTATAAACTATAATAAACACTTATGTATAATAAAACTTAATGAATGCATGCATTCAGACCCCTAATGTATAACAAATGTTAGTTTGGATTACTTTATGTTTCATGTGAATTGAGACCTATTTGGTTATATCTAACTATTTGTATAAGAGTTTATGTTTTCATGGATTTATGAATACTTTATTATACTAGTTGTGGTTCTTAATAGTTATTCTTAAAAACACTAGACTATGGTAATATAGGTTATCATAAGGTTTATAATGTTTGTAAATTAGTTTTGATAATTAGAATCTGTAGTTAAAATTATATTTCTACCTAGAAGGTATTGACTGTAGTCACTATTTATAGTAATAGATAGAAAATAATTTAAGATTCATTGACATGTTTGATGAAATAAATATATGCTTTGATTACTCCTATGATTAGAATATTATGTGATGTTATTGCTAGTAAGATGTAAATTGTATTAATATTTTCATTAAATATTTTTTTACCAATCTTGCATTGTTGATACTAAATAAAGAGCGAGGTAGACTTCATTAGCTTACTAGCATCATAATGTCAGATGAAGGCAATCTGATCAAGTGGTATGCATGAATTTTGATTGATCTATAGATCACTATTATTTATTATTCTTGAAAAAATTGGTCAATGTATGTTTAGTGAAACATTATCATTTCATGAATATGATTTACATGTTTGTGTGATATCTTACAATAGAAAGGATTTTTATTTGATACACTAGATGTTTAGTTTTATAAATCATACATCACATGGGCACTTTCTCATCTCTTTGTATTCTTTCACCATCACTATCTACTCATTCATGAAAGGAGTGTCATTACCTGATATGATTAATGTGGAGGATTATTAATCTATGGCTAGTGTGAAAAATCAATCAGATGATGTTCTTTCTCCCCAAAATAGTAGTACTTTTGAGACAATACTTGAGATTGCCATAGATACTTGTGTTTGATAACTATGCTCTAAGAGGAGCCATGTATCTTATATGTACATTGTATTGTATTATAATTATTATTTACATATTATTATAAAGATTTGTAATTACTAATTATTATACATTGACAGTAGTGGTTGTAGACTTATATCAGTCATGGCTAAGTTAATGTAATCACTTTCTATATTCACATTATATAGTGTTCTTATGATATTAGAGATCAATGATATATGATGTAATATGTTTTATTTACTCTTATCACACATTGATATTTCATATTATCTCTATTTATATTATCGTGGTGCAATTCTATTTATGGTATATGTATTTATTTAAAAAACACATATTGTACATAGATCCCTGTTGGTTGAATATTTTGTCGATTAGCGTACTGATAAACAAAATAGCACTGATTAGCCAAAGTAGGAAGATTAGTCATCCAAATGTGTAGGTTCACCACATCAGAAGGAGACTGATCTCTCCTCTCATCAAGGGGAGGTTCCCTATATATATATATATATATATATATATATATATATATATATATATATAGAAAATAATACTCAAGTGTAGGACAAACCATCCATCTCTCTTTTTTCAGAGATGATGCGTGCAGATCAAAATAAAAACTCAAGGGAAATGACAGACATCAATCCTCTTCTTTCAGAAGTACTATTCAGCAAACCACAAGAATACTCCTGATAGTAATAGCAAAATGTAGCAAAGGATGTAATAACTAGCAAATCGAGATGTAGAACAAAGTCTCCACTTGGATTGCTCAAGAGTAAGATATGAAAGACAATGAGGGCACAAAGTCATCCTAAGGTCCTTTACATAGAAATGAAAAGAAAACACACTAAAGGCAATTATGGGGGCACAAAGTCTCTCCACAGTTGACTCTTCAAGACACCTTCTTGACTACTATCACTAATTCTTCTTGTTGAATTAAAAGAATAGAAGGTATATTAAGGAAAAAGACATAAGAATAGTTTCTTCAACAACAAAGATATTACATCACAAATTCTAAAAAACCACTTGCTTTCTTATTCCAATAACAAAATATGATGAACAAACTGAGCTCAAAGTCTCAGAAGTGTCTTTTAATTTGGGCAGAGTTTCATTCTGATTATCAAAAAAGAGATCCATTTACAATAAAAGAGAGTCCCTTATATAGCCTCTTCAAGAAGGACTTAGGAACAGTAACATATCATATTGTGTTGGAATCTGTTAAAAAGATAGGCTAGAACTTAGGGACGTTTACCCATTTGATTTTATTTTATCAATGCAAAGAAACAAGTCATGCTATTGAAAGTTTTCAACTTTCAATGTCCACCTAGCGATCTGATCCTACCTTCATCGTTCCTCCTTTTTCAGTTAATTGAATCAGGTCCTGGATTCAATTTGATGTTTTGTTCCTTCCTCACTTTCTTTTGGTCTTGGTCTTGAAGTCTGTGAATGCATTCAAGTCTGTAGGTTCAAAGGATCAATGGCTATTTTATGAGCTTTAAAATTGACATTTGCATGCCTGTCACTATGTTTTTAATGGCTAGTTCACTATCTTGAATTTGACATCTTTGGGTGTATCACCCCTTGGTCCTTCTTTGGCTTTTCTATTTGGCACTTTTCTAGAAAGAAACTACCCTTTCGGGCCTTAAGAAATGATCTTTGAATGGCCTTCGGGCTTTTTATTTTACATCTTCCTGAAGGGTAGGTGACCTTTCGACTTCAAAAAAGTGTCCTTCTATTTAGCAACCGGGAGTCCCCCACAAGGGCATCTACCCTTTGGGGTCCTTCGATGGCCTTTTGCAGTTTTCTTGCAGGCATTTTCCCCAAACAAATTCCTACAGACAAAAAGTCTGTGGAAATTTCTCACAGACAAAAAGTCTGCGAAAAATGTTCTTATCACTTTTGCCTTGGTTATTTCTTCGAGATTTTTACCCGCAGCCGCTTCTTGAATTCTTTCAGACTTTTTGTCTGAAGGAATTCCTTCGAACAAAATTTTGAAAGAATTATGACTGTCTGCCTTAAACAAAATTTTGAAAGGAATTTACCTTTGCAGCCTTCTTCAAAAATGACCCTTTTGAAGGGTGTTTTTGTCAACCAAGTGCCCTCCATAAGGGCACTTGTCCTTCGAGAGGCTCTTTAAATTTTTACATTGGATCACTCCTTTGAACCAAGCTATTGAACCACTCTATTGAACCAAGGTGTTGAACCACTTGGCTGAACCGAACATTGAACCAAGCTTTGAACCAAAACGGTTCAAGCTGATGGTTCAAGCTGATGGTTCATTTGATTGAATCGAAGCGATGAACTAACCATTAAACTAAAGATGTTAAACCAACTATTGAACCAAGTTTTGGTTCAATGGTTCAAACAAAGCTTTGAACTGACCGACGAACCATTTGATTGAACCAAAGGATGAACCAAAACATTGAAACAAAGTGGATGAACCAATTGAACTTAAAACGTTAAACTGATTGAACCTTGAACTCGTTGATCCTTTGAACCAAAGTGGTTATACGATTCAACGGTTTAGTGGTTCAAGCCTCTTTTGCTTGAATTCTTGCCGATAGACATTTTTGATTGAACCAAGGCACTGAACCAATCCTAAAAATGACCAAGTGTTAGAAACTGATTCTTTTGGTTGAACCCGCCTACAAAAGCCTTTGAACCTGTAGAAATGAACCTATCTACAGAGTCCGTAGAAATTAAGTCTATAGAAATCAACCTGTAAAGCCCATTAAACTTAGCCTATAGAGTTTATAGATTTTCTCTTATAGAGTTCATAGATTTAAGCATGCAAAGTTCGTAGATTTAAGCCTATAGAGTTTGTAGATTTCTGAGAAGCTTGAAAAATAAGGAATTTGAATGCCCAGGACAAATTTTAAAAAGGGAAGAGACAATTCAAATGTTGTCCCAAAAATGAGTGATATTTTTGGGGGACAATAACTGGCTCCAGTTGGGGAACTTTTGTCAATTGCAAAAAGAATTGAAAGGAGTAGAATCCAGAATCTCAAGTGTCTTCATGTGTACCATTGGGTTACGGAGTCATGCTATCGAGAAATGAAAGGCATCAAAAAAGGAAACAAACAAAGCAAAATAGAATTAAAAACTATACAAATATATATATGTACGATGCAATGATCTGATACTTCAAGAGTTGAAGTGTTTCAAATGCTACTTCTTGAGAGACAGTGAAAATAGTGCTCTATTTTGATAAACTAGCAAGAAGACATTTTTCCCCCAAAAATGGTGATGGGTGAATGGAGTTCTCCACCAGGAAACCAATTTTCTATGTCTTCCCCTTGGCTTTTTCTTCTTCTTGTCCCATGGCAGGAGGTGGTCTTCAAACTGGAAACCATAACTCCTTGCTCTCTTGGTGAAGGATTCCTTTGCCTGATTTTGATTTATAGTAGCATGGTCCATTACCATAATTGGTTGTTCTTCTAGTTTAGTACAGACAAATTATCAAATTAACATCTACTTTGATGTGAAGTTTAATTTCATCTTGAGTAATCTTCAATCCGAGCAATAAAGATTCACATCTAATTGTGTTGTTGGTTTTGCCGACTTGAAAATTACATAAAGGAAGAATATCTCTTTGCGGAGATATCAACACAGTCCCAATTCCATCATTGGTGGAAGAATTGCTACCATTAGATTTCAAGATCGAAACATCATCAGAAGCTGATCTCCTATCAAATTTCTCTTCATTAGAGATGGAAGATCTTTCTTGATTTGTACTGTGCCCTAATAATTCTTTTGATGCCTTATTTGAATCAAATCTTAGATTGCCAGCTATAGGACTTTCATCAGCTGAGACAAGAGCATCATCTGTGGTCAAGAAGTAATTACCCCTGCTTGAAGGCTCAAACAAAATTTGAGCTATAGGGGCCGACATTTGGGTGACCACAATTTTTACCTTAGACAGGTCTGCACCTGGTTCTCCATCAATGTCTAATTGCTCAGGATTGGCTTGCAGGGATTTAAACTCAGTAATCTAAATTTTGGGTTTTTTGACATGATCAATCATGTCAAATGACTGAAATGGATTTGGAAGAGAGAATGGGAGTTCATCTTTTTGATTTTTGAGAGGACTGGTTTGCGAAGTTGAAGTAGAAGGTGCAAAGATGTTTGATGTACTTACTTCTTTGGTAATCACTAGATCCTTTGATTGAAAAGGAAGAGGGGTTCTCTGCTTAGCAATTGAAATTACTGGTTAGGGTCATTCCTCTGTCCTCTCTTTGTCAACCTGCTGGGCTAACTGATTCTGGGACCTAGTAAATGCTAGATATGATCTTTTGAGTGTTTTACCTTCACTTTTGGGTTCATCCTGGTAATTCAATAAACTAATGTGGGAGGCACCAGCTGATTCTTCTAGATCCTCCCTAAAGAGATCAGTGCCATTTTCTTACTCTAACTCAGGTTGGAAATAGGAAACAAACTCTATTTCCATATATCCAACTATCGAGTTTGTTGGAGGTGCTTCAAGGGAAAGATTCCTCTGTGGGGGAGGAAGATGATTTTGTTACCCTTGACTTCTGGTAGCAATGCTTTGATATGGCTAATTAGGGAATGTCCTCCTTGGTATATCTTTATATAGAGGAGCAGAAGACATACTTTATGCCATTTGCCTTTTCAAGGCTAGCAATTCATTTGCTAGCTTTTGTACCATTAAATCAGTGGTGTTTGTAGATGCATACTCAGAAGATGATGAAGGTCTATTTTTGTTTGGATCTCTTCTTATCTTCCCTGCTAAGATGAGATCATCTTCTACCTCAGTGGCTAAAATTTGAACTGTAGCAAGATCTATTTGACTAACATGTCTCAAAAGAAAACTTACTTCAGGTAACTGAGAATTAATGAAGAAGCATTTGAGATTCTCAGTTGTAGGTTGAGCAATTATAGAAATTATGTTCCTTAGTTTGTCAAATTTGGCTATAAAATCCCTCATAAGCTCATGAGGCTCTTTCTTCATCTGTGTAAGTTGAGCCAAAAGTGCATGTGCATCTTTTATAGGTTTGAGTCTGGCTTTAAACTTAGCTTTGAGTGTATCCTAGTCAATCACTGATCCAGCTTACAGATGGTAGAACTAGTCTACAGCAGCACCTTGTAGTGTCTCCACAAAAAGCCTGACTGCCACGTCTTCAAATTCTACTCTAATAACACCATAGGCTATGTTGAAGGCTGCAATGTGTTCATCAAGATGAACTATCCCATCACCAAAAAATTTAGGGAAATTCTTTCTTAAACTACGTGGGAGTTCATGCAGAGGTGGAGTCAAGTTGAGTGGGCCAAAAGAGTTACCCCAGGGGCCTCGAACTACCATGATTTAATTAATAAAAATAGAGATAACAAATCTGGATGGAGTGGCTAGATTACAAAACAAAAATGGAAAAGGACTGACTCAGCTTCAGCTTGAGGCTTGAGGCTTTAAATTGCACACTCTTTCCCAGCAGTTCTAGCTTTGCAGACCAAATAAAATAACAAAGGTGGAGGACAATGGTAAGGCTATTTATAGATAATGGGTAAGATGTGAAACAGAGTCTCCAGAGTCTATAATAGATAAGGTTATAATGATAATGGGTTATATTCCCCAGCGGAGTCACCAAAAAACTATTGGTTGAATATTTTATCGATCAGCATACTGATAAACAAAATAGGTCTGATCAGCCAAAGTAAGAAGATTAGTCATCAAAATGTGTAGGTTCACAACATCAGAAGGAGACTAATCTCTCCTCTCATCAAGGGGAGGTTCCCTATATATATATATATATATATATATATATATATATATATATATATATATATATATATATATATATATATATATATATATATATATATATATATATAATACTCAAGGGTAGGACAAACCATCCATCTCTCTTTTTTCAGAGATGATATGTGCAGATCAAAATAAAAACTCAAAGGAAATGACAGACAACACTCCTCTTCTTTCAAAAGTGCTATTTAGCAAACCAAAAGAATACTCCTAATAGTAACAACAAAATGTAGCAAAGGATGTAATAACCAGCAAATCGAGATGTAACACAAAGTCTCCACCTAGATTGCTCAAGAGTAAGATACGAAGGACAATGAGGGCACAAAGTCATCTCAAGGTCCTTTACACAGAAATGAAAAGAAAACACACTAGATGAAATTATGGGGGCACAAAGTCTCTCCATAGTTGACTCTTCAGGACACCTTCTTGACTGTTGTCACTAATTATGCTTGTTGAATTAAAGGAACAGAAGATATATTAAGGAAAAAGACATAAAAATAGTTTCCTCAACAACAAAGATATTACAGCACAAAGTTTGAAAAACTACTTGCTTTCTTATTCCAATAACAAAATATGATAAACAAACTAAGCTCAAAGTCTCAGAAGTGTCTTTCATTTTAGGCAAAGTTTCATTTTGATTGTCAAAAAAGAGATCCATTTACAATAAAAGAGAGTCCCTTATATAGCCTCTTCAAGAAGGACTTAGGAATAGCAACACATCATATTATGTTGGAATCTATTAATAATATAGGCTAGAACTTAAGGGCATTTACCCATTTGATTTTATTAATGCAGAGAAATAAGTCACGCTATTGAAAGTTTGCAACTTTCAATGTCCACCTAGCAATCTGATCCTACCTTCATCATTACTCATTTTCTATTTAATTGAATCGAGTCCTGGATTCAATTTGTTGTTCTATTCCTTCCTCACTTTCTATTGGTCTTGGCCTTGAAGTCTGTGAATGAATTCAGGTCTATAGGTTCAAAGGATCAATGGCTATTTTATGAGCTTTAAAATTGACGTTCGCACGCCTGTCACTATGTTTTCAATGGCTAGTTTGATGTCTTGAATTTGACATCTTCAAGCACGTCACCCCTTAGTCTTTCTTCAGCTTTTTTGTTTGGCACTTTTCTAGAAAGAAACTGCCCTTTCGGGCCTTAAAAAATGATCTTTGAATGGCCTTCAAGCTTCTTTTTTTACATCTTCTTGAAGGGAAGGTGACCCTTCGGCTTCAGGGAAGTGTCCTTCTATTCGGCAACTGAGAGTCCCCCACAAGGGCACCTACCCTTTGGGTTCCTTCAGCGGCCTTTCACGGTTTTCCTATGGGCATTTTCCTCGAACAAATTCTTGCAAACAAAAAGTCGATAGAAATTTCCCGTAGACAAAAAGTCCACAAAAAATGTTCTTATCACTTTTGCCTTGGTTATTTCTTCGGGCTTTTTGCCTGCAGCCACTTATTGAATTCTTTCAAACTTTTTGTTCGAAGGAATTCCTTCAGACAAAAGTTTGAAATAATTATGACTTTCTGCCTTAAACAAAATTTTTGAAGGAATTTACCTTTGTGGCCTTCTTCGAAAATGACCCTTTCGAAGGGTGTTTGTGTTGATCAAGTACCCTCCACAAGGGCACTTGTCCTTCGAGAGGCTCTTTGAACTTTTACATTGGATCACTCCTTTGAACCATGCTGTTGAACCACTCTATTGAACTAAGGCATTGAACTGCTTGGTTGAACCAAACATTGAACCAAGCCAATGAACCAAGCTTTAAACCAAAATGGTTCAAGCCGATGGTTCATTTGATTGAACTAAAGAGATGAACTAACTATTGAACCAAAGACGTTGAACCAACTATTGAACCAAGTTTTGGTTCAACAGTTCAAACAAAGCCTTGAACCGACTGACGAACCATTTGATTGAACCAAAGGATGAACCAAAACATTGAAACAAAGCTGATGAACCAATTGAACCAAAAGTGTTGAATCGATTGAACCTTAAACTCATTGAACCTTTGAACCAAAGTGGTTATATGGTTCAACATTTCAATGGTTCAAGCCTTTTTTGCTTGAATGCTTTTTGATAGAAATTTTTGATTGAACCAATTCACTGAACCAATCCTAAAAATGGCCAAGTGTTAGAAATTGATTTTTTTTGGTTGAACCTGCCTACAAAAGCCTTTGAACCTGTAGAAATGAACCTATCTATAGAGTCCATAGAAATCAAGTCTATAGAAATCAACCTGTAAAGCCCATTGAACTTGGCCTACAGAGTCCGTAGATTTTCTCTTGCAAAGTCCATAGATTTAAGCCTGTAGAGTCCATAGATTTAAGCTTGCAAAGTCCATAGATTTTAGAGAAGCTTGAAAAATGAGGAATTTGAATGCCCAAGACAAATTTTAAAAAAGGGAAGAGACAATTTTGGTCTATAGGACCAAAATAGTTCAAATGTTGTCCCAAAAATGAGTGATATTTTTGGGGGACAACAATCCCAATGGGGATTTTACATGTGGTATCAATGCTATGACTCAAAATCTAGGACCTAATGAGTCCACTAACAATTTCATATCCTTCTATTGACAAAAAAAAGGATGGTGAAAGCTAGAGTTTTTGGAGAGGGTCTTTTTAATACTAATGATAGCAACCCTCTGTTGTATCCTAGTTGATTTTCCACTGAGCAGTCAATAAAGATGGACCAAATTTTGACAGCCATGAATGAAATTAGAGATCATATTATAGCTCTGGAGCAGCTGGTTCATGGCTATGAATAGGAATAATATTAAGATGTACCTAAATAACATCTAATTGAATAAGAAAATCCTTGGGATGCTAGAGCTCAGGTAGCTACAGAGTTAACTAGAGACATAAAGAAGGTGAATAAACCTAAGTTCGATGGGACTATTCAGGGTGATGGAGTTGAGGCATGGTTGACTAAGATGGAGAAGTATTTTGATTTTCAAAACTAATTTGAGGTCACTAAGGTAGTTTGGGAAGCATACTTGTTGGTTGGTGAGATAGCTATGTGGTGGACCAACAAGAAGTTGGAAATAAAATTTAATTCAACCACCGCTAATTGGGATTAGTTTATGGCATTATTCAGGTCATAGTGGCTCCCATAACTTTATTTTTTATCAAAATCTCATAGATTTATAAAATTTGAAGCAGGGTGATTTATCGATAAATAAATACTAGGAGTAGTTCACCAAACTTTTTAAGCATGTACCTTAGTATCAGGGAGATGAATAGCTTAGGATCAATAATTTTATCATGGGATTGAGGCCCCAAATATATTGAGAGATCGATGTTCATGGACCTTCTACTATGGACTAGGTCATCGAGAAGGCGATTAAATAGGAGCAAAAGTTGAAGTTTCTTTCACAATCCAAGGACAAATTCAAAAAAAAGTTCAAAAATTCTAAGTCAACCTTTAAGAAGAAGAATTGGAAACAAAGAAGTGGAGATTTGAGGAAGCAATTTAAAAGTCAGAATGTCAAGTTCAACAATGCTTCAGGCAATAAGAAATAGGGCAATGGATCCAAAGGTGGTTTCAAAGGAAACCAATAGAGTAAGAGGAAAAGATAACTTGAAGGTTGTTTTATTTGTAGAGATGACCATTATGCTCATGATTGTCCTCAGATAAGTTAAAGACAAAAGGTCCTAATCCTCAATAGGAAAGTTTTCATTAATGGATTCATGCATCAATTGAGAATCAGCAAGTTAAATATTAGGCATTTCCCATAGAGTTATTAGGTACATTGTTTGACCATCCAATTTCTATTTTGATATATACAGGAGCTACATAGTGTTTTATAGGTACTAGGATGCTTAGTAAGTTAACTAAAAGAATTGGAGTAATGGAAAATGCATGGTTAGTAAAGTATGGTTGACAAGTGTTTAGTTGAAGCAAAGTCTAGGTTGCCTAAATTCACAATAGTTATGGATCTATATGTAGCACCACTTGGGTCATATGATGTGATCTTAGGAGTCAACTGGCTTACAAAACATAAATCCAAGGTTGATTATTACTTGAAGAAGGTTGAGTATCTTAATGATTTTGGAAATTAGACACAATTCAACATGAGAAGAGAGAGTTGAATCTTAGGTAGATTTTTGCATGAAACTTAAGAGAGCTCAAAGAAAAGGGTGCCAAGCATTTAGCATCAAGATAAATGAAATTAAGGAACATAAAGAACCATCTCTCGAAGATTACCCATTTCTTAGATATTTTCATGATGTGTTTCCATAACAATTTTTGGGTTTGCCTCCAAGACGTAAGTCCAATTTTTATATTGAATTCATACCTAGTTTTAAACCATTGTCTAAGGTACCATATAGAATATAAACCACTAATTTTGTTGAATTGAAGGCTCAACTTCATGAATTATTGGCAAAAGGGTTGGTCAGGCCAAGCATGTCACCATGGGTTACACCAGTTGTCTTTGTTAAGAATAAGGATGGTACCCTTTGACTTTGCATTGATTAAATAATGTTAAACAAGGTAACCATAAAATAGGTATCCACTACCTTATATAGATGATTTTTTTGATCAAGTGCATGGAGAAATAATATTTTATAATATTGATCTTAGATTGAGATACGATCAATTGAGGAACAGGTGAGGATATTCTGAAGACAACATTTAGAACTCAATATAGGCACTATGATTTTATTATTTTACCATTTAGACTAACTAATGTTTCAGTAGCATTCATGAATCTCATGAATAGTATGTTTAGAGATTACCTTGATAACTTTGTTCTATTTTTTTTGGATGATATTCTTATCTAATCAAATAATGAAGAGGAGCACCTTCAACATCTATAACTAGTTTTGTAATGGTTGTAGAAGTACAAACTATATGGAAAGTTGTCTAAGTACACATTTTTTCCAAGAAAGAGTTTAATATTTATGACATTATCTCTAGAGATGGTATCTCAGTAGATATGGAGAAGATTAGATCCATTATGGAATGGTCAGTACTAAAGAATGTGCATAAGGTAAAAATTTTCATGGGGTTAGTAGGATACTATAGGAATTTCATTTTGAATTTTTCTAAGATAGCTAATCCAATTACTTCCTTACAATCAAAGAACCATAGTTTTATTTGGTTAAAGAAGTGTGAAGTAGATTTCCAAGAGTTGAAAAGAAAGCTTGTGCCAGCACCAGTATTAAGAGTTCCTAACCCCAATGATCAATTTGTAGTGATCACATATGTACCTAGGGATGGACTAGGAGGAGTCCTTATGAAGGATGGTGCATTGGTGTCTTATGAGTCACATAAGATAAATACTTATGAGGTGAACTATGCCCCTCATGACCTAAAACTTGTAGTGATTTTTCATGTTTTTTAAGTATGGAGGCATTACTTGTTAGGAAAACATTTTAAGCTCAAGACAGATAACTTGGGGCCCAAGTAAATTTTCACCCAACCTAATTTGAATATTTATCAAAGATTATGGCTTGATTTTTTGTCTAATTATAATTTTGGCATTATCTATATCAAAGGTAAAGAGAATACAGTAGCCAATTCCTTGAGTTGAAGAAGGTACATATAAAAATAGTTACTATCAAGAGGTTTTTAAGGAATTGGGTGATTAAGATCTCACCAAGAGATGAATTTTATGATCAAGTCAGAAAAAATTGTCTAAGAATTCTTAGAATCCTTAATATAAAGGATTCATATTAGACACTGATGGTCTCTTATGTTACAATGGAAGGATGTAGGTTTCAAATCGAGAGAATCTATGGGTCAGAGTGCTAAAATAATTACATAATTCCCCATATCCATGACATCCAAGAGTAACCAAGCTCATTTTAGAGCTTAGACCACTATATTTCTAGAAGGGAATTAAGAAAAATGTAGTATATTATGTGTCATGTTGTCTAGAATGTCAACAAGTGAAATCTGAGTATGTGCATCTGGCTGAATTTTTATATCCACATGATATACCAAAATGAAAGTGGTAAGTTATTAGTATGTATTTTTTCCAAGGTTTATCGATGTCATAGAAAATGCATGATATGATATTGGTAGTTGTTGATAAACTAACCAAGGTAGATCATTTTATACTAGGAAATTTGACAGATGATTCACCCACTCTTATGAAGAGGTTCATAAAGGAAGTGTATAGGTTGCATGGATTTCAATATAATATCATTTCATATCATGATCCTGAATATGACTTTGATTTTTTTAGTAACTCTGAATTTAGATTTGGGTATGCAACTAAATTTAGCACAACATATCACCCAGAGAGTGATAGGCACACTGAGAGAGTTAATCAGGTGTTAGAAGATATTCATATGTATTTCATAGATCAAAAATAAAAATGAGAATATTATCTTTTATTGGTTGATTTTTCATATAATAACTCATACCAATCAGCTTTGAAGTGTCACTATTTGAGGCACTTTATGAGATAAGGTGTAAGACACCCATCAATTGGGATAGGTTAGAGGAAAGGGTAGACTTTGGATGAGAGATGCTCTCAAAAATGGAAGAGCAAGTTAGATTAGTCAGAAAAAGATTAGTTTAGGCCAATGATAGGAAAAAAAGTTATGCATATTTGAAGAGGATAGAAAGACATTTTGCAATAGGTGATAAAGTGTTTTTATTAGTTAAGCCATAAAAGAGCTCAATTAAATTCAGAAAGTCAGCAAAATTATCACCAAGATATGTGGGAACCTTAGATGTGTTATAAGTTGTCAATATTGTAGCATATAGGCTTGCATTGCCACCATCCCTAGCTCTATTACATAATGTCTTTCCTGTTTCTTATTTTAAGAAGTATATAGTTGATCCTACACATGTGTTGGATTAAAATGATTTACAAGTTTTGGATCCTAAGGTGGTCAGAGTATAACTATTTTAAGTATACCTATTGAAAGAGTGGGGGTTGATTCATTTGCTTTAAAACAATCCTTCAATTTTACTTATAATACATGAAGCATTCATTCACATATATACATTAACTAATGTATGAATACGCATATATATAAAAAAATAACATAAAAACATAGGATATATGTGGAAACCCCTCTTGGGGATAAAAACCCACTAAAAATATATTGGAATATAGTCCTATAAGTAATGAATCAATATTTAGTGAGGCACCAACCCCACAAGGATCACTAACCCCTCACCAGTCAAGAGCCAACTCAATTAATCCTTTAACAAGCACCAACTTGTAAGGAAGCATCAACCCCATAGGTAAATTAACACCAAATCAACTAAATTTATTCTATGATCACCTTTAGACACCTGTTTCTCACTCAATTGAAGATTACCACCTTATTTTTCTCTTCTCATTCTTCTATCTCTCTCAAGCATCCTATTAGGCCTTTTCACTCAACTATCCATTTCCTTGATAGAATTAGGTCATATGACCTTGATCATCACTTGTATAATCACTTTTATAACTTCATTATATATTCATCACACCCTTTGATGATCTTTAATCCCTATACGTGGTTTCTAAACCTCTATAACATTCACTTATGTCCTCAATATTCTCACTAGTCAAATTAGGCTTATTAGACCTTCTCTTTATATTAGAATCTTGCTATCACCCCATCTTGGTTGGAAAAAAACCACCTACTATATAGGTTGGTCACAACCCTAAAAGGCCAAAACCATCATTAAGCCTAATAGAGACCAAATGCAATTATGCCTTCTCAAAGAACATGTTTCAATTTGGCCACCTTGGAACACCTTGATCCTCCAAAAATAGATGAAAAACTTTATACACACTTTAATTATATCCTTTCTAAGATCACCTTATGTCCCCAACACCATTTATCTCATTTCACTCCTTGAACCACACCATTAGGTCTACTCACAATAAGGCCTTCTCACTACCATAAAGTTTGTCTTGAATATCTCAAGAGTACACTCAAATTTTACATAAAAACATATCAATAAATCACATGAATATGACTTACATGACCTTAGGTTCTACACCAAGTCAATTAAATTTCACAAGTGATACATAAAGGTCAAAAGACCTCAAACTAATCATCTTCATATGCTCACTTAGAACTGCACACAGGCTTCAAAACCCAATCAAGAACCTTTGACTTTTATCATCTTCATAAGACTTTATCATGCATACAGATAAATTTAAATGAACCTATGATACCTTTATAATAACTTCATGTACATTATATTCTTCAAATATATGAAAAAATACTCAGGAACACCATTCTCACTCACATAGAGAAAATTACATGTAGCTCCAAAACACAATCACAAAAACTAAGACTTAGTGTAGAGATGGATTACAAATATGGTTAGATCAAGAATTAGTCAAGAAAACTAAGAAAAAATTATAATAACATAAAAATCTAAGACAACTTAATCAAATAGGGCATCTAAATTATTATTAAGAGCAAATGAAAGAAATTACATACATATTACCTTCCCAAGAGCTTCCCATCGCATAAAAGTGGCTCAAAACATGTTGTTCCCTTTGATTTGGTGCTCAAATTTTCAATAATAATGAATTCAAAGATCCTCCATTATCTCAAGAACACCAACTAAACTAGGCTTATGATATGAAAATCAATGTTATGCCTATCTTGAATCTATCCTATTGCAAATAAAGCATTATCATACTACTCACAAATGGCTTATAAAAGGAATCCTACATTATAATTTTATAAAAATTAAGATTAAAAATGTGAGTGAGAAGCATCCTATTTATATATTTTTGTAATTGATCAAATGAACTGTGACCATCCATATTGAGATCGAGATGTGTGGCCAAGAATCCATTCAATTTTAGAGGTTTAAATCATAAATACCCTCATAAATATTTGGAAGAAAGGGGCATTAAAGAGGCATGGGATTCTATAAACCTGATATTTTTTGTATTTATGGATTATGGATGCCACCCCATAGATGATGTCATTTTATGATGTAGATAATAGGAATAAATTACCAATAAATAAATATTCAGTAATTTCTATGGAATTCTTGTTTAAGATCATAACTTGGTTTAATTTTCCTAAGTAAGATTAATCAATTTAGTGCAATTCTTTGGAAATTGGTGCATAAATAATCAAACTAGTCAAAATGTCATATTAATAGGTCATAATTTGAATAGAGAGGAATTAGAGGATGATGTTAGTTGTGTATAGACCAATATCCCATTTAGGATGTTGTGGACACAACATAACATATGCATGTGTCTTTTGCTTTAGAATTTGGAAGAAAAGAACAATCCAAAGCACCCAAGTGCATTTCACCATTTTGACTTGAAATGATTTGAGAAAAGTTAATAATTATATAAAATGTATTACCCTATTTAGGGATACATTATCCTAACTTGACACTTGTATACGACAAGATCAAACCATTTAGCATATTTTTAATGATTTTGGCTTAATTATGCATTTTCACAAATTTCAAGTAAGATTGACAATTTAAACACAATGGTGCTAGGAATTGGATGTCTACATTTTCCTCCTATTTGAGAAGGCATAGAGAGACATTAAAAAAAGCAACGTCTTTTCAAATAAAAGAGTTTTCAAGAATAAATTGGAAGTAAATGCCCCCTTGAGAGGCCATACGAGGATGAAATGGAAGGATGGACTCTTGAAAAGAGAAAGAAAGTGAGAGATTAACCCATGGGATAAATTAAATCCAAATAAGCTATTTCTTACATGCATTGATTCCATCAATGATCAAAACATAATTATAATATAATGGGTCCCAAGGATGGTGGGAATGGGAAGGATATAATCCAAAAATATAAGAGACACATTTTAAACACACCCAAAGCTAGGGCGTAAGATGCGCGCTTACGAAATGATCAATCTTGAGATAAATTACAAACTAAAATATTGTCAGGAGGGAAAAATTCCACAAAGGTATCTCCATCAAAAGTAAATAATAATGTGCTCCATGAGAGTGAATTTGATCGATTGATAAAGCAATTTTTCCCCATTAGGGTGGATTTTGATCACTGATAAAGAATGGTTTGCCCCTATAGGGCTGATTTATGTTTTTGATTGGTTTAAATGTTATGCCCCTGTAGGGAAAATTTTCAAGAAAAAATATCAAGGAGATAACCTATTGTATAGATTAAACATGAGTGGGTGAAAACATATATGTGATGGAGTAATGGATATAAAAGTCAAAAAAACTAGGCATACGAGGATACACAAAGTGATGAAAGAGATAAAAAGAATAATGAAGGTGGTCGAGCTAACCCTAGATATGTCATATATCCAAGTGTTGCCTACATAGTCCAAATAAAACTCAAACTAATATAGTTCACCCAAAAGTAGGAGAGAATGGAATGAGGATGGAAGAAAACTAATCACTATTTGATTAGACTCATGATATATGTCAAGAGATGCACATCTTTCATAGATATGAGTGACAAATAAGCCATTGGTACCTAGTTCCATTAGTGCACTTGAGAGCCAATCATCAGAGTTGTATTGATGTTGAGACTTGGATCAAAAGCACATAGTGATTGCTATAGCAAACTGAAATTATGCATCATAAGAATCAATAACTTATAATGACATTACATTTCAATTGTGTTGAGCTAGTTCAAATGTGAATATTTATAAGTAAAGATAATAATTAAAACTTACCAAGACCAGAGTTACAACTATTTACATTAAAAAAAAAACAAAAACAAAAACAAAGATAAAAATCAAATACACAAATGAACCAAACTTAAAATCAAGATATGAATAATCATGACTTAGGTAGGAAAAAGAATGTTTAAAAAGCAAAGCAAGAATAGCATAATAAACAACATGAAAACAAGATATCAATAATCAAGCTCCATGTGACTATCAAGATGTTCTTGGAAAATAAAGTAAATAACAAGACCAAACAACAAAATAAAATACAAATAAGAAACAAGAGGAAACAACCAAAGGAAAGAAAAAGAAATTAATGAAGAGACAAGAAATCACAACAAAACACCAATAAAAATAAAATAAGCACACACAAACAAGAATAATGTTAGTGTGGTTTGAAAATAATAGTTCAAGCATGTGTAGTAGAGGCATTATTTTCTACAACAACATGACAAGAACAAGGACACAAAGTTACTTCCAAGCAATAGTGAAACAACATAGAAAAAAGAGGGGGAAAGAAAAGAAAAGGAAGGGGTGACCAAGCTAACTCCAAATGTATAAGACAAGTGGACACTATCTACATAGTTCCATGGACACAAAGTCCAATATAAACTTTAAGCCAAATTTATTTCTCTCAATAATGGGATAGAATAAAAGTGATGATAAGAAAACATGATTAATGTTATAGAGTAAATGGGTAAGATGGGAATGGTCTAAAAAAATGGCAATCCAGTGGGACAAATAATTTCAAAATGGCAAGAGTGTGGGACGATCAAAATATATGAAAATGTGAGACTGTGTTTTTGTTTTTTTGTGGATCATTTTCTAATGTTTTTGTGTTTTTGAGATTTTTTAGGATTTTGAATATAAAAAATGGAATAGGGAACCTACTAATCAAAGAGATGCTCATCCAAGATTAGGAATTATAATAACATCTAAAGTTGGTTGCAATGACACATGCTTGCAAATTGGTGAGAGTGAGATCATGTTAAGGTAATAATGCCTTACCAAATAGTAGCAAAATAATAGAATAGTATGAAGCATTAAACTTTGAAGAACAATCTAGTAGGCAAAGATCTTGAGTTGAAAAGGTGTCCATGTTCACTTTTCTATAAAATAAATTGTAAAATACTATTTAGGCTGAACTGCTTTGTATAACTAGCATCAATTATGTCCATAGTGTCTATGAGTCATAATCAGGATCATAATTGGTCAAGGGATAAAAGATGTTCAAGTTACAATAGCCTAGGATATGAAAAGAATGTGTTTCTAAAAAAAATGGTCCAAAATGAATATGGTCCAAAAGAGGATGGTCTAGGGTGGGATAAAAATGTGTTTAGAGTGGCAACAATCTAAATATTTCATTATCTAGAGTCATGAAAATACTATGCTTCTCATAAGAACAGTCCAAGGTAGGTCAAAATGAATAATATAGTCCATCATGATATTATCCAGGATATAATGGTAGGATAAAATTACTTCATCATAAGTTGCACCAAGTAAGGGGTCTTGTAGACAATGGTTCAAAGCTATCAAGCATAGAACCTTTTAGGGTGTATAATTTTCATGGGATCTAGATGTTCTTCACCACTTGGAGTAGCCAATTGGTATGCCCCTGATCCATAATGTTTCATGATAACATATGGTCCCAACCAATTAGGTTGTAACTTACTTTTTTTATTGCATTAAGATTTTGTGTTATTCTAGTTGTCTTTCAAGACCAAACCACCAATCTCAAACTCCCAAGAGAGAATGTGATTATTATATCTTCTTTGAAATCTATTCGGATAGGCTTGCAAGTTTTCTAGGGTAGATAAATGCTTACCATCAAGAATTTTTAGTTCTTACAACCTTGAGACTCTATATTATTCATCATCTTCAATATGCTCCAAATATACTTGTAATGAAGGCAGCTTGATCTCAATTAGGATAATAACTTCTATGCCATAAGCAAGGGAGTATGGAGTGGCTTTTGTAGGGGCTTGATGACTAGTTTAATAAGACCAAAGGGCAGGAAAGATTTGTAACTACCAATTATAACTAGTGTTATTGACAATCTTCCTTAAAATGGCTACAATGGTTTTATTTGATACCTCAGTTTGTTCATTACCTTGCAAGTTATATGGTGTGGATTTCTTTTGCTTGATCTTGAATTTTTCACAAATATCTTTAACATCTTTGTTTATAAAATATCTACCATTATCATAAATAATGCATGTTGGGATGCCATATCGATAGATGGTATGGTAATGAATGAACTTGGATATCTATTTCTTGGTGATGTAAATGAGAGGAATGGAATCAATCCACTTAGTAAAGTAATTGATAGCATTATTAATATGCTTGTGGCCATCAAAAGATGTGGAGCTTTTTTTCCTGATGAGATCGAAGCCCCAAGTATAAAATAGCCATGGTGTTTTGATTGGCTATAATGGTAAGGAAGGTGCATGTATCAAATTTCCATGTTGTTGATAAGGAACACACTTCCTCACATAATTACAAGCATCCATCTCCATTTTGGGCCAATAATACCATATTTTGAGGAGCTTTTTAGCTAAGACTACACTATTGGTGTGGGCCCCACACATTCTTTCATGAACCTCCCTAAGCACTAGCTTGGATTCTCTTGAAGGTAAATAATGAAGTAGCATTCCATCATAGCCTTTGTGTTAAATTATGTGTCCAAGGAGGGTATAATGAGATAGATGGTTAAGGAATAGTTTTTGATGATTATAAGATACGTCAGGTGGTAAAACTTTATCTTGGAAATAATTATAAAATATTAGAACCAAGGCAATTCAGGTGGGGCATTAGGACCAGCAATGGTGCGCACCCTTTCTAAATCTAGTATAATACATGCAAGCTATAGAATATTCTCAATCAAAAAGTGATACTCTTTACCAATACCATCAATCTGTATCATAGATCCAATTGTTTCCATTGCATCGATAGATCTATTGTTAGCCCTTGGTACTTGTTCAAACTATAGAGATTTAAAATAAACTTTGAGATTATCAATAATGATCTTGTAGGGTACATGCTTGTCATCTCTAGTTTGATACTGATCAGTGGTTTGATTGATGATCAATTATAAATCACCATGGACTATTAAATGTTGAATATTCCACTAAACTTCAACATGAAGTCCTGCAATAAGTGCCTCATACTTAGCCATATTTTTGGTACAATTAAAAATGTTATGAAATGCTTTGGTAATAAAATCCCATTGTAGTGTAATCAATAATATGCTAGCTCCATATCCATAAGAAGTGAAGGAACCATCAAAATATAGTTTCTATTGTTCATATTCATGCTGCACTTTTTCCACTACCATAATACAATCATCTGGAAAGTCAAATCTGAGTAGTTGAGTGTCTATAATAGGGGCCTCTATAAGCTTATCAGAAATAACCTGACCCTTGATATTTTTTTAATTCTAATACCCAACATCAAATTCACTTAAGAGCATGACCCATTTATCCATACTTCCTATGAGAGTTGCTTTGGATAATAAAAGTTTGAGAAGATCCACCTTAGCAATGACAATGGTTTTATTGCTCATCATATAATGTCAAAAATTTTGGAAAGCAAACACCATAGCCAAACATACCTTCTAAATAGGCATATAATTGTGTTCATAAGCTACCAATGTGCATCTCAAATAATAAATTGCATGCTCTTTACCTTGATCATCATGTTAGGCCAAAATTTCCCCTAGTACATGCTTAGTTGATGATATGTAAAGAAGCAATGGTTGTCCAGGTGTTGGTGGTATGAAAATAGGTAGGTTGGCCAAATATGTCTTGAGATTCAAAAATTATAATTGATAATCTTAATCCCATTGAAAATTTACCCCTTTCTTCAATAGATGTGTAAATGGGTGGCACTTATCTGCCAATTGAGAAATGAACTTGCATACAGACTAGATCTTTCCTTGCAGGATTTGAAGTTGTTTAAGATTTTAAAATGAAGGAATTTCAAAAATAGCCTTAACCTTAGAAGGGTATACTTATATCTCTCTTTGTGATATAATAAAACCTATCAATTTTATGGAAGTGATGCCAAAGACACACTTCTTAGGATTCAAGTGGAATTTATATTCATGAAGCCTCTCAAAACTTCATCGTAGAACATGAGGATGTTTAGCACGTGTTCTTGATTTAGCTAGGATATAATCAACATATTCCTCAATAATATCATACATCATCTTATAGAAAATGATAGTCATGGGATGTAGATAATTGGCTTTAGTTTTCTTCAAGCTAAATGGCATGACTTGGTAATAGAATGTTCCCTATAAGGTGGTGAACACAGTCTTGTGTTGATTTTCTTTGGCTATCTTGATCTTATTTTATATATAAAATACATCCATGAAGGACAACATATTTTACCCAATAGTAAAATCGATGATCATGTTGATGTTAGGCAAAGGAAAATCATATTTAGGGCATGCTTTGTTGATATCTCTTAAATATGTACAAAGACGTATACTCTATGGATTTTTACTAACTAGAACTATATTTGATATCCATTTATAATAGTCCAATGGTCTAATAAATCATGTTCCCAATAATTTTTCTAATTCTACTTTTACCAACAGAGTGATGTGTGGATGCATCTTCCTCAATTTCTATTTAACAGGCTTAGCATTTGGATGAACAACAAAGTGGTGCATAACTAAGTGAGTGTCTAATATTGGAATGTATGGATATGCCCATGTAAAAGTATCAGTGAAATCCATCAAAATGGATATAATTTTTTCACATTCTACTTCAATAAGGGAATCTCAAAGATAAATAATGTTGGGATCATCATATGTTCTTGAGTTCACTTCAACAGTGTTTTCTACAAGAAATATAAAACCAACTTTAAGAATAGTAAGCAATGTTTGATCATGATCATCTTCTTGTGATACATTTTCTCGTTGTTCCTCCTGGAGCTTTGAATAATGTGATGAATCTAAATCCACCATCTCATGTTATGGAAAATTAGTAAAAATCTCAATAAATTCAAGAACAAGGCACTCAAAAATTTGTTGTTGTTATGAAGAAATGCTTGTACTAGATATAGAGCTAAGACTTGATGCACTTTGAGCATCCTCTGGGGATGATCAAAATTTCCCATCCAAGATTTCATAAAATAGGTTTTCATTTGAGGGTTTATATTTTTTTTTACTTTTTCCCTAATCAACAATTGCCTCAAAGAGGTTTTCACCCAAATATCTCAATGTTTTATCTTTGTTATGACCAATAAATTTTACCTGTTCTCCAAATTAAGTAGAAAGATCTAATGAAAAATCAAATCCTTGTTTATGATCACCAATGGGAAATCCATCTCTAAGGCTCATGTATTCTACAATTGACTCTTCATTCTAAAATTCATCAGGATGTATGACCAAATTTGGATGGTCCCAATCAATGATTTCATGATGACAAAGGCATAGGGAATAATGGATTATTAAGGTCATAATGGCATTTGAATCAAATAAATTTGAGTAAGCAAGCTTGTCAAAAAGGCTATAATGGGATGCTACATCACTGTTAGGAGTCTCATCACTAATCAATTCAAAATAATCACTATTGAAAGTCATGAGGTCACTCCTAGGGGGTATAAATCCAAGACCATGATTTAAACTAGGTAATCTAGTTGATAAAGGTTCTAGGATTCCTTATGTTTGTGAGCCAAGGCCTTTTCCTATATAATCAAAATTTTCCATGATCCAATTAGGGATAGGATATTTTGGATTCTAAAAACAATCAGTAATGTCATTAGAATATAGCCAGTCTCCTTCAATTAAATCCTCTTGATCCTTTTTTTTTTTGAAGTAGCAGGGACAAATACCATCAATGGTTTCCATTATTCTTTCTTTTGTTGCCTGAACAAGTTGGGTTTGTTAGGGTTTTTGGAAGGTTTGGGTTTATCAAAAAATTTAGGAGACTTCAGCAACATAAGAACATGGAAGGCATCTTTAATATGGTACATGGAAAATCCCATGTCTTCTATAACAACTTTTTTTTCAATAATTGCAGGAAATGGATCAGTTGAAGTCAAAGGGAGGTCACCAAGGTTGATATAATTGGATGTTGGTAGATGTGAAACTATTTCCTTGTTCTTCTTTACAAAAAAATTGTAACCAAGATAATAGTTATAATTATGATATTCAACCTCTAGATGTTTTCAATATTGATAATGTTGTAGGTTAACAAGAATAGTAACCTTGATCCCATCATGGTGAAACTTAAGGCATTGGTATAAGGTGGATGGAATGGATTGTACTTCATGGATCCAAGGATGACCAAGAAATATGTTATAATGCAATTCAATATCCATAATATGTAACAATGTGTGGTGGGAAATAGACCCAATAATGAATTATAAATAAATGGTACCATATGACTCCCTATTAGTGTTATAATAAGCTTTTATGGTGATTGTCTCTAGATAAATGCATTTTGTAGTGTAGCCCAATCTCTGTACCAGTTTAAGGGACACTATGTTTAGCCCAAAACCATTATATATAAGAACTCGCTTGATCTTATGGTTTTAAATGATGATCTCAATATAAAGTGGGTTATTATGGATGGGACCAAGAGTGGACATGTTTCTTCTATCAAACTTGACCTATCAAAATGAAGACAAATATACCACTAATTTTTAGAATTGTTTAGGATTAATATCATTGAGAATAGTTTATTGTTGTAAAATTTCATTAAAAATAGTTATATGGACTTCATATGTATATAAGAGATCCAAAATAGAAATATCCATAGGGGTTTTACTTAGTTTAATATATTATAAGGCTTTTAAATTATAGGAAGAGATGGTTTAGCCTTGGCTGGCATAGTGTTTGGCTTTAGATCCGAAGGTACAATGTTCATGTTGGGTTTAGTTTCATAAAAAGAGGGAAAAGGGACTTGAAGGGTAAATCACAAGCATTTATTTATGATTTTGTAATCTAGAGGTGGAAACGATCCATTATAATTGGAAGATGAAGGTGAAGGGTCTTAGAGAGTGACTCATAGGCATCTAGTTGCATTGGAGTAATTTTGATTCGATGAGGAGACATTATAATTAGAGGAAGGAGGGGGGTTCATAAATAGTAACCTATGCAAATGAAGGTGTAATATAACTATTTGGCATTACTAGAGGGAGAGGGTGTTGATCCTATAATAATGGGTCCAGTACTACGAGGAGTATGGGATAGTTCATGAGATTTAATAGTGGTAGTGGTAATGTGGTTCACAAAAATGCATCCCATGGTGTTGTTATAGTCATAATGCATGTTTTTATAACCCAAGTTGTTAGTAAGGGTATTATGATCATGATTATGCTCATGTTTATTATGATTATGACCTTGATGTTGGTTTAATTATACCACTGATTTTATCCTTAGTTATGATTATTCCTTGGCGGTTGTTGATTATGTTGAGGAAATGAATCTTTGTGGATTTTCATATCCTAATTAGTGTCCTATAAAGAAAGTTTAATCTCAAATTTTCCACTCTTGATCAAATATTCAATAAGCTGTTACAATTGGATGCAATGATAGGAACCGTGCCCAATAATATGATGAAAGTTATAGAATTCATTTTTCATGTACCAATTGAAATTTGGTTGATCTATAGGAAATGGCCTTAGTACATGCCATACAATCAGAATAGCTCATATGAGTTTTTGGAACACTATCTCAATAGGCTCTCCCAATTTATTAAAGACTCTAAATTGATTGTGGAATGTCCATGGAGGAACTCTTTTCAAATTGGTTGGTGGATTAGGAGGAGCTAATTGTACATTTGGAACTGGTCGGGCCTGCACCATTTGTATGTGTCTTATTCTAGTTACTTCATTCCATACCATGTTCTTATTCTTGTTAAAACCCTTAGGTTTCTATTGAAAAACCATTTGAACTGGTGATTGGGTTTGATTTGATGTTGACCCTATGTGTAAATCTTGACAAGGCCTTTGGTAATAAGAGCCTTCTCAATCTAAACACCCTTATCTATGATTTATTCAAATGTGTTTGTACAAGTAAGCCATAGATTTTATGCCACCTCAGGGTGTAAATTCTGTGCAAAAATGTATGCCAACTTTTTGTCTAGAAAATTATGTTGGAAATGACCATTTAATTCTCTCCACCACCATATATATGCCACGAAGCTTTCCCCATATCATTGTTTGGCTTTTCACAAGTCAACAATGGTCAATTCATGTTCAATATTGTATGATAAATGGTTGATGAATTTTTAAAATAGGTCATTCCAATATACAATTGATCCCTTGGGTAACTTAAGTAGCCAATCTAAAGATTTTCTTGCTAAACTTTGTGGGAGAAAATGAAGAAAATAAATGATACTGTAAGCAAACTCTTAGCATAACACAAAAAATGCCTAAATGTGTTCATATGCTTTCCTTCATATTTTTTAAATTTAGGTGCCTCAAAATGAGATGGAAAAGGGATTTTGATATTGATTAAATCAAATGGATATGGACATATCTCATTAAATTTGTACTTTTTTATTTTGTTTCATGTTTCTAACCATGACACAATCTCCTTCATGGAATTGTACTCTTTCGTGTTTGGTGCATTTATAAGTGGAACATAATTTTTTTGGGGTGGTATGTACCCATGTTATTGGAGTGGTATGTGCCCATGTTGCATAGATTTGTTAGGTATATACACCTTATGGTCCACAACTTTGTTTTGATTTTCTCCTGGAGTTGAGTAAGTGAGCCGCTGATTCCTTGAAATCTACTACCTTAAACTATGTGTGTTTTATTGATTTTAGGGAATCCATGGTCTATTTACCAAAGTACATGTTAGTTGAGATGAATTATCCAAATTAATTTTTATTATTTCTTCAATACATAACAAAAATTTTGGTCTTTGGTTTTGTAAATGAACAAGAGGTTCTTGATTATTCAAAAATGTCATGCTCTATGTCTAATGAAGCATGTTGCAAAACCTCTTGGGATTTAGGTTATTCTATTGACACATCTTGATCCATCATTTTAATGTTCTCAACTAGAGTTTTCATTGGTTTAACCACATTCCCTTCTTCCTTGGAAATATCATTGTGGATTTAAGTAGAAACTAAAGAGTCTACTAAGTCCATGATAAGTTGGTATGTATATTGTTGACTTATCTTTTTAATCTTGGTGACAAGATCTTGATTAGTGGGTTTCAACTCTATAAGTATTTCCTTTCCTTTACTAGAAAAAGAACATTTATTTTTGCAATGTTTTCAAAGGATTAATCTTGTTGTTGTTCTCCTTCTCTAACCAAGGTATGTAATTAGTCCATAGGAAATTTAAGGGTAGCCTAGCACTGGATTCAATCAACCTTAGGAGTGCTTCATCCTTGTCCTCTCGGGGTTGATATTCTAAATAGTATTATTTAGATCCTACAAATGTGGGAATGTCTTCAAAGACCATAGAATTGTCTTGAACATCATAAAAGTGCTCCTCCTCATAGCTAGGCCCATAAGAGACCCCATTATGATCATACCTTTGAATCATGTCTATAATATTTATTCTCTAAATTTCACAAGATTTGGAATATGTTTTTCAAACATTTAAACAAGGTGTGTTTTATCCCCTCTGAACAAGTGTCTAGGTAACAAAGAGACTATAATAAAAAGGATATGGTGGAATACCACACAATTAGAAGAAATGTGCTCACAAAATTGCTTAACCTTGGGTAGGTTTTAAATCATATAAATTAGAAGAGTGTATGATAACTCAAAGACCTAAGTGTAAACTAGTACACCAAATATAGGTTTATAAATGCATCAATACCATAAAATCTAGTTCAAATTTGATGAGTTGAAACTAGGAAATTGTAAGAAAAACCTTCAGATTAACAAGGTGATAATGAGAACTAAGAAACTTAAGATGTGAAAACATGCAAGAATTCCGAAGTATAAAACTATAACCAAATAGGCATCACAATGTCATCACATGGTAATAGAAGGTAGAATATAATGTGTTCTATAATTTAGAGTGTAATCAACACAAAATATGACCTAAGTTCACAATGATCAAATGATGATGATGAGTCGATAAATGACCTTCAATCCAAATAAGAAATTGAACCGAAGTTAACTCAAGTCAAGTGCAAATGGAAAAATTGATTAACACGTTAACTTAGAACTTAGAAAGGTTTAATTCTAAATTTGAATTATCAATGGACTTAAATATTTTTGAAAAATGGTTTAGACTCAAATAAGCATTATAATTGCATTATTTAGATAGTTAAAACACAAATGTTTAAGATGAGGTTTTAAACAAATCAAAGATGATTTAGATTTGACCAGCGTAATGCATCTTTGATCAAGAAATGTGTTTGTTTATAACGTGTTATCTACAAACAAGTTTTAGACTCAAATCAATGACCAAACAAGTAAATGAAAAAATATATAACTATATAAATCATCCTAAGCCCTAAATTGATAATGTTACATCATATTATTGAAATTCATCTATATACATTCTCTTGGGAAGATTTTAATTGTTAATCCAAAAAATAAAATCACATGAAGTGGTAGGGTATTTTACACCCCCTTATCCAAAGATATTATATGGTGACATGGACCATAGGTTTACTCACCTTGCATCAACAATATGTCTGCAGCAAGTAGGGTTATTCTAAAATTTAAATTTTTGACTATCTAGATGGTCCAGAGTGTGGCTAATGCTAGAGATGTCTCACATCAATTATATATGTGCCAATCAGCTTGTTATGAAAAAGTATTATCATTTTCATAACCACTACATCCATCATTTTTTCATTGTAGTGCAATGTTTTAATTGATCATACGTTCTAAGTTGGATTGCCATTAACAAAATTTGCTTAACCACTCAAGTAAACATCACAGTAGGTCACCCTCAATTTGTATACCCCACCATGGAGTGGGATTGAAACAATATCAAGGGATGAAAATATGGGTCAAATCTTCCCTAAATAACTCATGAAGATGCTATGAATTCCTCTCCACAAGCCAAGTTGCATAAAATAAAACTAAGTGAAAAGGCTTTAGAGGTTATTTTTAGATCACCCAAACCATACAGGTTTTGGGGAGAGCCTAGACAAATTCCTTTTCACACCTTCAAAAAATTCACAATCATAATGAAAAGGCACTTTTAGTCACCCAAGTTCCTTAAAGGGGATGGGGGAGAGCATACATGCACTTTTCTTTTGCTCAAAAAAACTAGTGGATGATTTTGCATAAAATAACACACTTTTGAAAAGATCGCAACTTAAGTGAATGTTAGTTTTAGGCACCAAATTAAAATGTTTAATAATTTATTGGCCCCTTGGACTTAGTTTGAAAAAACTTCAAAAAATAATTTAAATAAACCATCTAATATCTTTTTAAACACCAAAGGGAAGGTTCAAGAATGAATTCATGCTCAAATTTTGCATTTTTCCATGCACGTGACCTACAAGTGTTAGAGGGTTTCCTTATGATTTTAATTACTTTTATGGATGATCCAAATACTTATAAAAAATTATCTCTCATGTTTACACATTGTAAAACCATAAAAACATAATGCAAAACTGTAGATCTACAAAATCGCAATAGTCAAAGCAAAATCACAACTTGTGGGAAAAATAGTATAAAAATGCAAAACCATAAATCTATTAGTAAAAATGCAACTTAGAGGACAAAGTAGCTAAACATGAAGTCTTAGTATTGTATCTAACCCAAAATGGTTAGCCTAATTGCTAGCAGTTGGAAAAATCATAGATGGCTAAGCAATAGCACAATTTATGAATCATGGTATTACAATATCATGATTGTAGAGTCATGATATTACAAGATCTCAAGTAGATCCTACACATATAAAAATCATTTAGACCAAAAACATTATTAGATGTAAAATTGTGAGTATAAAATCAAAATCATGACTATGTAAACTGTTGTATTGTGGTCCCGAGAGCAAAATCATAGATTTATAAGGCAAAATCACCACTTCCAAAAAATGTCTTTTTGCTTGAGTTTTTCACCTACTTTGGTTAAAAAGTCCAAGATTATACATGAAATTTATTAGTAGGATAATTTTAGAATCCTTAGAATCAAATTAGTGGGGAGTATGGTCCCATCAGGTGTACCAAGATGTAGAAATGGTTTACAAAGATGGTTAGATCAAGCATTAGTCAATAAAACTAAGAAAAATGCATAATAACATAACAATCTAAGCCAACCTATTCGAATGGGGTGTGAAAATGATGATTAAGAGGAAATGAAAGAAATTATATACATATTTCCTTCCCAAGAGCTTCTTATCACACAAATACTACTCAAAACATGATTTTCCCCTTGATTTGGTGCTCACGTCTTCAATAATGATGAATGCAAAGATCCTCCATCATATCAAAAACACCAACTAACTAGGCTCATGATATGAAAATCAATGTTATGATTATCTTTAAGATATCCTATTACAAATAAAGAATTATTACACTACTTTAAAATGGCTTGTAGAGGGAATCTTGTATTATAAGTTTACACAAATGAAGCTTAAAAATGTGAGTGAGAGGCCTCTTATTTATAGATTTTTGCAATTGATCAAAATAAACTGTGACCATCCATCTTGAGATAAATATAAATGGCTAAGAATCCATTCAATTTTAGAGTCTCAAATCATAAATGCCCTCATAAATATTTGGAAGTAAGAGGCATTAAAGAGGCATGGGAGGCCATAAACTTGATTTTTATTGCATTTATGGCTTATGGATGCCACCCCATAGATGATGTCATTTGATGATGTAGATAATAGGAATAAATTTTCAATAAATTTCCTATAATACTTACTTAACCTCATAATTTGGTTAATTTTCCTAAGTAAGATTAATCAATTTAGTGCAATTCTTTGGAAAGTCATATACAATTAATCAAACAAGTTAGAATGTCATATTACTGGGTCTTAATTTGACTAGAGAGAAATTAGAGGATGATATTAGTTATATAAAAACCAATATACCATTTAGGACATTTTCGACACAAAATAACACATGTACATGCCTTATGCTTCAAAATTTGTTAGGAAATAGCAATCCAGATCACCCAAGTGTGTTTTGCCATTTTGAATCGAAATGATTTGAGAAAAGTTAATAATCACATAAAATTAATTAACCCATTTATGGATACATTGTCTTAAATTTTAAATTATATGTGACAATCTCAAACCATTTAGCATGTTGTTAGTGATTTTGGCTTAATTGTGTGATTTCACAAATTTCAAGTAAGATTGACAATTTCAACACAATGGTGTTCAGAATTGGATGTCTACACTTAAAACACCTATGTGAACACTATTATGAACTTATAATGGGTTTATATGATCCATAAACATCCTTATAACATATTTAAATAAATATATTATAAGGTTTATTATCAATATTGATCTTACAAACTAATCTTATGTTTTCACCCTACACAAACCTCACTGTGTTAGATAGGTCACTTTGAGAATAATTTTTTTCTTGTATATGAGCATCACCAAAATTTATATTTAAGGGTGAAAGGTTATATAGGTTTTAAAAAATGACTCCATGCATTTTGAATCCATCCCTAATCCACTGCAACCCATCCCTAAACTCATTCTCACTTCTTCCTGGTTTTCTCACTGTCTTCCTCATTAGGCCTATTTAGCAACAGGTCAACTTCCATGATTGATTTAGAATATTTAAGGTTTTAAATCTTATCATAAACTTACATGATCATAAAACATAATTCTCTCACATCATCCTCCAATTATTTACATGCTTTGATCTGGTCAACCCTTCTCATTACATCAAAAATCTAAGAAATAAGGGGTTTCTTATAGTTTCCACTCACTCTTTTAATATAAAAATGCCACAAGGATAAACTTAGGATAGTACTCTACATGATCCAATCATCAAACTAGGTCAACCAATCCATTTTGAGTCATTTCCAATAATATCTTTCATATCGAGTCTTTATGAGGGTTTTAGGAAGGTTTACATTACCTTTCATTCTTAGAAATTGTCCATAAAAGATTACACCTCAAATCCAAAACCAATGTCACTAAATTTAATATATGAACCCTCCCTAACTATCATGAACTTTTTTTATCCTCATGCAAACGTTTCATGTGCCAACAAGCATAAGAAAATCCTTCTCAATTCTGTTAAACCTCATTCTGTGCATACAAAAAACCTCAACACCAATTTGCATGTTTTCTCCTTTAGGATTTAACCTCAATCTAGGTCAAAAAAATTGACACAACCTATCACACCTATGATGATTATCTTATGAGCTATGTCACCTTGGGAGTTAAATTTGACCCCTCATTAGGTCACATTAGGTCTCTTTGCTCATTAGGGCTAAACCTGTAATCCATAATTAGACCTTGAACACACCTTGAAACCCTATTGTACTACTATCAACACCTCATAATCATGACATATAACTTCATACCATGCTCATACATTTCCAATCTTAATCTCTCAAGCCTTATACTTCTCACCTCATCATGCTACTAGGCCTTTACCTTTTCACTAGGTTTTTTCATGTAAGGACTAAGCCTCAAAACTGATCTTAAAACTCTTTTGAATGCTTATTTCCTCTTTCACATGTTTACACAAATTTATACACTTTATTATTCCTTTACTAACATAAATCACCTAAATTTACTATGATTTATTCATACACCTTATCATAGGGCTAGACTAGGCTTCTCAAGTCACCTAGTAATTAACAATATGCTTACCTTGTATTTTGATCATAAAACATGTCTATCAGAATGAGTTCCAGTAATTTTGATCCAAATGAATTCATTAATTCAATATGCAATTTAAGACATGTATTGTTCAAGATAATATAATTCAAACACACACAACTACAAGAATGAAATCAAAGAGAAACAAATTGTACCAAGACACGAATGCTCTAATAATTCACACAATATTGTATGATAAATATAAAGGGAGAGAGAATATATAGGTTGGAGAGAGAAATAAACCACACATTCCAGTGAATATGGTACTAATCTTGCCAAGTAACCCAAATGACCTCTAGATCCCTAAACAAGCTAATACAACCATGTAGGCAAAACCTAGTGGGAAAAATGCCTATACCAACACCCCCCGCCCCATAAGTGTAGCTTAGGTGGGTGATGATACAAAAAATGGGTCCTAAAAATAATGTCTACTAAGTTACCCATATACAATACAATCCCTCATACATAGAGAAGAGAAATGGATAAGTGAAGAGGCTAGAAGCCCCCTTGAAGATGATGAAGCTGTTGAAGTAAACCACACCCTAAGAAGAGATTGTAGATGAATGAACTTGCTCTCAATGAAGGGTTTGGTGAAGATATCAAAAACTTAATCTAAAGACTAGAAAAATACTAAGTTGATGAAATGATCATGAATCATCTCTTGAATGAATTTCATGTGAATATCAATGTGTTTGGTCCTCTGATGAAGGACCAAATACTTTTGGAAGCTTTATAAGCAAATTATTGGGGTGTGTGGTCCCATCAGATCTGTCAAGATGTAGAGATGGATTAAAAATATGGTTAGATCAAGCATTAATAAAAAAAACCAAAAAAAATTCATAATAACATAACAATCTAATCCAACCTATTCAAACGAAGTGTGCAAATGATGATTAAGAGTAAATGAAAGAAAGCTTATACATATTACCTTCCCAAGAGCTTCTTATCACACAAGTAAAGCTCAAAACATGATTTTCCCCTTGATTTGGTGTTCAAGTCTTGAAAAATGATGAATGTAAGTCTCCTCCATCATATCAAAAACACCAACTAAACTAGGCTCATGATATGAAAATCAATGTTATGCTTATCTTGAAGATATCCTGTTGTAAATAAAGTATTATCACACTACTCAAAAATGGCATGTAGATGGAATCATGCATTCTAATTTTACACAAATGAAGCTTAAAAATCTATCTTAAGATCAAGATGTGTGGCCAAGAATCCATTCAATTTTAGAGTCTCAAATCATAAATGCCGCCATAAATATTTGGAGAGAAGGGGAATTAAAGAGGCATGACAAGCCATAAACTTGATATTTGTTGCATTTATAGCTTATGGATACCACCCCATAGATGATGTCATTTGATAATGAAAATAAGAGGAATCAATTTTGAATAAATAAATATTCAATAACCTCCATGAAATTCTTACTTAGCCTTATAATTTGGTTTAATTTACCTAAGTAAGATTAATTAATTTAGTGTTATTCTTTGGAAATTGGTGTAAAATTAATCAAACTAGCTATAATGTCATATTACTAGGTCATAATTTTACTAGAGAGGAATTAGAAGATGATATTAGTTGTGTACAAACCAATATCCCATTTAAGACATTGTTGACACAAAATAGCACATGCACGTTCTTTATGCTTTAGAATTTGGTAGGAAAGAGCAATTCAAAGCACCCAAGTGTGTTTTGCCATTTTGATGTGAAATGATCTGAGAAAAGTTAATAATCACATAAAATTCATTCCCCATTTATGGATACATTATCCTAAATCAGCACTTATATATGGCAAGATCAAACCATTTAACATGTTTTTAGTGATTTTGGCTTAATTGTGTGTTTTCACAAATTTCAAGTAAGATTGACAATTTCAACACAATGGTGTTCAAAATTGGATGTCTATACTTAGAACACCTATTTGAGAACTTTTATGAAATTCCAATTGGTTTTATATTATCCCTCAACATCCTTAGAACATCTTGAAATAAATATATTACAACGTTCATTATAAAAATTAGTCTTACATACCAATCTCATGTCTTCACCCTACACAAACCTCACTGTGTTAGACAAGTCACTTTGAGAACAAATTTTTACTTGTATATGAGCATCACCAAAACTTATATGCAAGGGTGAAATTTGATATAGGTCTTTAAAAATGACCCCTATGCATTTGGATCCATCCCTAATCCATTGTAACCCATCCCTAAACTCATTCTCATTTCTTATTGGTTTTCTCATTGTCTTCTTCATTAGGCTTGTTTAGCGATAGGTCAACTTCCATGACCATTTTAGAATATTTAAGATTTGAATATTTATCATAAAATATAAGTCTCACATATCTTCCTCCAATCATTTACATGCTTTGACCTAGTCAACCCTACCTATTACATCAAAAATCTGAGAAACAAGGGGTTTCATGTAGCTTCCACTCACTCTTTTAAAATACCAATGCCACATGGAGAAAATTTGTAGAGTCCTCTACATTATATAATCACCAAAATAGGTCAACCAATCAATTCTAAGTCATTTCCAACAAGATCTTTTATATCGGGTCTTTATGAGGGTTTTAAGAGGGTTTACACTACCTTTCATTATTAGAAATTATTCATAAAGTATTTCACCTCAAATACATAACCAATGTCACTAGATTTAAGATAGAAACCTTCCCTAACTATCATGAACTGATTAGATCATCATGCAATGGGTTCACATGCGAACGAGCATAAGAAAATCTTTCTCAAGTCAGCAAGACCTCATTCTGTGCATACAGGAAACCTCAACACCAATTTTCATGATTTATCCTTTAGGATTTGACCTCAAAATTGGTCAATAAACTTGACACAACCTATCAAACCTCTAACAATTCTATTATGAGCTCTGTCACCTTGATAATTGAATTTGATCCCTCATTAGGCCACACTAGGTCTCTTTGCTCATTAGGCATAAACCTGTAAGCCATAATTAGACCTTGAACACACCTTGAAACCCTCTTGTAAAGATATCAAAACCTCATACTCATGTCATATAACTTCATACAATGGTCATACATTGTAAATCTTCTTCTCTCAAACCTTAGACTTCTCACCTCATCATGCTACTTGGCCTATGCCTTTTCACTAGGTTTCTTCATGCAAGGACTAAGCCTCAAAACTAATCTTGGAACTCTTTTGAAGGCCTATTTTCCTCTTTCACATTTTTACACAAATTTATACACTCTCTCATTCCTGTAATGATATAATTCACTAGGCTTTACTATGAATTATGCATACACCTTATTATAGGGCTAGATTAGGATTCTCCAGACACCTAGTACTCAACAATATGCTTAACTTGTATCTTGATCTTGAAACATGTCTATCAAAATGAGTTCTAAGAATGCTTATCCAAATTAATGCACTAATTCAATATGCAATTTAAGACACATATTTTTTAAGAAAATATAGAGCAAACACATACAGCTGTAAGAATGAAATCAAAGAGAAACAAATTACACCAAGACATGAATGCTCCAATAATTCACACAATATATTACATGAGAAATATATAGGAAGAGAGGTACATATATAGATTGGAGAGAGAAAGAAACCACACATTCCAGTGAATGTGGGATTAATATTTCTAAGTAACCCAAATGACATCTAGATCCCTAATCAATCTAATACAACCATGTACATAAAAACCAATGGGAAAAAGGCCTACACCAACACCCCCCATAAATGTAGCTTAGGTGGGTGATGTTAAAAAATAAGGGTCTTGACAATAAGGCCTGATAAGGTGCCCATGTACAATGAAATCCCTCATACATAGAGAAGAGAAATGAATAAGTGAAGAGGTTATAATCCCCTCTAAAGATGATGAATCTACTGAAGTGGACCACACCCTAAGAAGAACTCATAGATGAATGAACTTTCTCAAAATGAAGGGTTGGTGAAGATATTAGAAACCTGATCTAAAGATTAGAAAAATACTAAGTTGATGACCTAATCATGAATTATCTCTTGAATGAATTACATGTGAATATTGTTGTGTTTGGTCCTCTGATGAAGGAATAGATTATTGTTAATCTGAATGGTGCTTTGGTTATCACAAAATATGATTGTAGGCCACCTAATCTAGATAATAATCTTAGAAAGAATCCATTGAATCAATATAGCCTAAGTAACTACATTAACATCTCCCATGTACTCTACCTCTATGGAAGATAGAGCAATAATGTTCCACTTCTTGTGTGACCAATTGATGGGGCCAGAACCCAGTGAAAAACTACAACTTGAAGTGGAATTATGACTCTCAATGTCACCAACCCAATCTAAGACTGTGTATCTAACCAAGTCAAAATCTAAACAAACACTATAGTATATCCCATACCTATACGAACCCTAAATGTAGGACAAGATCATTTTAGCTACTTTCTAGTGCAAGTCATGGGGTTCTTGCATGAATCTCAAAATAATGTCAACAGCATAACAGAAGTCAAGTTTTGTGTGAGTCAAGCAAATAAGGTTACCAATAAGTTATCAATACAAGGTAGCATTGACCAATGCAATAGAATGATCTACCTCAAGTTTGATTCTAGATAAGAATGGAGTTGGAGATGGATTACAGTCAACAATATGAAACTATGCCAATATATCAAGAGAGTACTTATGTTGTGTAAATGAAATCCCTAAATCTATATGAGTTATCTCAATGCCAATGAAATAGTGTAGTAAGTCCAAGTCATTCATGGTGAATCCATCTTGAAGATTTTTTTGCATGAGTGAGATAGTCAAAAAAAACTCCCTATGATCAAAAGGTCATCAACATACAAAACCCAATGAATCATCCTACTACAAGAAGTACACATTGAGGTCTAAGTGGCATATAGTGAAACCTGAAGTATGAAGGAAGGAATCCATTTTGTCATAGTAGGCTTAAGGGGCCTATTTAAGGCCATAAATGGATTTCTTAAGTCTTCACACTAAAAAATAATCTCAAACAAAACTAGGTGGCTAATCCATGTAGATATCCTCCTCAAGGTCCCCATGATTAAGTATATTCTTCACATCCATCTGATGTATACTCCATCTATTTGTTTTAGCTATAGCAAGTGTGAGTCTGATCAAAGTCATCTTGGCCATGGGTGTAAAGGTCTCTGAGTAGGAGATGTTGGCTACCTTTGAAAATATTTTGGATACTAATATAGCCTTCTAATTGTCAATAGACTCATCTATAACATACTTTGTCTAATATATCTAGTGACATCGAAACATCTTCTTTCCCTTAGGAAGATAAGTTAAATCCCAAGTGTGATTGTTAATCAAGGAATCATATTCGTCAATCATGACTCTATCCCACTTAGGTATTCCTAAAGCCTCTCTAAAATTTTAAATATCCATCATAAAAACAAGAAAGTCATGTGGTCCTCTTTGAAAGTCTACCTGAGTACATATGTCATCATCTGGATCCCTTGTCTAAGTACCTACACTCTCAAGTGTCTTCCTAGCCCAAAGAGGGCTTGAAATGGGTGATTCAAATGCCAAATCCTCATCCTTTGATGTATGCCTAGAAGTGGGTAAGGATGAATCCCCATCACTATGCTCACTATCACAACTAGAAGAAGTGACCTCTACCTTAGGAACCTATTGTGAATGATCTGAATCCTCAAATTACTCATCCAAATTGTGTGAAACTAATGTAAAGGGAGAAGCATCAAGTAAAGAGTCAGTGGGACTCTCATGAAAACTAACACTCATATTGATGAACAACTAGTGAGTTATAGGATAAATAATTTTATAACCTTTGACCCCATTTGGATACCCAACAAAGATGCAAGGTTTGAATTGATCCTCCATAGCCTTACATTTCTTTTTGGGAATGTGTACCATCACAGCTAATCCAAAGACCCTAAAATATTTTACTTATGGTTTTCTATTATGTTAAGCTTCATAATGAGTGATGCCCTTTAAATATTTGTGAGGAACTCATTTTTTAATGTACCATACACAATTGATGGCTTCTACCTAGAATTATGGAGTCAAGAATCTAGATAAATCATATAGTTGGTCATCTCCTTCAAGTACCAATTTTTATGTTCTACTACACCATTTTGCTAAGGAGTGTATGGTACTATCCAATTAAGATCAATCCCCTTGGTGGTATAAAACTTCTCAAATCTATGGTTGATGTACTCCCTCCATTGTCTATTCCAAGGATTTTGATGCACTTTTCAAATTATTTCTCATTTAGAGCCTTGAAGTCTAAAAATTATCAAAAACTTCATACTTTTGTCTAATAAAGGAGACCCATGTATATCTAGAAAAGTCATCAATGAAGGTGATGATATATCTCACCCTAGCAAAATAAAGATGGAGAAACTTCTCCATGACATCATTGTGAATCAATTCAAGAGGTATTGAAGATATCCTAGATTTACCTTTGTCAAATTTCTCTTCAAGATATTTGTCAAAGGCATAAACCTCACAAAATCCTTCCAAGAATTTACCTCTAGGAAAGCATGTAACCATATCCTATTGACTTAGTTCCTCAAGATAATGGTAGTTGAGATGTCCAAACTGCTTATGCCATATCCTACTAACTCCATCTTAATGGGTAATGATGAGCTCAAAATATGGCTCATCATTGACATGTTATTTCCTTCAAATCATCTCTCAAAGGATATTATGTTATACAAATCTTAGATTCTTAGATAGCTATTACATGGAAAATAGATATTTGTCTTATTTATATTAAACCAAAGACTAAATCTTTGCTTTGTCATTAATGTCTAATATATAGCATGTTTTAGTGATATTTTATGTGAAAAATGCTCAGGAAGAAGACACAGGCAATGTACAGTGAACATTCTATTTTGATCTCCATCTAGAAAAACTACGGACTCAACAAGCTTGTTTCTATGGACTCTACAGGCTCGTTTCTACATATTCTGCAGGCTTGTTTCTATGGACTCCATAGGCTTATTTCTTCAGACTCCATAGGGTTATTTATACAAACTCCATAGGCTTATTTCTATAAACTCTGCAAGCTCATTTCTACGGACTCCACAGGGTCAATACTAAAAATTTTGTAAGGATGATGGGAAGCTAGAGACTAGATAGGATAAGAAAAAACCATACTAGCTGGAATCACCTAAGGAAAATAATCGCCTACTATTTTGAAGGACTTACTTTTGACAGATTTGTATATAATCAAATTTTAGGACTATAATAGGATAGGATAATTATTTCATCAAAATAATTGCATCTCTTAGAAATCCAATCTTTGGATGAAGGGATCGACCTTGAGTCCTATTCTTTTGCATCCTATTTTGAGTTGATTGTATTAGTATAAAGTGTAAGACTTTTGACTATATAAAAAAAGAGAAAAAATAGAAGATATAGAGAAAATAGAGGATCGAGAATTAGATAATCATATAGGTTTCAATTAGATTATAATTATTTCATTTCTAGGAATTAATACTTCAAGTTTCTAGCACTAATCAAGCTTTGTTCTTGAGTCTGAGAGGAGCAAGGGCCCACTCTCCCTGGAACCAAGATCTGTGTATGGTATTTATGTTCTATTTTATTAGATATAATCTTGTTACTAATTGTATGTATTTATAAAGATATCAAAACAAATTCATAGTTTAAAAAGAGCATTTTCTTATTTCATTTCTTTTCTACGCAAAGTATCTTTTCTTTTACAGCAGAAGTGTGAAGAAAATTTCCTTTCATAAGTAGGAGTGTGAATTTATTTTCCCTACAAAAGTAAAATAGAAGTGTGATATTTTACTTCCAACAAAAGAGTGGATTGATTTGATTTCTTTCTTTTTCAACAAAAGTGTGAATCAAGTAGTGTAGTCAAAGTTAGAATAGGATCAGCAAGCACCCCCATAAGCAGACTTCTAGATCTACCATCCCATACCTTACTATAGATAGCTTTGGACACCGGCCTTAGTTGATAAGACACCAATTGAATATTGGTTAAATGAGGAGTTAGATGACACTCATCATTTTTGGCACCATTGTCGGGGAACATAAGGTGTTAGTAAGGTAATAATTATTGATCTAGAGTAAAAAAATTATAAAAATCATAAAATAAAAATAATTAATAAATTGATGTACCATCCTAGATATTTTAAAGGCTGATTTATTCCAAAGTTTCCACCAAGAACACAAGTGGACACCCATTCAACATCTCTGAGTAGTGAACTAGAAGATACAAGTGAAACCTATTTGCAAGAAACTTCTGAAACTAGGATAGGAACCAGGCCATTGCCACATGCAAGCCCCATAGGAAAAATTCCTCAAGATCAATCTCTTACAAGAAGACATTATTTAGAGATTGCCAAAGACTTAGAAGAAGCATTTCAGAGATCCATAGCTGAAGAAAATTTTGAGAACTTGGAACAACCTATAATTGAGACCACAAACATTCAGTGGGAAGATCATCCTGGGTTTGAAATATCATCAGAAGAAGAAATGGCTCTCCAACAAAATCAACAATTCACACAACCAGGAAGGACTTTCACCGTTCCTATTGTTGTATATCCTAATGATCAAACCCCCATGAAAAATATTTCACCAGCTAATCTACCAAATTTTTAGGGATGATCTATAGAAGATCCTGATCAATTCCTGTTTGAGTTTAAGGTTCTATGTCAAACCTATGATTACACAAATGATAGCCAGAAATTAAAAATATTTCCCTCTAAACATAAAGATGCAGCTATGAGATGGTTCATGGGTTTACCTGGCAATTCTATTAGAAGATGGGATGACATGGAAACAAAATTCTTGAACAAATACCAAGATTACTACTGAGTGCAAGAAAGAAAAGAGGATTTCTTCAAAATCAAACAAAATGAGGATGAATCTTTAGAGGATTATTTGGATAGATTCATGTTCACTCATAAAAGAAGCAATTATCCACTCACTGAAGACATTCAAAAATTAGTTTTCTTGAAAAGATTGGATGAAGATACTAGAGATGCCTTAAATTTGATGGGTGGAGGAGACATAAATAAGTTGGCTTTCGATCAGATTTCTAAGCTTTGTACCAATTACTCTCAAACAAAACCTGGAATTAGGAAAAGAAACTTGGGGAAATCTAATGAACTGGGTAAATTAATGAAAGAATTTGTTAATCTCAAAATAGATATTTTGGTTACACTAAACAGTACTTTGGATGGCCTTCAGGCTAAGACAAATACAACAGAGCATTTAGCAATCTACTAACCTAAGTGTAGATAGAAACACACCCTTAAAGACTATAGATCATGATACCAAATATTTCACCTTTCTGCCTCTTTTAAAGAATCAAATGAAAATACAAGTCCAATCCACTGAAGAAGTAAATTATATTTAGAGACAAAACTTTGCTCCATAAAACCAGGCTCAAGGATAGTTTAGTGCAATAAATCTAGTTAATCTATGGATGGAACCATGGAATGTTTCAGTTCCTTCACCATTTTGGAATCAACCCCAAATTACATCAATTCAAAATCCATGGGCAAGACAAGATTGGATGCCAACACCTCCATGGATGGTGCCATAGCCACAACAAAAATGGGTACCATAGTAGCATTGGATGCCATAGCCATATCAATAATGGAATCAACAGTGGAACCCATAGTCATAATTCACCCAACTAAGAAGACCACTTCAATAGCAAACCATTATGCCACCCCCAGTTATTCAATAATAAGGACAAATTAATCATCCCTCAATGCCTGCACAACCAATAGAGAATCTAAAAAATAAACAACTAGCACCTATTTATGTCAATGAATAGCAATAAACAATTAATGTGGGAGCTATTGAGTGCTCAGACATACATTTGAGATCAGGAAAAACTATACAAAAACCTCCAATACTCATTTCTGAGATACCTGATGAAAATGAACAAATAGAATCATCTCAATTAAGCATTGGAGAAGCTGAAATCAATATGAGCCCTAAAGAAAACAAAGGAATACCAGTAGTTCCTTTTCCTAAAAGATTAAGAGAAACTGATATCAAACCAGACTCAAACTTGGTCCATGAGTTGCAAAATATTAATATTGAGGTACCCCTTCTACAAGCTATTAGGGATATACCTGAATTAAATAAGATCATCAAAAAACCTCTATATTAAGACACCTGAGAGGAAGGTAAAATATCCTAGAACCATTCATGTTGATGGAAAAGTTGTTGATTTATTAGCAGAAAAACTATTAGTTCCAAAATATGTAGATCTGGGAAGCCCAGTGATCATAGTCACAATCAGAGGAAAAGAAATTCCTAACGTCTTGGTAGATTTGGGAGCAGCAATCAATGTCATGACAACTAATACTCTCCATGCATTATCTCTTATGAAAATGCAACCGACAACTACCATTCTTCAAATGGCGGACCAGTCGATAACAAAACCAGAGGGAAATATGGAAAATGTTGAAGTATTAATAGAATCTTGAGAATATCCAATAGATTTCATGGTCTTGCAACCCAAAACAAAGAATCTAAGATATCCTATAATCCTAGGTAGACCATGGTTGGCTACTATAGTAGCATTGATTGATTGTAGGTCAGAAGACATGACCATTTCCAATGGGTTAAAATCCAAATGCATCTCTTTGTATCCTCCTATAAAACCATCAACAAATTGCATACAAGAACTTTGGCTGGATGAATTAGATAACACATTAAACAATATTTCCTCCTTAGCTATGATCACAGTCAAAAAAACACTTGGAAGAATTGAATGGAGACATATACCCAAAATCTACGGACTCTGCTAGTCTACAAACTACAGACTCTGTCAGTCTAGAAACTACAGACTCTGCCAATCTAAAAGCTGCAGACTGCTTTAGTTTAGGATTCTTGGGTCTGATGGAAAATTTTAAAACCTCCACTTCTACTTTTGCTAGTACTTCTTCATCATATAATCATAGATTGATTTAGGAAAGTGTGTGGAAATTGGTAGAACAATAGCAAACTCATTTCTTAGATGCATTTCATTGTTCTTTAGCAAGATTGATTCCTCCTAAAAAAGAGTTTGCTGATAATGTAACTATGTTTCATAAGCTACTTCCTCATCCATGTCCTCTAAACTCATTAATTATTGAGTTTAAGCAAATAAAATCTAACTACTCATGTACAAAACCAATCATGGTATTACCTGAAAAAAATTTGAACATCAATAGTTGGTTGACAAACAAAGAGGAAGATCAACTCTTTAAAGTATTGGAAAGACATACCAAGGCTTTTGCTTGGGATTATATCGACATGAAAGGAATTCACCCTAGCATATGCACTCATCACATCTACACAGAATCTGTCAAACCGGTCAGACAACCACAAGGAAGAATAAACCCAACACTAAAGGAAATAGTCAAAATAGAAATCCAAAAGTTGCTAGAAGTTGGGTTTATTTACCCCATCTCAGATAGTTAGTGGGTGTCACCTCTGGTAATTATGCCCAAGAAAAATGGAAAGTTAAGAGTATGTGTGGATCATAGAGAATTAAACAAACCAACATTAAGGTATTACTTTCCTTTACCTTTTATTGATCAAGTTCTTGATAACTTGGTAGGACAAAAATATTTTTCTTTCCTGGATGGGTTTAGTGGGTATAACCAGATAATGGTAGCAGCTGAAGATCAAGATAAAACCACATTAACCTGCCCTTGGGGAAATTTTGCTTACCAAGTACTTCCATTTAGACTCTGTAATGCTCCAGCAACCTTCCAAAGAGCAATTCTGGCAATCTTCTCTGACCTTACAAATGATTATGTTGAGGCATATATGGATGATTTCACTGTTTATGGTGAAACTTATGAAGAAGATCTTACTAATTTGGAAAGAGTATTGATCAGATGTGAGGAACATCAATTATATTTGAGCAATGAGAAATGTTTGTTGATGATGGATGAAGGAATAGTCTTGGGACACCATATTTCTGCAAAAGCCATTCAAGTAGATCCAAAGAAAGTTGAAATAATTTCGAACCTTTCCATTCCAAAAACATAAATTGAATTTAATAGTTTTTTAGAACATGTTGGTTACTACAGACACTTCATAGATAAGTTTAGCCAAATAGCTGCCCCTATGTTTTCCTTGCTTACAAAAGACAGTACATTTGAATGGAGTGATAGTTACTAGCAAGCCTTTGAAACCATCAAAACTAAACTTCTTACTGCTCTAGTATTAAGAGGACCAGATTGGACTAAGCCATTCCATATATACATAGATGATTCCAATATAGCACTAAGAGCAGTTCTTGGACAAAAGGATGAAGAGGGTAACATGTATGTTATATATTATATTAGCAAAAACATGACATCTATTGAAAGAAAGTACACCACAATTGAGAAGGAATTTTTAGCTGTAATTTATGCAATGAACAAATTTAGACACTACATAATAGGCTAAAAGGTATTTGTTTATACAGACCTTTCAGCTATTAGATATCTTACTAATAAACCAATTATGGGAGGTAATATTATTAGATGGCTATTTCTCTTATAAGAATTTGATGTTACTATTATAGACAAACCAGGGAAGTCTAATGTGGTTTCTAATTTTTTATCAAGCATGAACACTACAGGTGAAGAAGAACCAGTGGAAGATGACTTTCTAAATGAACAATTATTTGCTATTTTAGCACAATCTCTGGGGTTTGTTGATATAGCAAATTACCTCGCCATAGGGAAGTTTCCTCTGCACTTTTCACAAAAAGAAAAAAATGTTTAATCAAAGAAAGTTCTTCTTTTAAATGGATTAATGGAATGTTATTTAAACTTGGACCTAATCATGTGTTTCACAAGTGTGTGACAAATGGTGAAGCTTATGATATCATCATAGCTTGTCATGATGAACCAGGAGGAGGCCATTACTTAGCTCAAAGAATTGTACATAAAATCCTAGGAGTAGGATATTATTGGCCTCATCTTCATCATCAAGTAAAAAGATATGTCAGACACTGTGATGCTTGCCAATGAATTGGATAGCCTACTCTTTCAATAGAGATGCCCCTACACCCTCATCCTTAATTGGTTTTAGAACCATTTGAGAAATGGGGAATTGATTTTATTGGTCTAGTGGATCCTCCTTCCAGAGGAAATGAATATCTTCTAATTTGTATAGACTACGTGACCAAGTGGGCAGAAGTGGAAGCATTAACTCATGCAAGAGAGGAGATGGTAGATGATTTCTTATATTTCAAAATCATGCAATGATTTAGTGCTCCAAGAGAGATAGTCTCAGATTAAAGACCGTAGTTCATGTCAAACATGATAAAGCATTTTATGTACGTGTATCAAACTTAGCATAGAAAAATATCTCCATACCATCCACAAGCAAATGGACAAGTTGAAGTCACCAACAAAGAACTGGAAACCATTTTAACCAAGGTTGTTAATTCCAGCATAAAGGATTGGGTAGATAAGGTACCAGAAGCTGTTTGGGCCTATAATACTACTTGGAAAACAACAACTAGATTTTCACCTTATGAATTGGTTTATGGTAAGAAACCTTTATTCTCTATTGAATTTGAATTACAAACTTTTAAAATAGTTGTAGAAGTAGGAATTGAGTTAGAAGAAATATAGAAAGAAAGACTCCTATAGCTTAATCAACTTGATGAAATGAGGATGGAAGCACTACAAAGAACTAAAATGGTACAACATCAACAAAAATTTTGGCATGATGCACAAATCAAGCAATGGAAGTTTTAGAAAGGATATTGGGCATTGTTGTTTGATTCTAAATTTCAACAGTACAAAGGAAAACTACAAACAAGATGGTTGGGACCTTATGAGATTGAAGAGGTCTATGAAAATGATTTTGTTAAACTGATACCTATTGATGCTAGCAAAAGAGCTCTGTTAGTCAATGAACATAGATTGAAGCTCTATCAAAAACCTCTCAATAAAAATGAATTTATTTAAGAAGTAAAGGATCAAGTAGCTATTTTGGAAAGCTCTACTTCTTCCAGAGAACATGATCCTTGATAATCCAGCAAAAATAAATAAATAAATAAATAAAATAAAAAACAAAAATAAAAAAATAATAATCAATAGTGAAAATCTTTCTAGGGACGCTATTGATAATGCATGCACAGAAAACTAGCTTGCTAGCTAGCTATGCATTGCAAAAAGGGTTGTGGCTAGAAAACCAGCAATGGCTGGCAAAAGGGGAAAAAACCAAAATTTATAAAAAAATCTCATCATGACACTATGATTGGTCATCTCCATGCAATAAACTAATCCATGCGAACCTATTTGTGCAGGACACGTGGCAAGCAAAGGATAACATCTAAGGTTAAAGTAAGTAAGACATATATTTCATTTATCTATGTTTAATTAACTAATTATCTTCGATTTGATTAAGACCCTATTCTTTTGAGATGACCTAAATTTGAATATTCTAAAATGGAATGACACATGCCATAATGAAAAAGCATGCAACAAAGCTACCAAAGGTGTATGGATAAGTGTGCAGATTTGATATCATCAATTGAGTCATCAAGTACCATAATGATGGGACATCATAAAAAAGGGTTTTAAATGAAGTAATGAATCATTGTCACCATCAATATGACATGTCATCATTTCAAATGACTTATATTGATGAGATCAAACAGTTGACACACTCAATAGAAATGTGTGGCACCTAAATGTATCACATCATCATACAACACTACAGACTCATGCAGTTGTAGCATTTCAAATGAACTGTTTCTTTTCTACAAACTTCAATAGAAGTTGATCCTCAAAGCCTTTTGCCTATGGACTTCAATAAAAGACTATTCTACACCTTAATTGAAGTTAAAGGAATCGAGTTGACTGTAAATCCACATAAAAATAGGATAGAAGACAAGATCAGAGTCGAAGGATCCAACGAAGTTTCATAAAGACAAAGCTTCTATAATAGTGTTCAGAGCCAATAGTTGGCTACCTTTCATTGAAAAGCTCCAGGGTTTTGATGAAACAATGGTAAGTGAATTTATTACCAATCTCACCCCTAAATTTTTAATTATGAAAGGCATTGTTATTCCTGTTACAACTCAAATCATAAGCCAAATTATACAAGTTCCATAAGAAGGAATGAGAGCTACAGGCAGAGTTTCATTTAGTGATTTAATTAGTCAGTTTAACGGTAATAAGCAGACTGGAACTTCATGTCTAGTAGATTCCAAGGGAAAATCAAAATAGATCAAAAATAATTCACTTCTTGAACCTTGGAAATCTATAGCCAAGTGGGTACTTAAATATATCATTTATGAAGGGCAACACAGTCTTTTAGGGGGAGATGCCATGAAAATGTTAATACATCTTAAGCATGGGAGACAAAACCCTCAGTACAAAATTAACCTCTCATCTTTCTTTTATGGTGCTCTACAAGTTATGTCTATAACTCCTACTACTGCCCTTAGGCATCATGGCCTTATTCAACTTATTATCCAGCATCATTTCCTTCAGCAAGGTCAAGAGGTCTGGGAGGAATTTTAGAATAGTATAGCACAAGAAACCCTAAATATACCACAGGAACACTCATCTCCACCTGCCACATTAGTTGAAAAAACAACACTAAGAATAAAATCTTAGACTATAATCTCCACATAAATACCTTCTTCTTCAAGAAGAAGAATCACAAGGTCTCAAAACCCTAAAATTTTAAGGTCTCCACAAGAACGTAATGAGTCTGTAGCACAACCAGTGCCTTTGATAGGAAGAAGAAAATTGAGATGGAAGGTTGCTATAGACATTGAGATGACTAAGGGTTTGGTGGTTGAGAAAGAAAATCAACCAAGTGTAGATCAAAGAGTAGCCAAAAGAAGGAGAAGGCTCATTTTAACAGAAGAAGATGAACAAAAAATTGTAGATATTTTAAATAGTCTTAAAATAGTGTCTCATTCCCCCATACATAAAAATATTCTTGTACCTATAGATATTAAACAAAATGCTTTTGAAAGGAACTCTCCAATCATAATGAAGGAGAAAAATCTAGAGGAAGAGCCACACGCGATAGAGGAATTAGGTATGGCAGAACAAACACTTGTTCCAGTTGAAACTGTAATGGATAAAGGTAAAAATATATGTACCAATGAGAAAGGTGAATCATCAAATCTAAATGATCCTATTATGTAACTAATTTTGCAGCTTTCTCAAGCTCAAGCTTTTGAACAACAATAAACAGTTGACATTGCTGACTTAATCAGTCAATTACAAGACAAGGACCATCTTAACTCATCTTTGGTGTAAAAATTAGATACAGTATCTATTGATCATGCCACAAAAATTCATAAGTAGAGGAAATAATAAAAGAACATTAAGATGAATAGATTGATCTTTGGCTATATGTAGAAAGTCTGAAGAAGGAAAATAGGAGGTTGCAAAATTTGGTGAATTCTTCTGAATCACCTACTATTGCACTTTCTTCCCCCAAAATATTTGCTGACCATGGTTGTCAAACAAGTGATCCAAGTATTCTTCCCTTGCAAATGCTACATCAAATTGAAGAAAAATATTCTATACTTAAATAGAAAAAAAAAGATGCAACTTCTTCAAACAAACTCTTGGAAAATGAAAAGAAAGAATTAGAGGTTAAAGCCTAAGAGTTAGAAGAAAATTTGGATGATACATACAAATTAAGAGAAACTCTTTTGGCATGTAAGAATCCTTCTCCTGCATACAATTTATTTTTATTTGAACAATTTTATAGATGACAGTTTCTGCGGATCTCTTGTCATCTTCCTTATAAAATTTTGTAGCCAACAATATTTTTAGAAATTTTCTATAGTGTTGAACCTGATCAACAGGATCTACTTTGTAAATTTTATTTGCATGACTTGATTATAGGAGATCATGAGCATAATAAGTTTTTGATAAATCTTCATGTAAGAGAAGTTCAACTGAGAGCATTACATTCTACATTCAAAAATCAGATGGCATAGAAAGGTAGATTTGAGGACTATACAAATCATGCTAAGACTATAGGATTATGTGTCAGACTAGCCTTTCATATTCCCAGATTGATTAAATAAAATTTTCACTATGCTTTTTTAAATAATGAGGTTAAAACACATTATTTACAGGCTCTGTATGATTGTACTATTTATTTTAATTTGTTTTCAAGACAGAATTTTGATTCAGTAGTGACTGCAAGTGTAAATAGATGGGACCAACTTTCAGTGCCTCTTAAAAGGTGAGAAGTCATGTCCCCAAATAACTTAATATGGAGTATGAGGAGAGCATCCTCAATTATAAAAATTTTAATAGAGGTAATCAACTCTAAGGGAGAACAAATATGGATTGGCATGAGATATAGACCTCTTTTGTTGATCATACATATTCCAGGATGGTAGAGTTGGGTTCCACAATCAGAAAAACACTTCAATATATGGAAATAGATGATTCAAACACATTAGGGATTTACCATCAATTTAGATAGACACATAATAGATGAGTTTGATGAATATGATTTGAATCAGAGTGTAGAAATCAGAAGCTAGAGCTATGAACTCTAATACATGTTTATAGTGGGACTTGCAAAAGGTAAAACTTGGGGGAGATGATGAGCTTAAAATATGGCTCATCATTGACATGTTATTTCCTTCAAATCATCTCTTGAAGGATATTATCTTATACAAATCTTAGATTCTTAGATAGCTATTACATGGAAAATAGATATTTGTCTTGTTTATATTAAACTAAAGACTGAATCTTTACTTTATCATTAATGTCTAATATATAGCATGTTTTAGTGATCTTTTGTGTGAAGAATTATCAAAAAGAAGACACAGATGATGTATAGTGAACATTCCATTTTGATCTCCATCCAGCAAAACTATGGACTTAGCAGGCTTGTTTCTACGGAATCTGTAGGCTCGTTTCTATGGACTCTGTAGGCTTGTTTCTATGGACTCTACAGGCTTATTTCTATGGACTATGTAGGATTATTTCTATGGACTCCATAGGCTTATTTCTATAGACTCCATAGGCTCATTTCTATAGACTCCACAGGGTCAATACCGAGAATTCTATAAAGATAATAGGAAGCTAAAGACCATATAGGATAAGAAAAAACCATTCCAGCTGGAATCACATAAGGAAAATAACTGCCTGTTGTTTTGAAGGATCTATTTTTGATAAATTTGTATATAATAAAATTTTAAGACTATTATAGGATAAGATATTTATTTCATCAAAATAATTGGATCTCTTAGAAATCCAATCTCTAGATGGAGGGATCGACCAGGAGTCCTATTCTTTTGCATCCTATTTTGAGTTGATTGTATTAGTATAAAGTGTAAGACTTTTGACTATATAAAAAAAGAGGAAAAATAGAAGATGTAGAGAAAATAGAGGATCAAGAATTAGATAAACATACAAGTTTCAATCAGATTGTAATTATTTCATTTCTATGAGTTAATACCTCAAGTTTTCAGCACTGATTAAGCTTTGTTCCTGAGTCTGAGAGGAGCAAGGGCCCACTCTCCTTGGAACCAAGAACTGTGTATGGTATTTATGTTTTATTTTATTAGTTAGAATCTTATTACTATTTGCATTTATTTATAAAAATATCAAAACAAATTCATAGTTTAAAAAGAGCGTTTTCTTATTTCATTTCTTTTCTATGCAAAATATCTTTTCTTTTACACCAGAAGTGTGAAGCAAATTTCCTTTCATAAGTAGGAGTGTGAATTTATTTTCCCTACAAACGTAAAATAGGAGTGTGATCTTTTACTTCCAGCAAAAGAGTGGATTGATTCGATTTCTTTCTTTTTCAACAAAAGCGTGAATCAAGTAGTTTAGTCAAAGTTAGAATAGGATCAACAAGCACTCTCATAAGTAGACTTCTAGATCTACCATCCCATACCTTACTACAGATAGCTTTAGACACTGGCCCTGGTTGATAAGACACCAATTGAATATTGATTAAATGAGGAGTTAGACGACACTCGTCAGGTAAGCAATTTGATAAGAATAAAATCTAAAGTAAAATGGGAGGAGTATAGACTGCAATGGTGATTAACCCTCCCTAATGCAAATCTAGAGTCACTATGTATCTCTTTGATCTCAACTAGATCTGGTGTGAAATTTACTCTCATGCCCTGTTCTATGTGGGTAATCTAATATACTAAAAGAAGATTAGTCGATAGTGAAAGTACACTTAGAAGTTTTGGAAATTTTCCACCTTTGACTTTAATGGTCCCTCTTATTTTAAGTTCTATTAAAATGTCATCACCCAAAGTGATAGAAGACATGTTACCGGGCTCTAAGTTAAGAAGCTCAACCTCTAACGAACCCATATGGTGTGAAGAACTAGAGTTGATAACCTAAGATAAATCATATGTGGAATCCACTGCAACTAAAACTTTTACCTTAGGTTTCTCCTTCCCTTTTTCCTTTGCCTTAGAAGATTGTTTGGCTGATGATGACTATTTGACAGACTCAGAAACCCCTATATTATTTTTCTTTAGGAGATGTGTAAGGTGGTCTATTTGTTTCTTCATACACTTATTCTCATCATGCCCATTATTATTGCAATAGGATAATTTAACCTTTTCTCTCTTAGGTTTCCCTTTGGAGGAGGAGGTTTTAGTATTAGTTTTTTTAGTGATTTTTTTGTTTTTTGTTTTTTGTTCTTTTCATGATACTTACTCTTCTGTTTCTTATCCTTATTGTTAGAGGCTTTATGTTTCTTATTCTTAGAAATGAGGGTTGAAGGTTTGGAAGACTTGAGGGTTCCCATCTAGATCAATTTCTCATGTTCCTTAATTAAATCTGTAATGAATTCATCTAAGGATGGAATTTTCTAGTTGGATCTTATGGCTCTCTTGGTTGCATAAAAATATAAACAAATAGAGAGTTATCAATTCCTAATTTTACAACCACAAAAATAACTAAATGCTCATATTTCTTCTCAATTCCACACTCTTTTAATTATAATCTACGTGACTTAAGCTTGGTGAATAATTATTCTAATGTGTCAAAGTTTTTATAGCTCAAATTAATTATCTCAATCTGAATCTCATGACCCTCATGGTGTCGATTTTCCCAAACAAGCTAGCTAGGGTGTCATGTACTTCTTTGGGAGATTTGGCTGACTCTATGTGAAATAAGAGTTTTGATGACACTAAAAGACAATATCTTAAAAGCTTCATCATATTTATTAAAAAATATTATTTTATCTGCTTTAGTTATAGGCTCAACTTCTACCCCTATAGTTAGGCGAAACAACCTTTTACTTCTAATAACCATTGTAATCTTACTTTTTCATTCTTGGTAGTTGAAGGGTGTGATTGCATTAACAATGATAAGATCCATTTCATAATTATTATTAATATGTTTGTTGTGTGAACTAGGAATTTGATGATGAAGGGGAGATTAATATTGTGTTAGTGGATAAATCAAATCAAAAGCACACTAAACTAACACCTTCATACCTAGTTACTAGGGTGAACTTAGTTAACAAAACATGAATGAAACACACAATTAAAATTCAAAATAAACCTTCTTTTACTTTCCTTAGATTCTCTAAAATTTTTTATTATAGTGGCTTGCTTAGTTTGTGCTCATGAAGTCTGCATCAATGGAAGCTTGACTACCTCCATCTGTTCTTGGCACCTTACTTGGCTTTGGCTTTAATATTTTGGCATCATAACTTTGGCATGTGAAAAAAAATTTGGAATCAATTTGGCATGATAACTTTGCACAAATTAAGCTTATTGAAGATATTTGAGCATAATAAATTTGCACCAAAATAGCTTAGAAATGATGGTCATGGCATCTCTATTTATAGATTTTAGAAAATAATTAAAATCAACCTGAACCATCCATCTCAAGATTGAGATATGTGGCTAAGGATAAATCTAAATATTAAATTCATTCTAAAAATATTCTCATTAATATTTTGGATAGAGTGGCATTGAATAGGTATGAAAGGGCTTTGATGAGGTATAGGGGGCATGAATCCTGATATTTATGGCATTTATGGCCTAGGAATGTCTTTTTAAAAATGAGGTCACCTGATAATGTAGATATTTAATATTCATTTCTAAAAATAAGTATTCAACAAGTTTTCATAGAATTCTTAATTAGGTTCTAATTTGGTTTAATTAGCTCTTAAGCATGATTACGATCTTTGTGTACAAATTACTCAAATTGATCAAAATGCCTTGTTATTGGTCCAAAATTTCATTGGATTGAAATTAGAAGTCAATGTCAGATGTGTTAAAACTGTTATTTCATTTACGATGTTGTCAACACAAAATACAAAGGCACGTATTCTGTACAAAAACTTTGATATAAAAAATCAATCTAGAGCACCTAAGTGCAAAATTAGTATTTTGACTCAAAATGATCTGATCAAAGTTAGCTAGCCCATAAATTGCACTACCCCATTTAAAGACACACTGGCATAAATCATCACTTGACTATATTAGGTTCAAAGCTTTTAATGTTCTTTAGTGTTTTTAGGATAAACTGTGCATTTTAGTGGAAATTAATCAAAATCTTGGTTGGAGTTTAATGGTGGCCAATTTTAGATGTCTATAGTTTGCCCTTATTTGGGAAGATGTTGAAAACCATAATCAAAGCAATGTCTTCTCAAATAATGAGAAAAGGCATGTATGCCAAAAAGAATATGATGATTGAAGAAAAAAGCTCCAAATGGTTTTGAGAATCCTAAGATGATGCCCCCCTGAGGGAGTGGCCATCACATTTGTTGATGGATGGTCCCTCAAAAATAAGTAATAATAAAGGTGGAACTAACCTGTGGTTGAGATTAATCCAAATGAAAAAATGCTTGCATTCATTGATTTAAATTTTTTATTGATTTGCCCAAAGGCGATTATAATCAAGAATAAAAGTTCAAATAATGATTTGCCTATAGGCTATTATAATCATTAAGAGTACCTAGATTGGCTAAAGATGAATGTGCCTCAGTTAAGGTTGATTAGCAAGCATAACTCAAGGATAGAACCTAAAATATAGATTCAAGACGAGTGGGTACAAAGTGATGAAGGATATGGATAGAGGAATGAGATTTATCAATAGAAATGATTCAGTTGTACCTACCAACAAGGAGATGTTCATCCTTATTAGAAATAATATAACTAACATGGTCAATGGGTTGATTTGATCAAGGGTGGAAGGAGTTTCCAAGGTGCCAAGGATAAACTTATGTGGCTCCATTGATTGTAGACCTTAAACCTGATTTTTGTTGTAGCATGTGATGATAGGCATTATGATAGAACACCATGAAGACTTAGCCAAAATATGCATAAGTACTGACTCTCAATCCAATAAACACTCAAAAATAAGGCACCAATGATACAAACCATGATGATAATGTTGGCGTATGAATATAGATGGACTCAAGAATAATATAAAAGGAATCACCCAATGAATGCATATAGATTGAGTCAAGGCAATAGTGCTGAAAGCAAAAAAATAGGCAAGTGAACAAATAAACAAACAAATAGAAAAACAAACAAACAACTTGAAATAAACAAACAAACAAACAAAAAGCTTGAAAACAAAAGTAAAAGAAATCATCCTAACAATGACCATGCCCCAGTAAGGTAGATCAAGGATAACTGACTAGGCTTAAACAAGAGAAATGTTTTTGAATTTATGAAATGTTATGAATGTTTTTGGCATTTTGAGGTATCTCAACTCGTTAGATAATGACAAGATACCTACTCTCAAAATAGCGAGAGTGTTTAGTTGAGGTTGCTCATAAAATGGTGAGAGCATATGGAAAGGGGGACTGAGGTGACCTCAACTTAAATTGAGAATGACCCACATAGTCCTGAAATGACCTCAAGTCATAGTAATTCCATCCACATAAAAGGTGGGGAAAAACCAACTAGGTATCAACAAGTTTTTATAACTAGTAAATAACCAGTCGAATGAAAACAATAATGGCAAGGTGATGCGATAATGCATGGTAAATAAGTGTTGCTCCTAGTTTGCCCATAGAGGATTATAAATAGGATATAATGGATAGGTCAATGATACTAATTTCCCCATAGATGGTTATAATTAGTATCAAGATTGGTGAAACATTGATTTGCCCATAGGCAGTTATAATTAGGCTCACATAAACCAACTTGACATAGAATAAAAAATGAAAGATATATTACCAAATCAACTGTCACACTACCTTCATAAACTATCATTTAAACACGGATTGGATTGATTGTTGAAACTTGATTGGAATATCCTCGTAAAAGGTGTGGGAAGAACCAAATTAACCAAGATCAAAATAGGATTGGATATGATGACTAAAAATAGGCTTTGTTCTAGATAAGAATGGAATGGCATTGCTTTAGGATAATGATAGCTTTTTATAGGTTAGATAAAAATGGTAAGAGGGATGCCCCCAAGTGATGGGGTAAATAAAAGGATACATGACAATGGTAAAAAGATATGTAACAATGGCAATGGTATGGCAATGTGAAATGGTATGGTACATATTTTTGGCCTGGATATGATAACTACATATGATTTTATTGTTCCTATTGATATGGAGATGCATAGCCTAATTAGTAAATGATATAAAGAGAATACTCAATCATGTTAATAGCTAGCCCACACCTAGTCTGAATAGTTGCTCTGTCAAGAATAGACTACAAATTTAGATGCTAAGAATGCTTTTGTGATCTTCATTGGTCATTGATTCTAATTCCTTTAAGCATCAAGACAAGGTATTTTTGTAGCCTCTGCAAAGGAAAGTGTGGCCATGGATGGTAAACATGGATAAAAGTTGGATGATAGGTTTGTTTATGAAATGTAATGGCAGATGATAATAGAATGTGGAATGGCTGGGAAATAAATGAAGATCAGGATGTTCAGTCTCACGTAATGTTGTTGGTGCCAGATTTGACATAACTTTGGTTGTGGTGGGGCCAAAGAATTTTTATCTTGATAGTACCACTAGATTTTTTTTGTTATTTGATCTTGAGAGTAGCTACCATCTAATTAAGCTTTAGATAGGAACCTATTTTGATTTGATCTTTAATTTTGTCTTCATCAAGTAGTGAAAAAAATTTGTGCTCAGCTATCAGTGCCTCAATGAGGTTTTCACCAATAAAGTTGCCTTGATTGTCTCATACCACCTCTGTGAAGGTTTCACTAAGGAATATTGACTTTTAACTTTGATTGTCTTCTAGTGTTTTTTAAAAAAATTCACTAAAATATGTTGAGTTTGAACTTTACATGTCCCCTAGTGCCTTCAAAAAGGTTTCACTAGGAAAATGTTCTTTTGCTACATGTATTTGGTCTTGTCCTCTTTGCTCTTCTTCAACTGCTATGTTGCCATGGATACAATTCAACAAAGTGTGATTCTATTTATCCGAATCAACACTTATGGGAGGTGAAATGTTAATAAAATGACTATGTTGGTTGATGGTAATGGCCTATGGAATGGTAATAGAATGGAGAGAGGTTGTACAATCCTTGTAGAAGATACTATGATAACTTGTGTCAAAATTGAAGTACTCATCCTCAAAAACTATAGAATAATAAAAAATGTATTCAAATTGATCTACAAGGCATGCATAACTAATGTTGTAACTGTCAGGCACCTAGAACATAAATGCTCTGATACCACTTGTTGGAGATCAACCAACAATCTTGATTACTATGTGAAAGCAACTAAATGTGGAATTAAACCAGAATGATAAGTAACTAGAATAAAAAATAGCAAAGAATAAGAGATACAAGAAACCACCCTAAAAACTTGTATTAAACTCTTTTAGAAGGAATACAATTGAAGAAACCTCTTTTCTTCCACACCTCTCTCAGATGTACAGATCTCTTTCCATATCTCTTTCCCTCAAGAGTTCTCTCTCTCAATTACAATCAACTCCAACACTTGGATTGATACACATATACAATTCTGTACTATTCTTCTACTTCTACAATACTAATAAGCTATGAAGATCTATCCCCAATATATATAATTAGGGATCATGAGCAATGCAATTACAACAATCAAATACACCTCCTAATCTAAGGCTTAAAATAGTTCTACTTAAAACAGAAACTCGAACTCAACACCAATAGTTAATCTAATCATGAAAACATTCTATTTTATCCACGAAAATAGATTTTGAATGCACAGGTGACCGACATTGGTCCCTGCCTATCTACCTGTGACCGACGTCGGCTAATCCATGATCGACACTGGTAGCCTCTGGTCCATTCCTGACTATCGTCAGTGACTGTGTGACTCTTGCAACTTTTGCACTCACTCATTTGGTGAAGCTTTTAGCTCCACACCTCAACAATCTCCCACTTGGAGATAAACAGCTGCACCAGTACCTGTACAACAACATCTTCTAGCTCCTCCATCTTCAAGCTCAATCTTGAATACCAATAAAAGTTGAATGAAGATTCAACTTCTCCTTTGTTACCAGCTTGGTTAGCATATCAATAGGGTTCTTATCTGTATGGATCTTTTCCAGCTTCAACTCACCATCCTCTAATACCTGTCTTATGAAGTGGTATCTAAGCTGTATATGCTTGATTCTTGAATTAAAGGCTGAATTTTTAGCCAAATGAATTACACTCTGACTATCACTGTATAATCTGTAACTCTCTTGCTCCTTTTCTAGCTCTTCCATGAACCATGTCATCCATATCATCTCTTTGCTAGCCTCTATGACTGTAATGTATTCTGCCTCTGTAGTAGATAAGGCAACAACTTTCTGCAACTTTAAAATCCATTTAACCACCGTTCCACCAATAGTGAAAACATATCCTGTGGTGCTCCTTCTGCCATCCAAATCACCTGTCATATCTGAATCTACATAACCATGTAGAAAAGTATTTGAACCACCATAGCATAAATCCCTACTGCTGGTCCCTCTCAAATATCTAAGGATCCACATAACTGCTTTCCAGTGCTCCTTCCCTCGATTGGCCATATACTTACAACTCCCACTGCTTGGGCAATATCCGGTCTAGTACATACCATTGCATATATTAAGCTCTCAACTACAGAAGCATATGAAACTTTCTTCATGTACTCTACCTCATCATGTGAGTTAGGACACTGTTCTTTACTCAACTTGAAGTGTTTAGCCATAGGTGTGCTTACTGATTTTGTATCTTGCATATTGAACCGTTTCAACACCTTGACACATAATCCTCTTGAGACAAAATCAACCTATGATTTTTCCTGTCTCTCTTAATACTCATGCTAAGAATTTTCTTTATTGTTCCCAAATCCTTCATGGTAATGTGTGAGCTAGTTTCACCTTAAGCTCAAAGATATCCTGCATGTGTGATCCTGCAACCAACATATCATCTACATACAACAACAACAAAATAATATATTTACCATTATACAATCTCTTAAAATACACACAATAGTCATATTGACATTTACTATAGCCATGCTCAGTCATAAACCTATCAAATCTTAAATACCACTGTCTAGGAGCTTGCTTAAGACCATACAAGCTTTTCTTCAATCTGCACACTAGCTTCTCCTTACCTTTGACCTCAAATCCTTCCAGCTGATCCATATATATTTATTCATCCAAATCTCCATGAAGAAATATTGTCTTAACATCAAGCTGCTCAAGATGCAAATCCTCAATAGCAACTAAAGACAATACAGTCTGTATAGAAGTCATTTTAACTACAGAAAAAAAAATCTCACCAAAATCAATACTTGGTTTTTGTGCAAATCCTTTCACTACCAACCTGGCCTTATATCTCATCTATTAATTCTCACCTTCTTTCAATCTGTAGATCCATCTGTTCTTCAGTGTCTTCTTTCCTGCTGGCAACTCAACCAAATCCTATGTTTGGTTCTATTTCAAGGAATCCATTTTCTCAACCGTGCCACACTCCCATTAATTCTTGGATTCCACCTGTATTGCTTTATCAAAACTCTTTGGTTCTCCACCATTAGTGAGCAATAAATAGAATAATGAAGAAAAATATCAAATTGGAGGTTTACTTACCTTTTTTGACCTCCTAATGGGCGTCTGAGACTCATTCAGAACACACTATCCATCCAAATTCTATGACAGTGACCGACCTCGATCACCTCTAGGCCTGTTACTAGCCGACATCGGTTCCACATGACCAACCTCAGTTTCTACCTGGCCGACGTCGGTCACTGTCTGACCAACATCAGTTCCTGTATTACCGATGTTGGTTCTTGCCTGATCGATGTCGGTCTCTATGTTTTTCTGTCTGTGATTATTCTTTCCCACGAGCTCATTTTGGACCATCACCTCATCTAATTTTTCATGGCCCTACTCAAAATTCTTTAGCTTCTTGATCTGATAACTATACATCACTTTTTCATTGAAAACAACATCACGGCTCCTAATTATTTTGTTGGTTCCTAGATTTCAAAACTTGAATCTGAAATCTCTAGAGCCATAACCAGTAAATGTGCACCTCATAGACTTAGCATCCAGTTTTTTTTATTTTCTTTATCAATGTGCACAAAAGCTTCACAACTAAAAACTTTGAGAAATGAGAGATCCACCTTTTTACCTATCCAAGCCTCTTCTAGAATTTCACTATCCAGAGTTGTAGAGGGTCCTCTGTTAATTAGGTAAACTATAGTATCACAGCTTCTACCCAAAACTCTAAGGGAAAATCAGCATGCAATTTCATACACCGTGCACGCTCTATTATTGTTCTATTCATCCTTTTAGCAACTCCATTTTGCTGAGGTGTCCTTGGAACTATCCTTTGCCTGCGTATTCCATGCATATAACAATACCAATTAAACTTGTAGCTGTAAAACTCACCACTATTGTCAGATCTAAGGCACTTCAATCTCCTACCTATTTCATTCTCAACCATAGCTTTCCAAATTTTAAAAATGTCAAAAACATCAGATTTTTTCTTACTACAATAGACCCATACCTTTCTTGTAGCATCATCTATGAAAGAAAAAAAGTATTGTGATCCTCCAATAGAAGCAACTTGAGCTGGTCCCCACATGTTTGTGTGAACAAGCTCTAACTTGTGCTTCTTTTTTGTTGACTCAGTCTTGAGAAAACTCACTCTCTTATGTTTCCCAAAAAATACATTGCTCACAAAAATCTAGATCTATGCTTTTCAAATCTGAAAGCATGCCTTTTGACTTAAGAATTGACATTCTCTTCTCACTCATGTGGCCAAACCTATGATGCCACAACTTTGCATCTACATCTGAAGTAGATAATACAGAAGGAGAATTGTTAGTAATATAATTACATAAATAGAGAGTACCTTCTCTCTTACCTCTGGCTAATACAAGTGCACCCTTGGTAACCTTCCAAGATTTAGCTGTGAGAGTTACAGTACAACCCTCATCCCCTAACTTTCCTACATAAATCAAATTCTTCTTCAGGCTGAGTACATGCATGACATCTCTTAACACTCATGTGTTGCCATTCTGCATTTTCAGCTACACTTTTTCTTTGCCAACAATTTTACAAGGCTCATCATCCCCTAAATAAACTATTCTAAAATCTCCATGGACATAGTCACTGAAATATTTTCTATTTGGGGTAGCATGAAAAGAGGCACCAGAATCTAAAACCCAAGATTCTATATTATTATGCAAAGAGAATATAAGAGCATCTTGTGCAACAATACCTGCAACTTTTACTTCTTCTTTACCTTCATGCTAATTGTCCTCTTTAGGTTTTGACCAGAAATCTTTGCTTATGTGCCCTATCTTTCTACAATTCCAATAGGCTATCCTCCTACTATTTCTAGATTTGGATCTACCTCTCATCTTTGACTCAGACTTTGATCCCCCTTTCTTGTTCTTCTCTTTTTGCCTTCCCTTGCTCTCAAAACTTAAAGCATTCCCTGATATTTTTTTTGTGCTTTTCCTGCAAATTTCTATTGGGGATCAATCAATAATATGATTACTATATGAAAGAAATAAACACAAAATTAAATCAGATAGATAAGTAACTAGAATCAAAATTAACAAGAAATAAGAGATACAAGAAACCACCCTGAAAACTTATATTCAACTCTTTACAGAAGGAATTACAATTGAAGAAACTTATTTTTTTCCACACCTCTCTAGATGTATAGATCTCTTCTTAGATCTCTTTCCCTCAAGAGTCCTCTCTCTCAATTACAATCAACTCCACAATCTAAATTGATTCACCTATACAAATATTGTACAGTCTTGTTCAATAAACTATGAAGATCTATCTCTATTATATAACTATAGAGATTCATGAGCATGCACTTACAACTGATAAATGCACCTCCAAACAAGGGCTCTAATTACAGTTATACTCAAAATAGAAATATGAACTCAACAACCAACAGTTCATTTCTTAACATGCAAACATTTTGTTTACGCATGGAAATAGATTTTGGATGCCACAGGTAACCGACATCGGTTCCTGCTTGCTTAAACCTACCGACATCGGCTGATCTTGGTCTCCTCCTGACTGACGTCAGTCACCTTTGGTCTGTTTCTAACTGTCGTCAGTGACTGTTGAATGCTTGCAACTCTGCAACTTGCTCACAGGTGAAGCTTTTAGCTCCATACCCTAATAATCTCTCACTTGGAGATAAACAGTTGCACCAGTACCTGTACAGCAATATCCTCTAGCTCCTCCATCTTCAACTCAATCATGAAGACCAACGAAAGTTGAATGAAGATTCAACTTTTCTTTTGTAACTGACTTGGTTAACATATCCACACGATTCTTATCTATATGGATCTTCTCCAGCTTCAACTCACCATCTTCCAATACCTGTCTAATGAAGTGGTACCTAAGCTGTATATGCTTTGTTCTTGAATGAAAGGCTAAATTTTTAGCCAAATGAATTGCACTCTGACTATCACTGTATAGTCTACAACTCTCTTGCTCCTTTCCAAGCTCTTCCATGAACTGTGTCATCCATATCATCTCTTTGCTAGCCTCTGTGACTGCAATATACTCTACTTCTGTAGTTGACAAGGCAATAACCTTCTACAACTTTGATATCCAGCTAACTGTCGTTCCACCTACAGTGAAAACATATCATGTGGTGCTTCTCCTACCATCCAAATCACCTGCCATATCTGAATCTACATAACCATGTAGAGAAGTATTTGAACTGCCATAGCATAAGTGCCTACTACTGGTTCCTTTCAGATATCTAAGGATCCACTGAACTGCTTTCCAGTGTTCCTTTCCTGGATTGGCCATATACTTACTTACAACTCCCACTGCTTGGGCAATATCAGGCCTAGTACAAACCATTGCATACATTAAACTTCCTAATACGGAAGTATATGAAACTTTCTTCATGTACTCTACCTCATCATGTGAATTAGGACACTATTTTTTACTTAACTTGAAATGTCTAGCCATAGGTGTCCTTACCGATTTTGCATCCTGCATATTGAACCGTTTCAACACGTTGTTCACATAATCCTCTTGAGACAAAATCAACTTGTGATTTTTCCTGTCTCTCTTAATATTCATGTCAAGGATTTTCTTTGCTGCTCCCAAATCCTTCATGGCAAACGTGTGAGCTAATTTCACCTTAAGCTCAGAGATATCCTGCATGTGTGATCTTACAACTAGCATATCATCTACATACAACAATAGAATAATATATTTACCATTATTCAATCTCTTAAAATATACACAATGGTCAAATTGACATCTATTGTAGCCATGCTCAGTCATAAACCTATCAAATCTCAGATACCATTGCCTTGGAGCTTGCTTGAGGCCATACAAGCTTTTCTTCAATCTGCACACTAGTTTCTCCTTGCCTTTGACCTCAAATCCTTCCGACTGTTTCATATATATTTATTCATCCAAATCTCTATGAAGAAACGTTGTCTTAACATCAAGTTGGTCAAGATGCAAATTTTCAATAGCAACTAAAGACAATACAGTCTGTATAGAAGTCATTTTAACAACAAGAAAAAAAATCTCACCAAAGTCAATACCTAGTTTCTGTGCAAATCTTTTCACTACCAATCTGGCCTTATATCTCATCTATCCATTCTCACCTTCTTTCAACCTATAGATCTATCTGTTCTTCAGTGTCTTCTTTTTTACTGGCAACTCAACCAAATTCTATGTTTGGTTCTCTCTCAAGGAATCAATTTCTTCACTCATGCCTAGCTCCCACTGATTCTTGGATTCCACCTGTATTGCTTCATCAAAACTCTCTGGTTCTCCACCATCAGTAAGCAATAAATAGAATAACAAAGGGGAATATCAAATTGGAGGTTTACTTACCCTTTTTAACCTCCTGTTGGGTGACTGAAACTCATCCACAACACGCTGTCCACCCAAATTTTTTGACCGTGATCAACCTCGGTCACTTCCAGGCCTGTAACTGACTGTCGTCGATTCTGCCTGACCGACGTCAGTCTCTACCTAATCGATGTCAGTTCTTGTATGGCCAACATCAGTCTCTATACAGCTGATGTTGGTTCCTACCTGACTAACGTCAGTCTCTATATTTTTTTTTCTATGACTTTTCTTTCTTGTGAGCTCTTTTTAGACCTTCACCTTGTTTAATTTTGCATTTCTCTACTTAGGTTGATCTAGCTTCTTGAGTTGATCACTGTACATCACTTTTTTATTGAAAATAATATCATGGCTCTTAATTATCTTATTAGTTCCTAGATTCTAAAATTTGAATCCAAACTCATCAGAGCCATAGCCAATAAATGTGCACCTCATAGACTTAGCATCAAGCTTCTTTTTATTTTCCTTATCAATGTGCACAAAGGCTTCACAACCAAAAACTTTGAGAAATGATAGAACTACATTTTTATCTATCCATGCCTCTTCTGAAATTCTACCATCCAGAGCTATAGAGGGTCTTCTATTAATCGAGTACACTGCAGTATCTACGGCTTCTGCCTAAAACTCTAGGGGCAATTCAACATGCAATCTCATACACCTTGCACGCTCCATGATTTTTCTATTCATTCTTTTAGCAACTCTATTTTACTGAGGTGTTCTTGAAACAGTCCTTTGCCTATGAATCCCATGCATATAACAATACTAATTGAACTTGTGGCTATAAAACTCACCACCATTGTCAGATCTCAGGCACTTCAATCTCTTGCCTATTTCATTCTCAACCATAGCTTTCCAAATCTTAAACGTGTCAAAAACATTAGATTTCTTCTTAATACAATAGATCCATACCTTTCTTGTAGCATCATCTATGAAAGAAACATAGTACTGTGATCCTTCAATAGAAGTAACTTGGGCTGGTCCCCACATGTCTGTGTGAATAAACTGTAATTTGTGCTTCTTCTTTATTGACCAAGTCTTGAGAAAACTCACTCTCTTCTATTTTCCAAAAATATAGTCTTCATATAAATTTAGATTTATGCTTTTCAAATCTGGAAACATACCTTTTGACTTAAGAATTGTCATTCCCTTCTCACTCATGTGGCCAAGCCTTTGATGCCACAGTTTTGCATCTACATCTGAAGTAGATAATACAGAAGGAGAATTGTCAGTAATACAATTACATAAATAGAGAGTACCTACTCTCTTACCTCTGGCCAATACAAGTGCACCTTTGGTAACCTTCTAAGATTCAGTTGTGAGAGTTACTGTACAACCCTCATCCCCTAACTTTCCTGCAGAAATCAAATTTTTCTTTAAGCTGGGAACATGCATGACGTCTCTCAACACCCATGTGTTGCTATTCTGCATTTTCAAGTGCACTTTACCTTTGCCAATAATTTTAAAAGGCTCATCATCCCCTAAGTAAACTATTTCAAAATCTTCATGGACATAGTCACTGAAATATTCTCTATTAAGGGTTGCATGGAAAGATGCACCAAAATATAAAACCTAAGATTCTATATTAGTATGCAAAGAGAATATAAGAGCATCTTGTGTAACAATACCTACCACCTTTACTTCTTCTTTATCATCATGCTATTTGTCTTATTTAGGCTTTGACCAGCATTCTTTGCTTATGTGCCCAATCTTTTCACAATTCCAGCATTGTGGCTTCCTGCCATTTCTAGATTTTATCTACCTCTCAACTTTGATTTAGATCTTGATCTCTCTTTCTTGCTCTTCTCTTTTTGTCTTCTCTTGCTTTCAAAACTCTGCAACTTGCTCATAGGTGAAGCTTTTAGCTCTATACCTTAACAATTTTTTCATTCAAGATTACACTAACAACATCATCTACTTTTAAAATATTTGAATCAAATGCAGTATTACTAACTGCTATTACCAAGCTATGTCAGCTCTCAAGTAAAGAGCATAAGATTAATAAAGCTTTGATTTCATCATCAAACACTATTTTGACTAAATTTAATTGATTTATAATTCCATGGAAATCATTTAGATGATTAGATACAGATCCACCTTCTTACATTTACAAATTAAATAACTGCTTCATAAGATATACCTTATTTAAAGCTGAAGGTTTTTCATATAAATTTGCTAAGTAGTCATTAACTCTATCATTGACTTTACTTGTGATAAATTAGATATCACAGTAGATGCCAAACTCAATCTTATAGATCCAAGAGTCTTTCTATCAAGAACTTCTTATTCTTCATCTTCCATGTCTGTGGGCTTCTTTACAATCTCACCTAATGGTAAGTATAGATCTTTTTGATACAGATAATCTTCTATCTGCATTCTCCATAATTGGTAATTTTTGCCATTAAATTTCTCTATTCTCAATTTACTTTCTTCTGCCATTGCTTCTCTCACTCAAACAAAAACTCCTATGAGTAACATGTAATCAACACACACTAAATAGATCTAAAACCCTTTTTAGTGAACTTGAGCTCTGATAACACTTTGTTAGGCACCTAGAACATAAATGCTTTGATACCACTTGTTGGGAATCAACCAACAATCTTGATTACTATGTGAAAGCAACTAAATGTGGAATTAAACTAGAATGATAAGTAACTAGAATCAAAAATAGCAAAGAATAAGAGATACAAGAAACCACCCTGAAAACTTGTATTAAACTCTTCTAGAAGGAATATAATTGAAGAAACCTCTTTTCTTCCACACCTCTCTCAGATGTACAGATCTCTTTCCAGATCTCTTTCCCTCAAGAGTTCTCTCTCTCAATTACAATCAACCCAACACTTGGATTGATACACATATACAATTCTGTACTATTCTTCTACTTCTACAATATTAATAAGCTATGAAGATCTATCCCAAAAATATAGAATTAGGGATCATGAGCAATGCAATTACAACCATCAGATACACCTCTTAATCTAAGGCTTAAAATAGTTCTACTTAAAATAGAAACTTGGACTCAACACCAACAATTAATCTAATCATGCAAACATTCTATTCTATCTACAAAAATAGATTCTAGATGCACAGGTGACTGATGTCGGTCCCTGCTTGTCTATCTGTGACCGATGTCAGCTGATCTATGACTGACACCGATAGCCTCTGGTCCATTCCTGACCATCATCAGCAATTGTGTGACTCTTGCAACTTCTGCACTCACTCATTTGGTGAAGCTTTTAGCTCTACACCTCAATAGTAACAACCACAAACATATTCTTCATCTGAATATGATTCCAACTCAATAGACTTTGAATCTAATGTTGAGACTAATGTTGATTTTAATTCTGATACTAAATCTAATGTTGGTTCAATAATAAAACTTGACTCTAACTCTAATTCTTCATCTGATAGGTACTTTTTTATAATGATTTCTTGTTGAATGCTTGGTATTAGACAAATAATGGACTATGATGGCATAATGGGCTCCACAAAAACTAGTTTGTCAAAGTGAGATTCCTCTAGGATGGGAAAAAGGTCAAGAGATAATTCCTTAGAGACTAGCTTATCAATAGGAGGCTCTTGAAAAATAGGCATTGGTTGAGGTACTGATTTACCCAAAGGCAATTATAATAATTAAGAAGTGACTCAACAAATACTGGCTTATTAAAGTGAGACTCCTTGACAATTGGTATAGGATCAATAGGTGATTCATCATATGTATACTTATCATAAATGATTGATTCAAAAATATCTTGGATTGATTGCTTATTTTGGCCTTGATTTCTAATAAGTTGGAAAATACCAGTTTTGAACACAGCTTGGTCTTTGAATGATTGGATCAATTGAGGTTTGGATGGGATTGGTACTAGACAAGGAATGGCTAGTGGTTAGATAATGGTAGGGCATTGGGGAACATGATTTATCGCACAATCCAAATGACAAAGTCTTAAAATGGTAATGATAGGGCAGTGTGGAGCATGATTACTCACACAAGCCAAAGGATGAGGTATGCATATGGGAATGGTTTGACATTATGGTCCTAAAATATAAATGGTACAATGTGGTGGAGCCTGATTACTTGCATAAATTAATGCATTTAAGTCCTCATAAACCATATCATCCTAATCTTGAGTTGAATCGTAAGCTAGTTCTTGACTATATTCTATGTATTGATTATCATAAAGAGGGTATGGATTCGTATCCCAAACATAATTATCTGTAGTTGGGTCTTCAAAGTCCTCTTCATAAGTCTCATCATACCAATCAAGGTCTTGAGTTGGATCATAAGATGGTTCGTGACTTTGTTCCCATGAATGATTATTATGAGGTGGATAGAAATCTATCTCACAAACCATATTAACATCATTGGGGTATTGACTAAAGCCATAAAAGTCATTTTGTGTGACCATTCTATCATAAGTTGGATTATACATGACTCCACTATAAGTGTAGCTAGACATATCCACATAAATGATGAAATCTCTAAAAATAAAAAGGTTTAGAGTTTTGCAAACTCTATAAAACTATGTCCAAAGGACAAAAGGTTCAAACTTGGTCTAACTTGGTCAAAGGTGGAGTTGTATCTCCAATGTGGTCTAAAAGTGGAGCTATATCTCCAAAATAATTTGTGTTAAGACTTGGCATAAAATAGTTTAATGTCAAATGTCTAACATCAAATGTTGTACACACAAAAAGTAAAACATCTGAATGAAATTGGCATATCAAAGGTCTAGGTCAAAATGTTCCAAACAAGGTCTAAACTAGGAAAGGGAAAGAGTCGCTAGGTCTTCTTTCCAAACACAAAGTCAAAAACTAGGCTCAAACAAGCTATGTAAGGACTTTTGGCTAAATTATGTCAAAAGCTAGACTTGAAACAAAGGCATGATGTGATTGAATTTAATCTAACAAGTTTGGAAACAACTTTGACATGAACCCAACACACAGAATCAAACATAAACATGATCAGTTGGTATAAGGCATGAGGCAAAAAGCTCTTGGAGAAAGGTTATGTTCTCCCAAATAAAAGCACAAATAATGATGAGGATAGGCATTAAACAAAAACACTATCAATAGTTTTAAAATTTGGGTAATCAATTAACTGAAGTTATGCAACCCAAAAGAGAAAGATCTATGTACCAGCATCACAAATTGAGGCCTAAACAAAAATCAATCAATGTTTGAATTTAATACTTAACAAGCTTAATTGAAAACTCAACGTTAAAAATTAGGATTTTACTAAACAAGATAGACAAAATTGGATAGCATGACGGCACATAAATGAGGCCTAAACGATTGATGTGACATGGTTTAAAATAAATGATTTTTGATGTAATGATAAACAAGTCTTGAAATAAATTGAGAATCCTAATGGCGTAAGCATGCTCAAATGATGTGATCCATGTTATTTTTCAAAAGAATCTAAGGCAAAAATGGTTTGATATGATTTTGGTGACATAACACTACCCTCTACAACTCAAACTGACACACACAAATAAGTTTAGCAAAAATTTCAAGGCACAAGTGTGGTGTAAAATAGCCAACATAACAACTCTTTAGAAAAAAGGGTAACGTATAAACAAATTGGTTTTAGCATGGTTTACAAAAAAATAGTCATGTTTTAGTCTCAAAACATACCAAGCAAAAATGACCAAAATACTCTAAATATAATTGTCCAAATCCTAGCAAGGATATGGAAAAATGGGGTTGATAAAACTAATTGGTTTTTAATCATTTCTAAGGGAATCAATTTCACAATGACTTTCACATCGAATAATGAAAATGAAAAGCATGAAATTGGGTGTCTGTGTACTTGGCTAGTTGAAAAAAAGTCTAATCTTTTTTGCAATCACTACATCTTATTATTTACTCAGTGTAGTGCAATGTCCAAATGTAGATACATCTCATGTGCAACTCAAAAAGAGTGGATGAAGTCAATGTCAAGAGATAAAACCCTAGGTCAAAGCTTCCTTAAATAACTAATGAGAGGTAATGGCATCCCCCTCACAATCCAAGATGCAATGAAATAAAAGACATAAGAGAAAGACTTTAGGGTCATTTTCAAGATCACCCAAATTATGACAAGTTTTTGGGGAGCACTTTAGATGACATTCTTTTTAGGCCTTAGATTGGGTATTTTTACAATAGGAATGGAGATTTTGATTCCAAAGGTTCCCTAAAGGGGACAAGTGGAAGAGAATACACATGGCATCTCTCTCTTTGATAAATAAACTAGATCAAATAACTAATTGAATACAAAAAGGTTAGAAATGTGAGTTCATTTTTAAGCACCAAGTTGAAAGATTGGGTGGTGTTCTTTTCACCCCTTGGTCTTAAGTTGTAACTTTGAAAGCATAACTTATCAAAACATTCACTTAAGCACATAAATGTTTCATTAAACACCAAAAATAATATTTTTAATTCATTTTAAAATCATACCAAAGATATCTTGATAGCATGTTCTAACAAATTCCAAGTCCACTGGTTACCTGTCTACCCTTAAGGCGTCACCCCAAAAGCAAATATGTTAGATTAGAAACATTTAAAAATATATTAAAAATTTTGTGAAAATATATATGAAACTTAAAGCTAAATTAATGTCAAATTCTAAAAATTTGGAATAAAACATGTAGTTTTAAAAAAATCATCAAAAATGAAGTCTGTATGACCCCAAACCAAGCATTTTAAAATGGCAGCTCTCAGGTCAATAAAAAGATAGTGACCATCAACAGTTTCACTTGATTTTCAATGGTTGAAAATGATCATCGACAATTTACTTAATTATCAATGGTTCCTCTGACCATCGATAGTTACCTATGTAAACTCGTGAAGATAAAATCCATCCAAATGAAGTTAGAAAATCACTTTGAGATAATTTTAAGTAACCAAATTGAAATTGTAAAGTTGCCTCATGCTCTCCTTCATACATGTGATGTGTTTGGTCCCATCGAACATGTCATTATGTAAACTATGAATTTGATGATGATGGGAAGATTAGTATTTCATTAGTGGATAAATCAAATCAAAAGTACACTAAACTAACACCTTCATGCCTAGTTACTAGGGTGAGCTTCGTTAACAAAACATGAATGAAACACATAACTAAAATACAAATGAAACCTTATTTCACCTTCCTTGGATGCTCCAAAATTATTTATTATAGTGGATTTCTCAGTTTGTGCTCATGAAGTCTACATCAATGGAAGCTTGACTACCTCCATCCCTCCTTGGCACCTTGCTTGGCTTTAGCTTCAATATTTTAGCATCATAACTTTGACATGTGAGAGATTTTTAGAATCAATTTGACATAGTAACTTTGCACAAATTAAGCTTCTTGAAGATATTTGAACATAATAAATTTGCATCAAAATAGCTTAGAAATGATGTTCATGGCCTCTCTATTTATAGATTTTAGAAAATGGCTAGAATTAACCTAAACCGTCCATCTCAAGATTGAGATGTGTGTCTAAGGATAAATATAAATATTAAATTCATTCTAAAAATATCCCCATTAATATTTTGGATAGACGGGCATTGAATAGGCATGAAAGGGCTTTGATGAGGCATTGGGGGCATGAACCCTGATATTTATGGCATTTATAGCCAAGGGATGTCTTCCCAAGAAATGAGGTCACCTAATGATATAGATATTCAATATTAAATTCTAAAAATAAGTATTCAACAAGTTTCCATGGAATTATTAATTAATCTCTAATTTAGTTTAATTAGCTCTTAAGCATGATTAAGCACTTTGTACACAAATTACTAAAATTATCAGAATGTCTTGTTATTGGTCTAAAATTTGATTGGATTAGAATTAGAAGTCAATGTCAGATACATTGAAACTATTATTCCATTTACGATGTTGTCGACACAAAATAATAAATCCATATGTCCTATACAATAAATTTGATAAAAAAGAGCAATCCAAATCACCTAGGTGTAAAATTGGTATTTTTACTCGAAATGATCTTATCAAAGTTAGCTGGCCCATAAATTGCACTTTCCCATTTAAGGATACCCTAGCAAAAATCGGCACTTGACTATATCAGGTTCAAAGCTTTTAATGTGTTTTAGTTTTTTTATGCCAAATTGTGCATTTTAGTAGAAATTGATCAAAATCTGGTTGGAGGTTATTGATGGCCAATTTTAGGTGTCTACATGTTGTTTCAAAAATTAAATGTGTGAAAAAGGAGATAATTACATAAAAGAATCACAACCACAATACAACCCCCTTGAAACTATGTCAGGTAGCCTTGCTCCCAAATTTTGGCACTTTATAAAGTAGTGTGTTTTACAAGGCAAATTGACTCAATGCATGGGATATAAAAAAATAAACTCTTTTGCAAAAGATGGTACTCAATTTTGAGTTATCATTTATAAGATATTAACAATATAATTTTTCGTAAATAGGCCTATTGACTAAAAACTTGCACTTGAAACTTAAAAAATTACCCTTGGGTGAGGTAAAATATACCTTCTAACCACTCATTGAAACCAACATAGAACAATGGATCTCTTCACATCAACAAAAGTCAAAAATATTCTTTGTATTTACTCTTATATTCTTCCACATTAGAATCAAATCAGTAATGGAAAAACAAAATAGCTATTTAAAAATAATAATTAAAAAATAGTTTTATGACACTATTATGCATGCACATAGCTTTAATAGGTAGTGGAAGAATCAAAACACCTTTGCATGTTGTGGCCACTTGGATCAAGGCTGAGAAATGGATGCATCAAGGATTTATGTCAGGCCATGGATCCCAAATGTCTTGCAAGGAGATTTAGAGTGGTAAAATAAAATGCATAACCCCTCAAAATCCATGAAAATATGGAAGGAACCAGCCGTGAGGGGGTCAATGGACAAAATTTTGGTCATGGGAAGCTGATACAAATTGTTGGGAACTAAAGGAAAGCATGTTCCAACTGATAAAAAATTATTTTATCTCAATTCCTTCAAAGCCTCAGTTTCCCAATCAGACCTGAAGGCACATCCTTGGATCTATAACATCTACTTGAATCAAAGTGCATGTAGGTTGAGAAGGTTGTCCAAGACATTGGAGGGAGGCATAGTAAAGAGCTGAGAGCAGAGAGGGTCATGACTAGGTCGTAAAGCTTCCTTAAGTCAGATCTGCACCTAAATGTTTTCCAACAACACTAATACATTTTTACATTAATTTTGACTCCAAGGTGGTGCCAAAATGTGTATACATTCAATGCAAGGAGCCTATACAACATGTTAAGTAAGATAGAGCCCACACAAGTTGATGCAAAGACCAATACACTTTGAGGCTTGAATATCTTAATAAGATAATTAATAATGGATTCAAAACCTTTGATCTAAAGTAAATATCCTTATATAGTTAATATAATAGAATTCAAATGGTAAAATGGAGAGATCTAAACTGAAATCAAATGAATCCAATATTTGAAATGAAAACTTGTAAAAAAACTAGGCAATCCTCAAATCTAGATCTGCTCTGATACCATATCAGAATGAGTTCCAAGAATATTGGTCTAAATAAATGCATTGATTCAAGGTGCAATTTAAGACATGTAGTTTTCAATACAATACAAATCAAACACACATAGATGTAAGAATGAAATCAAAGAGAAATGAATTTCACCAAAACATGAATGCTCCAATAATTCACACAATATATTACATGAGAATCATAAAGAGAGAGAGAGGTGCATAAATAGGTTGGAGAGATAAAGATACCACACATTCCAATAAATGTAAGATTAATCTTCCCAAGTAACCTAAACGACCTCTAGATCCCTAAGCAAGCTAATAAAATCATGTAGGTAGAACCAAGTGGGAAAAAAGCTTACACCAATCATCAACCTCAAAACATTACTAGATTGCCTTCAAATTATTTCTCAACAAAGAGACAACAAGTTGCCTTCAAATTCTCTCTTATCATAAGACTCCTTGTCACATATCACTTTGCCATGCATGGTCTCAACTCTAACCTTGACATTAATGACATCCATATTGACTTTTGACATCAATGACAACATCAATGCCTTAATACTAACAACAAGAACATAAATCAACAATCTCCCCATTTATAATTGATGGTAAACACTTAATCAAAGTTGATCATTCACATCTTCCTAAGATGGATCTTCTTCAAACTGATCTTTCTCCCAAACTGGAACTTTCTCCCCCTTTAACATTAATGACAAAGGGTCATCTTTTGTCAGCTATCTGATCTTTAGACCTGTAACAACACACTTTTCCCTTCTAAATAAACTTATTATCCCTTTTTGGCAAAAAATTTAACACATATCAGGCTCACATACCTACTCTTAGAGAATGGTTGGCTCCCCTTATCTCCATGAGATATTCAGACACTATCTTGACTATGACTTGGTTTGATCAAGTCATCATACAAACTCTTTGTGACCCATCTCTTATGATCACACTTCCAGCAAACTCTTGACTAAACCTTGGATCTGAATGTCAACAAATAACACAAAGCTCCCCATAAGACCAAGCATCCTTCATGCTTCTGCTTACTAGTAGAGTGCCTCTATGGAGCCTAATAGTGTCACCTATAATCTAGGGGTACTAGAAATACATAAAATTGGGAGATTCCTAGATCTATATGTCCATACTAGACTGATATTTCTTCATGGTCATCTTTGGATTGAATTCTTCAATCTTCATTTAAACAACATTCTGCCTTGGTTTATTTGTCTTGACTTCTTCATCCACAATCTGAGTTGATATGGAGAATTCCTAACATTCCTTTGCATCTAAACTATACTTCACCATGGAAAATAGTCTATTTGGACTTGTATACTGGTCATTATTCACCTTATCTACCTTTGGTTTCCAATCATTGTCTTGCCTTCCTTCTTGCATTTTAGGGGTCTCAATGTTCTTGTTTTGACTTTAGAATCCATGCTTACATTAATTTTTAATATGACCAACTTTTTTACAATTAAAACACATTATTCCTTTTGATGGAAATACACCATGACCCATACCTCTCGATTTATGAGTCTCCTCATAGTTCCATACATATTCATTCTTAGAGGGCCTTCTACAATGCCTTACTCTATGACCAAATTGGTTACATTAATAATAATAGTTATTCAAAATATTAGCATACCTTATAACATTATGATACATGATAGGATCAATATTTATTCTACCATCACCATCATTCCTTGATTGACCATTGACCTTCTTGATCACATTAGTGTTCTTCTTTTGGTCTCCATGGAAACCAATACCTATTTTGTCATTAGCAATTTTTTGACTACTTAAGATGTCTAGATCATTAGTACTCTTTTAAAACTTCATAAAGGACTTTACCTTACTTGATGTCTGATCTAACTTAGCTCTCAAGGAATCCACTTTAGTTTCATACCTTACACATTCTTCTTCTTTAGCCTTTAGGATTGTAGTCACAATCTCAATTTCAATCTCCACTTGTTTGACTATTTCCTCTTATTCCTTGGAGTTTTTGCTTAGTCTAGCTTCAAACAAGTTTATTTTCTCTTCATAGTATTTGATAAAATATCTCATCACCATATTATTTTTCACCATATTTAGTTCTTATAGAGTATTCATCAACTCAACCTCAAATTCTACTTCATCTTCTGCGTCATCTAAATCACCAACAACACCTCCATTCCATATGGTCTCTTCTTGATTTGAACAGCTTGCTTCCTCAGCCATGAAGAGTACTTCATTGACATTAGGACCATCACCTTTATGGTCACTCTTATAATCACTTCTCTCACTCTCATCAGATGAGATGCAATCTTCCTTGGTGTAAAAGCTTCTTTTGTTCTTAAAAAAATCTTTTTGTCATCATACTTTCTAAATCTCTTTTTGCTCTTATCAAAATTATAGGACTTATTGTCATCATCATGACCTTTATCATTATCTTCATCATCTTTTGCTTTATGATTATGAGGTAACTTGTTATCAAAGTTTCCAATCTCTCCATAATTAAAGAACTTGAAGGGTAACTTACCCTTGTATTTACCTGAACCTATTTTCAATTTTCTTACAAACATAGCTATCAACTCATCATCATCAATATCAAAATCATCATTGTCTTTTATTTTATTACCTTGTGTATTATTTTATTTTTAATTATTTTTTGCCTTTAATGTAGCTTCCTTCTTTTCAAGTTTTCCTTCACTTGTCCTCATCTTATAGGGTATTAGGGTGCCATGAAGTCCATCCATCTCTTTCTTATCTAGATCTTGCATCTCTTCAATAGAAGACACTTTAGAATAAAATTTGAGAGTTAAAGATCTTAAAACCTTTTCAACAATAGTAGATTCTTTCAATTATTCACCTAGGCCTCTAAATATGTTGACTACTTCATCAACCCTTAATAAGTAGGCTACAATGGTCTCATTGTCATTCATCCTTAGCCTTTCAAACTATCTCGTATGGGTTTTCAACTTAGAAAAATTGACCTTCAAGTCTCCCTCTTAAATATTCTTAAAATTATTCCACATTTATTTATTATACATATAGTGTATCACCTTCACAAGTTTTACCTTTGATAGGCCACACATAATATCATTCATTGCTTTTGAATTGTTGTCACTAGACTTCTTACCTATTACATCTATAGGAGGAACAGTATATCCATCCAAAATTGATTTCCAAAGATCATGAACTTAAGACATGAAATATTTCCTTATCCTAAAACTCCAAAAATCATGATTGGATCCATTAAATAGTGTAACCTTGCTTGTAAAGAAACCACCTTGCACTTGACTATCCATCTTTGTTTGCATAAGATCTCCCTTAGGCTATTAGGACTCTTTTAAAGGACCTGATCTGATAAAAAATGTTGGAAGTACATCTACTGAGAGGGGGGGAAGGGTAACTTAGTTACCTATAAATAACCCTTCAATTTAACTTATAATCTATGAAGCTATCATTCACATATATACATTAACCAATGCATAAATAAGCATATATAAAAGCAAACAACATAAAAACATAAGAGATATGTGTGAAAATCTCTTGGGAAATAAAACCTAATAAAATATAGCTTTTAATATAGTCCTATAAGTAATGAATCAAGATTTAGTGAGGTACCAAACTCATAAGGAGCACCAACCCTTCACTAGTCAAGCACCAACTCAACTAGTCCTTTAGCAAGTACCAACCATGTAGGTAAATCAGTAATAACTCAGTTAATTTTAACCTATAATAACTTTTAGACACTTTTTTCTCACTCAATTAAATATGGCTAACTTATTTTTCTCTTCTCACCTTTTTATCTCTCTCAAATAGCCTATTAGGCCTTCTCACTCAACTAGCTCTTTCCTTGGTATAATTAGGTCATATGACCTTGCTCATCACCTATAGAACCATTGGTATAACCTCATAACATATTCAACACACATATATAATGATATTCAATCCCTATACCTATTTTCCAAACCTCTATATTGTTTTTTCATGTCCTCAATATTCTCACTAGTCAAATTAGGCCTATCAAACCTTCTCTTTATACTAGACTCTTGATCTCACCCATCTTAGCCAGAATAAAACCTATCCATAATTGAATCACCATTTAAATATATCATAAAACACATTTCATAAGTGATACACCCACTACATATGTCAGTCACCACCCATAAGGGCCAAAACCACCATTAGGCCTAATAGAGACCTAATGCAAGTAGGCCTTCTCAAAGCACATGTTTCATTTTGGCCACCTTGGAACACTTCTATCCTCAAAAAATGGATGAAACACTTTATAAACACTTAAATTATACCCTTAATAATATCACCTAGGATCTCCAACACCATCTATCTCATTTTACTCCTTAAACCACACCATTAGGTCTACTTGCAATAAGGCCTTCTCACTACCAGAAAGTTTGTCTTGAATATATCAAATATATAATTAAATTTGACATAAGACCATATCAATAAATAAAATTAATAGGACCTCAATGACCTCAGGTTTAAAACCAAATAAATTATATTTCACCATATAGGGAAAAAACTCAAACTGATCATTTTCATATGTTCACTCAGAATTGCATAAAGCTTCAAAACTCAGTCAAGAACCTTTGACTTTTCTCACCTTCATATGATTTTTTCATGCATAAAAATAAATTTAAATGAACCTATGAGACCTATATAACAACTTAATGTGCATTATATTCTTCAAATCTATGCAAAAAGACTCAAGAACACCATTATTACTTAGACATAGAAAATTGCCTATAGCTCCCAAAACATAGTCATAAAAACTAAGACTTAGAACTCCTATGTGAACACTTTTATGAAATTAAAATGGATTTATATTATCTCTCATTATCCTTATATATATATATATATATATATATATATATATATATATATATATATATATATATATATATATATATATATTACAAAGTTAAATATCAATATTAGTCTTGCAGACCAATCTCATGTCTTCACCCTACACAGACATCACTATGTTAGATAGGTCACTTTGAGAAAAACTTTTAGCTTGTATATGAACATCACAAAAAATTATATTCAAGGGGGAAAGGTGATATAGGTTGTGAATAATTTCTCCATGCATTTGGATCGATCCCTAATCCACTCTAATCCATCCCTAAACTTGTTCTCACTTCTGCCTTGTTTTCTCACTATCTTCCTCATTAGACCTATTTAGAGATAGGTCAACTTCCATGAAAATTTTAGCACATTTAAGATATGAAACCTAATAAAATACTTACATGATCATAAAACATAATCCTCACACATAATCCTCTAATAATTTTTATGCATTGACATGGTCAACCCTGCCTGTTACATCAAAAATCTAAGAAACAAGGATTTATTGTAGCTTCCAATCACTCTTATGATATACCAATTACACTTGTATAAATGTGGTAGAGTATTATATATGATTCAATCATCAAACTAGGTCATATAATCCATTCAGAGTCATTTCCAATAATATATTTAATAACAGGTCTTTATGACAGTTTTAAGAGGGTTTACACTGTCTTTCATTCCTAGCAATCATTCATAAAGAATTTCACCTCAACTACAAAAACAATTCCAATAAATTTATTATAGGACCCTTCCCTAACTACTATGAACTTCTTAGATCCTTATGCAATGTTTACACATGCCAATGAGCATAATAAATTCTTTCTCAGGTCTAGAAGACCTTATTTTGTGCATACATAAAACCTCAACACCAACTTTTATGATTTTTCCTTCAAGATTTGACCTCAAACTTGGTCAAAAAACTTGACATGACCTATCACACCTCTGAAAATACTATTATGAGATATATCACCTTGGGAACTAAACTTGACCCCTCATTAGGCCTAAACCTGTAATCCATATTTAGACCTTAAACACACCTTGAAACCCTATTATACTACTCTCAACACCTCATACTCATGAGATATAACTTCATACCATGCTCATACACTATCAATCTTCTTCTCTTAAGCCTTATATTAATCACCTCATCATGCTATCAAGCCTATTCCTTTTTACTAGGTTTCTTCATGTAAGGACTAAACCTTAAAGATGATCTTAGAACTCTTCTAAAGGCTTATTTGCCTCTTTCACATGTTTACACAACTTTATACACTCTTTCATGCATGTACTAACATAATTCACTAGGATTTACTATGTTTTATGCATACACATTTTCATAGGCCTAGACTATGCTTATCAAGGCACCTAGTACTCAATAATATGCTTACCTTGTATCTTGATATTGAAACATGTCATCAACCTCAAAAAAATTTCTAAGCTACCTTAAAATTTTATCTCAACAAAGAGACAATAGGTTGCCTTCAAATTCTCTCTTGTCATAAGGTTCCTTGTCACATATCACTTCACCATACATGACCTCAAATCTGACCTTGACATTAATGACATCCATCTTGACTTTCTACATCAATGCCTTATACCAAAAATAGGAACATGCCTCAACAAGAACTAATCAAGGTAATTGACACAAGTAAACTTTGTTTATGTAACAGAGAGATGTCACAAAGCAAAGTTTAGTGGGACTAATTATCTATGTATAGTTCTACTTGGGAGTACTATGATGAGTTCTAAGAGATATTTCCACATTTATTTTCTTGATTAGATATTATTATACTATGTTATTTTTATTCTGAACAATATTTTTAATTTGGGACTTATGTTTAAATAAGAGTCATTTGGGATGATCACTAGATTTAGGTGGATGGATGTTACATCCTGATTCTTCACTAAAAAAACTATTTGATTATCTATAGATATTTACATTTGACATAAGTGATTTGGTTATATTTTTTACTAAGCTTTGATATATATGATGTTATGAGACAATAGAATATTTCTTAGGTTACATGTTTGCATAGTTGTTGGTTAGATGTAGTGTATGTGTTTACATTATAAATATGTTGATGTGTTATTTTAGTTATATTCTATGTTGTATGTTTATCATGTTGATATGATATAATTACCTTCTTGTTATGAGGTTCACACAAGAGAACTCATCCCTCAAAATATGCTAGAGGGAGAGAATCATTATAGAGGGTGACATAGATGGAGATGTTGGAGGATGATAGAGAAACTGACAAGAACCCTACGCAAACCATAGTAATTAGCACATAATAGAATACATAATGAAATGGGTAATATAGTGTGTCTATTTTTTATTGCATTAGATAGTTGATTTCTATGATTTGTTAGTATAGTTTATATAGCTTAATGAAATTATTTTGTGTAATTGGTATGTTTGATTATTAATGTTAGTGAAAACATTATTAGTATAATTAGATTTAAAATTTGGATTATTAATTGATGAAATTATTATTAAAATTTTATGGCAATAAAAGGATGATTAATCAATTTAGAAAATTTATGAATTTTTGATAAATAATGTTAAAAAAAATAAAATTTAGGAAATTGATATTGAGAGGAAAAAGCAAAGAAAAATAAAAAAGAAGAAAAGAATGGTCTAAAATTAGGAAAATCAAAAAGAAATAAATACATTAAAAATAACAAAAACAAAAAAAGTTGAAAACAAAGAAAAATATTTTAAATAGAAATGATTACGCCTACTTAAAGAAAGGAATTTTTGGAAAAGAAATTTATCATAATAATTTTAAAAACGAAAATTGAAAATGAAAAAAGGGATCATAGCATAAGAAATAAGACACAGAAGAAGCCTTGGAAAGAGAAAAAGCAAGGCCAAGCATAATACAGGTTGCCAAGTAAGTTGTGCCATTAAATTTATGAATTTATCTATATGTTTATGAAATTAATAATCTAGCTTGGGTGTATTATTTTTTGGGAATGAATTTATAAATCATAATATCATTGAATGAGTAAATCTTGTTAGTTATTATTCACATCAACTCACAGTTAGGTGTCACCCACATAGAATGACTCAGCCAAAATGATAAAATAGAGGCCTTTAGCAAACTAAGATGCCAAACTCTAGCATATTAAGGTGATTTGAATAAAACCAAAAATAATTTTAACCCAGGTCATTCTACTTAGTCAATAGAGTTTTGTATATACTTCAACACATGGTAAAACAAGCTAAAATATAGTCTGTAATTTTATTTGGCATCATTAAGATTTAGTAATGGTTAACTATGTGAGGCATCGATCTACATGTTCTCTACTAAGTCTATTTTAAATATATATATTTCTATGTAATGAATGGTATGGCCAAGGGAGGGAGAGCAGCTCAATTGGTTTCATGGATTGAGGGAAATTGCATCGTGCTCCACAGGTCAGGTGTTCAAGTCCCCCTGTCCCCATGGTACCGGAGGGCGTGCCGACTCATCTGCGCCACCAGTCATGTTAAAAAGTTTACCCGATTGGCGCCTGGGGGTTTTTCAGCAACAGTTTCCCCCTAGCCTAAGTAAAAAAAAATGGTATGGCCGGAACTAATTAGATGGATTTTAATTAAATATATCTGAATAATAATTATAAAATTAAATAAATTATGTATATATTAGTATAGCATAGCATTGATCTATATTTGGACAAAAGACCAGTCTATAGATATTAATCATAGAATCCTAGTTAGGTGTTGTATATTTAATTTTTAACTAATTTAATATATAAGGAATCACTATATATATTTTCTGGATAGCCTATTTAAGATATAATGGCATCATTGCAATTTTCACATTATTGTATCTTAGAAGTAAATATTGTTAACTAGTATGCATTAAGCCATCACCATATAGTATAACTCTCAACCATATAGCATAACAGATGCATCTATATATATTGAATAGTTTCCAAATTGGATCGTTCATATTTTATTTTTAGCTTATACAAGGAAAAATGAATCGCTCAATTTTAATGTATAACTTATGTATTATATTTGCATCATTGAAGTTTAATTTATAACTTATGTATTATATTGGCATTGTTGAAGTTAGCACTCAACCTGTATCATAAGCAAAGGGTTGCTTTATATTTCAATCTCATCGTATGTAACATAGTAAAAATGGCATCATTATATTTTATATTAAGGAGTATTATTAATCATATTAAAAATGGTAATGCTAAAATTAAGTCTCAACCTTTGTTTTGAGTCATTGGCCCTTTGAATAGATAGCCTATTATATATAGATAAGTCACCATGTGTAGAGATGTATCCCTTATCTTTTGTACATATATTTTTTTAGTGGAATGAATTAGCAATGATTTGGTGGATTTTATAAGATTAAAAGTATGATGGGTCAAATTGCTCTCATATAGTTATGTGAACCCAAACAATAACCAAATTCATAAATAATAATAAGTTGGGAGTTCTTGTATATGGAGGCCAATATTAGTGAACTTTTAAATTAAGTATATATAGACTCATATAGAAGTCTCAAAATTGACTAAGCATGATTGTTAAATTATAAAACTTAGAAAATTTATTGGATATTTTATATGGTTGAATAACCTCATGAAAATCTCATTTGGGAATATTGATAACTATAGGTGTTATGTGTGGTTATTATATCGAGAATCCTTCAAGTGTTTAATGAGATATGGGAAGGATTAAAAAACCCAATGAAATATTTATTATGATATATACGAGTTGATTATTATATATAACTTATGAGTAAAAAACTTGTAGTGTAAATGTAACCTTAAAATAATTTATGGTATGCTTAAAGAGAGATATAGGTGTTAATGTGCCTATTATCATATTCTTGTACATAGGAGTTTATTTTTATGATTATAGTTCCATGGGTGGATTATAAACTATAATAAATAATTATGTATAATAAAACTTAATGAATATGTGTATTCAAACACCTAATGTATAAAAAATGCTAGTTTAAATTACTCTATGTTTCATATAAACTGAGACTTGTTTGGTTATATCTAGCTATTTGTATAAGATTTTATGTTTCCATGGATTTATGAATACTTTATTAGACTAGTTGTGGTTCTTAGTAGTTATGCTTAAAAATACTAGACTATGGTAATATGGGTTATCATAGGGTGTAGAATATTTGAAAACTAATTATGGTAATTAGAATCTATAGTTAAATATGTATTTTTATCTAGATGGTATTAACTATAGTCATTATACCTAGTATGGGATAGAAAATAATTTAAGATTCATTCATACGTTTGATAAAATAAATGTATGCTTTGATTACTCCTATGATTAGCATATTATGTGATGTGGTTGCTAGTAGGATGCAAATTGTATGAATCTTGTGGTTAAATTATGTTTGACTAATCTTACATTGTTGGTACTAAGTAAGGAGTGATATGGAATTCACTAGCCTAGTAGCATCAAAATGCTATATGAATCCAATCTAATCAAGTGGTGTGTATGAATTTTGATAGATTTATAGATTGCTATTATTTATTATTCTTGAAAACTTTAGCCAAAGTATGTTTAGTGAGACATTATCATTTTATGAGTATGATTTACAATTTTTATGATGTCTTTCAATAGAATGGGTTTTCATATGATACACTGCATGTTTAATTTTATAAATCATACATCACATAGGTACTTTTTTGTCTCTCTGAATTACTGCACCATCACTATCTACTCATCAGTAAAGGGAGGTCCATTTCTTGATGAGATTAGCATGGGGAATAATTGGTCCATGTTTGGTGTGTAAAAGCATTCGAATGATGCTCTCCCTCCCTAAAACATTACTAATTTTGAGATAACACTTGAGATTGCCACAAATACTTGAGTTTGAAAACTATGCTTTGGGAAGAGCCATGTATCTTATATGTGTATTGTATTGTATTGTGCTTATTATTGAAATATTATAATGAAGAGTTGTAATTACTTATTATTGTATATTGATAGCAGTTGTTGTAGACTTGTATCAGTTGTGTTTGAGTTAATGTAATTAATTTCTATATTCACATTATATAGTGTTCTCATGATATTATATATCAATGATATATGATGCAATATCTTTTATTTACTATTATCACACATTGAGTATTTCATATGATGTATGTTTATATTATCATGGTGTAATTCTATTTATGGTATATGTTTTTTTTTAAATAACATATTTCTAGATAGATCCTAGTGGGGATCTTACATGTGGTATTAGAGTTATGACTCAAAATATATGACCTACTGAGTCCACTAACATTGTCATATCCTTCTGTTGATAGAAATAAGGATAGTGAAAGCTAGACTTTTTGGAGAGGTTCCTTCAAATGCCAATGACAACAACCCACCATTCGAGCCTATTCAGTTTCTCATTGAGTAGTCAACAAAGATAGACCAAATTTCATAGCCATAAATGAGACCATGGATCAGATTATAGCTTTGGATCAAGTGGTTCATAGTCATGAAGAGGAAGAACATTAGGATGTACCTAAAGAGCATCCCATTGAAAAATAAAATCCTCATGATGTTATAACTTAGGTAGATGTGGATTTGGATAGAGACATGAAGAAGGTGAACCCACTTAAGTTTGATGGGACTATTCTATGTGATGGATCTAAGGCATGGTTGATTGAGATGGAGAATTATTTCAAATTTTGAAACTACTCTGAGGTCACTAAGGTAGTTTGGGGAGAATACACGTTGCTTGGTGAGGCAACTATGTGGTGGGCCAACAAGAGGTTGGAAATGAATCTTAACTTAAACGCCATTACTTTGGATCACTTTATGACATTATTCAAGTCATGGTTGCTCCCACAACTTTATTTTGATCAGAAGCTCATATATTTTCAGAATCTAAAGCAAGGTGATTTTTCAGTGAATGAGTACTGGGAGCAGTTCACTAAACTTTTAAAGTATGTACCTCAGTATGAGGGAGATGATTAGTTTATATTTAGGAAATTTATCATGGGTTTAAGGCCCCAAATTGGTGGAGAGGTGGATTTACATGGACCTTCTACTATGGACCAATTATTTGACAAGGTGATCAAACAAGAGTAGAAGTTGAAGTTTATTTCACAGGCCAAGGACAAGTTCAAGAAAATGTTTGAAAAATATAAGTCAACCTTCAATAATAATAATTAGAAATAGAGGAGTGGAGACTCCAAGAAGTAATTTAAAATTCAAAATTCCATGTTCAAAAATGGTTTAGGTAAAAATAAATAGGGCAATAGATCTAGAGGGGGTTTCAAGGGAAACCAACAGAGTGACAAGAAAGGACCACCCAAAGGTTATTTTATTTACAAAGATGACCATTATGCTCATGATTGTCCTGAATACAAGTCAAAGATCAAAGGTCATAATCCTCAGTAGGGAAATTTTTAGTAGTGGATTAATGCAATAGTTGATATTTGACAAGTTAAATATCAATCATTACCAATAAAGCTATCAAGTACTTTGTTTGACCATCTAGTTTTCATTTTGATAGATAAAAGAGCCATAGAGTGTTTTATATCTTCTAACATGATTAGTAAGTTAACTAGAAGAGCTAGAGTAATGGAAAATACATAGTCAATATAGTATGGGAATGACTCAAAAGTCATGGTTGATAAGAGTTTAGTTGAAACAGATATTAAGTTTCTTAGATTCTTAATAGTTATGGATCTATATGTAGTACCACTAGGGTCATATGATGTGATCTTAAGATTCTACTGGCTTGAAAAATATAAATCTAAGGTTGATTACTACCTAAATAAGGTTGAGTGTCTTGATGATTTTGGAAATGAGACACAAATTCAAGGTGAGAAGAGAGAGTTGAAGATTTGGTAGATTCTTTCAATACAGCTTAAGAGGGCTCAAGGAAAAGGGTACCAAGTATTTATCATCAAGATAAATGAAATGGATAGACCTAAGAAGTGATCTCTCTAAGATTACCCATTTATTAGAGATTTTCATGATGTGTTTCTGGAAGAATAATTAATTTTGTCTCTTAGACATGAGTGCAATTTTTCTATTGACATCATACTTGGTTTAGAACCATAGTTTAAGGCACCAAACAGAATGATAACCACTGATTTGGTTGAATTGAAGGCTTAACTTCAATAATTATTGGCAAAAGGGTTGGTTAGGCCAATGTGTCACCATGGGGTGTACTAGTTATCTTTATCAAGAAGAAGGATGTTACCATTCAACTTTGCATTGATTACAGAATGCCAAATAAGGCAACCATTAAAAATAGGTATCCACTACCTCATATAGATGATTTTTTTGATCAAATGTGGGGATCAATAGTATTCTCTAAGATTTATCTTAGAGTGGGATACCATCAGTTGAGGATACATGATGAGGATATTTTGAAGATAATGTTCAAAAATCTATACAAACACTATGACTTTACTATGTTACCATGTAGAATCACTAATGATCTGAGAACATTCATGAATCTCATGAATAGTGTGTTTAGAGATTACCTTGATCACTTTGTTTTATATTTTTTGGATGACATTCTTATCTACTCAAAGAATGAAGAGGAGCACCTTCAACATCTAGAACTAGTTTTGCAATGGTTACAAAAGCACAAGCTATATGGAAAGTTTTCTAAGTGCACATTTTTCAAAGAAAGAATCAAATATTAGGGACATATTATCTTTATTGACAATATCTCAATAGATCTAGGGAAGACTAGAGCCATTATATAATGGCTAGAGTCAAAGAATGTGCATGAGGTAATAAGTTTCATGGGGTTAGTAGGCTACTATAAGAAGTGAGTTCTAAACTTTTCATAGATAGATAATCTGATTGCTTCCTTGAAATAGAAGAACCATAATTTTATTTGGTCAAATAAGTGTGAAGTAGCTTTCCAAGTGTTGAAAAGAAGGCTTACATCAATACCAGTGTTAATATTTCCTAACCCCAATGGTCAATTTTTAGTGATCATAGATGCATCAGGGGATGGACTAGGAGGAGTCCTTATGCAAGATGGTGTAGTGGTGACTTACGAGTCACATAAGCTAAATTCTTATGAGGTGAATTATGCCCCTCATGACCTGGAACTTGTAGTGATTATTCATGATTTACATGTATGGTGGCATTACTTATTGGAAAAAAAAATTGAGCTTAATACAGATAACTTGGGACTCAAGTACATTTTCACTCAACCTAATTTTAATGTTCATTAAAGACACTATCTTGATTTATTGTCTGATTATGATTTTGACATCAGCTATATCAAAGGCAAGGAAAATAGAGTAGTTGATTCCCTTAGTCATAGAAGGTGCATAGCAGCTATAGCTACTATCAAGAGTAATATCAGGGATCAGGTGATTGAGTTCCCACTAAAAGATGAATTTTATGGTCAATTCAAAAAATCCATGTCTAAGAATGCTCAAAATCCTCAATATAGAGGATTCATATTAGAGAGTGATGATTTTTTGTGTTACAATGGAAGGATATTTATGTCAGATCGAGAGAATATTCAGGTCACAGTGCTAAAGGAATTGCACAATTCCCCATATTCTAGACATCTAAGAGTAACCAAGCTCATGGTAGAGCATAAACCACTATATTTTCATAAGGGAATTAATAAAGATGTAACAGATTATGTGTCATGTTGTCTGGAATATCAGCAAGTGAAATTTGAGCATGTGCATTTGGTTGAATTGTTATATTCACATGATATATTAGAATGGAAGAGGTAGGTGATGAGTATAGATTTTGTCTAAGGTTTACCGATGTCACAAAATAGGCACAATATGATCTTGGTAGTTACTAAAAAACTAACCAAGGTGGCTCATTTTATGTCAGGCAATTTGATGGATGATGCATCTACCATTGTAAAGAGGTTCATAAAATAAGTGTATAGGTCATGTGGATTTATAGATAATATCATTTCAAATCATTATCCAAAGATGACATCAAGATTTTGGGTAATTCTAACTTTAGTTTTGGGTATGCAGCTAAACTTCAACACAACATATTACCTAGAGATTGATGGATAGACTGAGAGAGTTAATCAGGGATTAGAAAATATTATTTGTATGTATTGCATGGATCATCAATATAATTGGTAATATTATCTTACATTCATTGAGTTTTCATATAATAACTCATACCAATCAGCCTTGAAAATGACACCATTTGAGGCACTTTATGAGAAAAGGTGTAGGACATCCATCAGTTGGGATAAGTTAGACTACAGGGTAGTCTTTGGACCTGAGATGATCTTAAAAATGGAAGATCAAGTTAAATTAGTTAGGTATATATTGGCTAAGGCCAATGATAGGCAGAAAAGTTATGCAGATCTAAAGAGGATATAAAATAATTTTGTAGTAGGTAATAAAGTGTCTTTACAGATTAAGCCACATAAGAGCTCAATTAAATTTGGGAAGCTAGAAAATTTATCACCGAGATATTTGGGACCCTTCAAAGTGTTATAAGTGGTCTTGTACATTAATACCATTCCTATCTCTATTACATAATGTCTTCCATATTTATTATTTTAGGTATATAGTTGATCATATGCATGTCTTAGATTGGAATGCTTTACAAGTTATGGATCTCAGGATGGTCATAATAGAACCAATTAGGGTAATTTAAACATGCAAACTTTATTTGCATAATAGAGTGATGTCACAGTACAAGGTCTAGTGGGACCAATACTCCAAGGATAGTGTTATTTAAGAAGACTATGATGAGTTCTATAGGATATTTCCACATTTATTTGCTTCATTAGATACTATTATACTATGTTATTTCTATGTTGAGCAATATTTTTAATTCATAACTTATGTTTAAATAAGAGTCATCTGAGACAATGAGTAACTTTAGGGGGGAATGATGTTACATCATGATTCCTTGCTAAGTAAACTATTTGATTATCCATAGATATTTATAGTTGATACATTTGATTTGGTTATATTTTTTACTGAGTTTTGAGATATATGTTGTTATGAGATAGTAAGATATTGTTTAGGTTATATGTTTGCATTATTATGAGTTAGTTGTAGTCTATGTGTTTACATTATGAACATGTTAATGTGTTAGTTCAGTTATATTTTATGTTGTATGTTAATCATGTTGATATGATCTAACTACCTACTTGTTGTGAGGTTGACACATGAGAACTCATCTTTCAAAGCATGCTAGAGTGAGAGAATCATCGAAGAGGGTCATGTAGATGGATATGTCAGAGGATGATAGAAAAATTGGTAAGAACCTTACCCACACCATAATAATTAGCACATGTTAGAATGCATAATGGAATGGGTAACTGATAGTAATCTTGATAGCCTACCACTATCAAAACACTATCAAGTCACTCTTAAGGCTCTATTTGGCTCCTTTGATTTGGTTATTGAGATATTTACTTCTATAGACTTCATTTATGGTTAATTTGACTCTCTATAAAAAAATTATACTAAATTTAAGAAAGAAAAACCAATCCCTTTATTGCTTTTCTAATATTTCTAGTAAAAGGCACTCTAATCCCTTAGTTTGCTTAAGAGACCTAAAACCCCAAACTGACCAAAACTAACAAATGAATTTCTTGACTCTCATAGATACCTCATATTGATGTATTGATGTTTAAATATGATTATTCAACCATCTCCACTTGATAGATCATTCAAAATGACCAAATTCTAACAAAGTCTCATTTTAGGCCTAATTAGGCCTAGTTGCTCTCTTCAACAAGTCAAAACACAAAAGATGCTTTATCAACTCCATAAAATACTTGGATCAGGTATTTTTAGTCTTAATACACATGAATCAACCTTTATTTTACCTTAATAGACCAATAAATGAATATTTTACCTTAATTTGCTCTTGTGTTTCTCTCCAAACTCAAAATTATAGAGTTTATCATAACTCAGTAATCAAGTACAAGTGTTCTACATCATTTTCAGGTATGAAACCACTTTAAAAACTTTCAAAACTAATTTTTATATCATCCTATTCAATTTGGTATAATTTTAAGGGTTAGTTTCAAAATTATGAGTCTTTTTGTTTGAAAACCCTAGTGATAGGGTTGACACAGTCCCTACCTAACTCGAGAGAAAATTATTGATGGTTCATGACCATAAAAGATCCAATCTATAAAATTATAATTATATCATCTTCCTATATGTCCATTATACTTTTATAATGACTATTTTGGATCCATGCATAAGTTAGAGCATCTAAAAGTGGACTATAATAGGCAAGTTTACACAAAATATAGTCTTCCCAAGATCGAGAGCTAAATAGATTTGGTTCATGAACCTTTAGAATATTTATTAATCCAAATGCCTAGATAATATTATAAACTCCATTATCCATCCTATTCCACCTTTATTTTTATTTCATGCACTTTGTAGAATGTGATTTAGACCATTGTTAGCACCTATAGATTCAGATTTTCCAGCAACACAGGGTTAAGAAGATTTCTAACTTAGAAACCTCAAGAGTAGCTTAAAAAGACCTGGATTTCAATTTAATTTCATATAAACACATATGATAACATATAAATTCCACAATCTCACTCTAATTCACATTTTATTCATAAGAATTGGAAGATTTACAATCCTAGAACCTTGACTCTATAATGGTAGATTCTGCCCTTTTTCTATGTAACCCTTCAAACTAATAACAACTGATCTTATTATACTGGTACCTATCCTTGTACACCTGCCACTTATTAGGTTCAATGATTATATTATTATTAATCCTCCTCTAAGTTTATAATAATCACATTTGGTGGAGATTCTTCTTGAACCACCTAGACTTAAGATAGCCATTTGGCCTTGTAGAAACCATCTCTTGTTACATTTACTTTATTTGATCTTCTAGATGATTATATCATGAAAAAAAAGTATAACCATCCCATTATCTATTTATTATATCCTTATATACTAATATTACATTTAAAAATTCACCAAAATATTACATTTTACCCAAATTTTACATAAACACATTTGAACATTCAAATTGTCTATTTTGGAGGGAAACCTCCAAAAGGCTATATGAGCTAGTTTTCCTCCTTCAAATGACTTTAGATGACTCATAAAGACTGATGAATCTCAATAAGCCTCATGACACTCTTTAGACACCATACTTTTTTGTACCAATGAGGATCCTGCATCAATCCACCAAGGTACAAAAAATAAGTCTTCCTTGGTCATCTTTATTGTTCTTTATCAACTTGAGTCCTCCAAGATCAATGGTGAGTATAGGCTTGAAAAATAATTTCCTTTTTCTCTCACCATCTTGATAATCTCTTGAATTCCATTAATTATACCTACACAACAAACAAACAAGTTAAGAAAATCAGCTCTTTCTTTGGGACTTTGAATTTCATTCACTATATTTGCCTCAAGGACTAATGTTTTATCTTGTGCCTTAGCTTGTACATGTATTGTTTCTTTTTTTTCTTCTATAATATGCAATTATTGTCTATTTTATTTATCTTTCTTGTTGAAATTACCCTCTTCTAAGTATTGTTTATTATCCTTTAAAACCACTTCATTATTTGTTGTTGCTTATTGGTCACTAATTAGTTTGTAATTCTCATTGCCTTCCATGAAAATTTTCTTCAAGAAGCTGACCTTCTCAATGAACTCCTTAAGGTATTCCATGCCTCTTATAGAACACAAACTATTAGTAAATATATAAAATAGCTTATTCATGCATTCATTTTACAATATTTCTATTTTTGCAAATAAATTAGATTCTTTATGGCTTGTAATTATTACCTTGGTTTGATGAGAAAGTACACCACTTACCTTCTCTTCCTCATTCTATTGCAAAAATTCCTTATGACCTGTTATCAACACCTTTGAATACTCTTTATCATTTGCATGCTCATATTTCAATGGTAACAGTGTATGTCTTACCCCTCCTTGGTCAAAAATATAAGTATTTCTCTTTTCATCATACATGACCTTCATGTCATACTACCATGGTCTACCTAGGAGCAAATGGAAAACATCCATAGGAATTACATCACACACCACCTGATCTTTGTAGTTCCCTACCTGGAATTCCACTTCACACTATTCATTAACCAAAATGTGATGGCCTCTTTGCAACCATGAGACCTTATAGGGATTAGGATGTATAATTATTTTCAATTCTATTTTATCAACCATCTCATAAGAAACAAGGTTATAAGTACTACCATTATCAATGATAACTTTACAAACTTTACCTTTAGCTTTGCAAGTTATCTTGAATAGTGATTTCCTTTGAGCAGGTTCTAAATGTTCCTTGATTGGTTTGATTAAAATCATTTTTATGAGTAAGGATTCACTTTCTTCTAGTGCATCCTCATAAATATTTGATGTAGTATCCTCCTCTTTATCGGCTTGAACAACATGAGTACTCCCTTGACTAGTAGATGCATGAACAAGACACTCATATGATCTATGTCCAAACTTTCTACACTTAAATCACCTACCAATGAAACCACTAATTCTACCTCTACTTCTATCAAATGGTCTCTTACCTCTATAATTGCCTCTTGGAGTTGAATCTAACCTTGGTGAGCTTCTCTCACCTTCCTCGTGTTCCTGTAATGGTATTCTACCTTCATATTCTCCTCTTCCTCTAAGAGGTCTACTTCTTCCTCTTGTTTGCTGAGAGTGTCTCCTAGCTATCTTTTCTTATGATTTCAAGGCATATTGGTATGCCTCCTCTATTGTCTTAGGATTAAGCAAATCAATTTCATATTGAATGACAAATTTTAAACCATTCACATACCTAGAAAATTTACCAAGTCATCCTCTATATGACCAGATCTAATGGTCAACATGTAAAGTTATCCAGTGTATTATTTGACTGATTTCTCTTTCTATCTTAGGTTTTTTAACTACTTGAAAAGGATAGCCTAATAATCTTGAAGCATAAACTTAACTTTGAGCTTAGAAACCATCCTATCCCAACTCCTTATATTGGCTTTTCCTTTCCTTCTTGTCTCTTATTACACACAATCCCACCATAAGGTTACATGTCCTTTAAGCCTTGTGACTGTAAATTTCACCCTCTTTTCTTCTTTGACATTTTCATATTCAAAATATTTGTCTAAGTCACTAATCCAATCAATCAAATCTTCAACATTTAGATTACCATTATATGTAGGAATATCTACCTTTGGTTTTGATGTTGCTCCCATAATAGCCTTTATAAGCATGTCTTCAGGTCCTTCCAATTCCACTTCCAATGGTTCATCCTTATCTCCTCCATCTTACCTATCACTGACATCTCCAAGTTATATCCCTCTTCTTTGGGTTATTTACATTGTTTCCATTCTTGTATTCAAATTTCTAGCCTCTTCAAGTAAGGTTGCATTAGTCACATGTCTTCTTACTCTTCCTCTGGCTCTAACTCTAGCTACCATTTTATCTTGTTTGTTTAATCCCTAGACCTTGAGATTGTGCACAATATTTGGCTCTGATACCAAAAATGATATCAATCTTGATAGCCTACCACTATCAAGTCATTATCAAGTCACTCTTAAGGCTCTATCTAGCTCCTTTGATTTGGTTATTGAGAGATTTACTACTATAGACTTGATTGATGGTTAATTAGACACTCTATAAAAAATTTATACTAAATTCAAGTAATAAAAACCAATCCCTTTATTGGTTTTTTAAGATTTATAATAAAAGGCACTCCAATCCCTTAGTTTGTTTAAGAGACCTAAAACCCCAAATATGAACAAAACTTAAAAATGACTTTCCTAACTCTTATAGATACCTCAAACAGATGTAATTATGTATAAATATGATGATTCAACCATCTCCACTTGATAGATCATTGAAAATGACCAAATTCTACCAAAGTTTCATTTTAGGCCTAGTTGCTCCCTTCAATAGGTCAAAACACAAAAGATGCTTTATAAACTCCATTAAATACTTGAATGAGGTATGTTTAGGCTTAATACACATGAATCAACCTTTAGTTTACCTTACTAGACCAAGAAATGAAGATTTTACCTCAATTTGTTCTTCAAACTCAGAATTACAGAGTTTATCATAACTCAGTCATCAAGTACAAGAGTTGTACATCTTCTTCAAGTAATAAACCATTTCCAACAAATGAAAAACTAATTATTCTATCATCCTATGAAATTTTTTAGATTTTTAAGGGTTAGTTTCAAAATTATGAGTCTTTTTGTATGGAAACCCTAGTGATAAGTTTGACACAGACCCTGCCTAACTCGAGAACAAATTATTGAAGGTTTATGACCATAAAATATCCAATCTATAAACTTCTACTTGGATAATATTATTATATGTCCATTATAATTTTCCATTTACGGGATCCATGCATAAGTTAGAGCATCTAAAAGTGGACTGTAATAGGGAAGTTTACACAAAATACAATCTTCCCAAGCTCGAGAGCTAAATGGATTTGGTTCATGAAGCCTTTAGAATATTTATTGATCCAAATGACTAGATAATATTCTAAAATACGTTATAAATCATGTTACACCTTTATTTTTATTTCATTCACTTTGTAGAATGTGATTTAGACCACTCTTAGCACCTATAGATTTAGATTTCTCAACAACATAGGGTTAAAAAGATTTCTAACTTAGAAACCTCTAGAGTAGCTTAAGAAGACCTAGATTTAAATTTAATTCCATATGAACACATATGAGAACATATAAATTCCACAATCTCAACCTAATTCACATTTTATTCATAAGAATAGGAAGATTTACAATCCTAGAACCTTGACTCTATAATGGTAGATTCTACCCTTTTTCTATGTAACCCCTCAAACTGATAACAATTGATCTTATTATACTAGTCCTTATCCTTGTACTCCTCCCTATTATTCATGTCAATGATTATATTATTGTTAAGCCTCCTCCAATTTTAGAATAATCACATTTGGTGGAGATTCTTTTTGAACCACCTAAACTTAAGATGGTCATTTGGCCTTGTAGAAACCATCTCTTGTTACATTTACTTTATTTGATCTTCTAGATGATTATATCATGAAAACAAAAGTATAACCATCCCCTTATCTACATAGGATATCCTTTTATACTAATATTACCTTTAACAATTCACCAAAATATTACATTTTACCCAAATTTTACATAAACACTTTTGAAAATTCAAATTGTCTATTTTGGAGGGAAACCTCCAAAAGGCTATATGAACTAGTTTGCCTCCTTCAAATGACTTTAGATGGCTCATAAGGACTGATGACTCTCTATATACCTAATAAGACTCTTTAGACACCATACTTGTTTGTATTAATGATGCTCCTACATCAAAAATATAGTGTGTTTATTTCTGATTACATTATATAGTTGATTTCTATGGTTTGCCAAAATAGTTTAAATAGATTAATGAATTTGTTTTACATAATTGGTACATTTGATTATTAATTAAATTGAAAACATTATTATAATAATTACATTTAAAATCCAGATTATTAGTTGATGAAATTATCATTAAAAAATTTTGGCAATAGAAGATGATTAATCAATTTAGAAAAATGATAGATTTTTGATGAATAATGTTAAAAATAAATAAAATTTAAGAAATTATCATTAAAATAAAAATAAAATAATGGTCTAAATTTAGGAAAATCAAAAAGAAATAAATACATTCAAAATAACAAAAACAAAAGAAAAAAAAAATCTTCTAAAACAGAAAAGACTGGTTAATTAAAAAATGGGATTTTTTGAAAAGATAATTTTAATAAGGAGAATTGAAAAGGAAAAAGGGGAGCGTATCACAAGAAAGAAGACACGGAAGAAGATTTGGAAAGATAAATATCAAGGCCAAGCGTAACACAGGCTGTTAGGTAGGTTGTGCCATCAAAGTTATGAATTTATCTGCATGTTTATGAAATTAGTAATCTGGTTTGGGTGTATGATTTCCATGGAGAAAATTTGTAAATCGTAATAGTATTGAATGAGTAAATATCTTTAGTTATTATTCGAATCAACTCATTTTTAGGTGTCACCCAAGTAGAACGACTTATCCAAAAAAATAAAATAGAGGCCTTTAGCAGACTAAGACATCAAACTTCAGCCAATTAAGGTGATTTGAATAAAATAGAAAATAATTTTAACTCATTTCGTTCTACTTCATCAACAAATCCATGTATATACTTTAATGCATGGTAAAGCAATATAAAATATTGTTTGTATTTTTGTTTGGCAATGCTAAGATTTAGTAATGGTTAACCATGTGAGGTATCAATCTACATGTTCTTTACTGAGTCGATTTGTAATATATATACTTTTGTATAATGACTGGTATGGATAGAACTAATTAGATGGATTTGAATTAAATATATCTGAATAATAATTATAAAATTGAATAAATTATGTATATATTGGTATAGCATAACGTCGATAAGTATTTGGACAAAAGACCAGTCTACAGATATTAATCACAGAATCCTAGTTAAGCATCAATGTAATTTGCAATTGATCTAATATATATATATATATAGTATTGACAACCCATTTAATATATAATGGCATCATTGTAGTTGTGACATCACTGTATCTTACAAATGAATATTACAACTAGTAGACATTAAGCCATCATTGTATAGTATAACTCTTAGTCATACAACATAACAGATGTGTCGATATATATTGTCTAGTTTCCAAATTGGATCATTGATATTTTACTTATAGCTTATAAAAGGAAAAATGAGTCGCTAAAGTTTAATTTATAGCTTATGTATTATATTGGTGCCTCTAAATTTTAATTTATAGCTTATGTATTATATTGGCATCATTGAAGTTAGCACTCAGCCTGTATCATAAGCAAAGGGTCGTTGTATATTTCAAACTCATCCTGTATGACATAATAAAAATGGCATCACTATATTTTATATTAATGAATATTGTTAATTATAGTAAAAACGGCATCGTTGAAATTAATTCTCAACCTTTGTTTTGAGTTGTTGGCCATTTGAATATACAACCTATTATAAATAGAGAAGTCTCCATATGTAGAGATGTATCCCTTATCTTTTGGACATGTATTTTTTTAGTGGAATGAATTATAAATGATTTGGTGGATTTAAGAAGATTAAAAGTAAGATGGGTTGAATTATTTTTATATAGTTATGTGAACCCAAATAATAGTCAAATTTGTAAATAATAATATGTTGAGAGTTCTTGTATATGCGGGCTTATATCAGTGAAATTTTAACTTAAGTATATATGGACTTATATAGAAGCATCAAAATTGACTAATCATGATTGCTATATTATAAAACATAGCCAATCTATTCGATATTTAAATGGTTGAATAACTTCACAAAAATATCATTTGAGAATTTTGATAACTGTAGGTGTTATGTGTGGTTATTATATTGATAATCCTCTAAGTGTTTAATGAGGTATGGGAAGGATATAAAACCCAACGAAGTCTTCATTATGATATGTACGAGTTGATTATTATATTAAAGTTGTGAGTCAAAAACATGTGGTATAAATGTAGCCTTAAAATAATTTATGGTATGCTTAAAGTGAGATATAAGTGTTAATGTGCGTATTAACATATTCATGTACATATGGGTATTTTTTATGGTTATAGTTCCACGTGTAGATTATAAACTATAATAAAAAATTATGTCTAATAAAACTTAATGAATGCATGCATTCAAACCCCTAACGTATAACAAATGCTAGTTTGGATTACTCTATGTTTCATTTATACCAAGATCTATTTGGTTGTCTTGTTTTTTGTATAAGAGTTTATGTTTCCATAGATTTATGACTATTTTATTAGACTGGTTGCAGTTCTTAGTAGTTATGTTTAAAGACACTAGACTATGGTAATACGGGTTATCATAGTGGGGTGTGGAATGTTTGGAAACTAGTTATGGTAATTAGAATCTGTAGTTAAATACATACATATATATATATATACATATATATATATATACATATATATATATATATATATATATGGTATTAATTATAGTCATTATTTCTACTATGGGATAAAAATAATGTAAGATTCATTCATATGTTTGATAAAATAAATGAATGATGTGATTACTCCTATAATTAGCATATTATGTGATGTGGTTACTAGTAGGATGTAGATTGTAAGAATCTTATGGTTAAATTATGTTTTACCAATATTGCATTGTTGATATTGTGTAAAGAGTGAGATGGACTTCACTATCTTACTAGAATCATGATGTCAAATGAAGGCAATCCAATCGAGTGATGTGTATGAATTTTGATTGATCTATAGATCGCTATTATGTATTATTCTTGAAAACTGTACCCAAAGTATGTTTAGAAAGACATTATCATTTTATGAGTATTATTTATATGTTTATGCAATATATTCTAATAGAACAAGTTTTTTTATGATACACTGCATATTTAGTTTTAAAAATCATATAACACATGGGTACTTATTTATCTCTCTAGATTCCCACATTATCACTATCTACTCATCCATGAATGGAGGGCCATTTTTTGATGGTATTAGTATGGGGAATCATTGGTTTATGATTAGTGTGGAAAGGTGCCTGGATGATGCTCTCCCTCCCCACAATTGTACTACTTTTGAGACCACTTGAAATTTTCATAGATACTTGAGTTTGAGAATTATGTTCTGAGGGATACATGTATTTTATATATACATTGTATTTATTAGACATGGTTATTTATGTCTTAAGTTATCATTGATGTCAAAGAGAGCCTGTGATACTAGTGCATGAATGACAAAGAAGTTGTGTTTGATAGATTATAGAAATATGGCATTTTTGTAAGTTTTTAAGGACAAAGAAGAGGTTGTGAGGCATCTATAGATGTCTTAGTGAAGATATGGTGTGTCATTTCATCATTTGAAAAGAGAAACATGCATCTTCTAGCTTAAGAGAACCTAGACCATCATTGCACATCATGTAAATATAAATGAACTAGAAAGTTTGTTCATTTCATGTAGATACTTAGAAAGTCAATAGTGGTCAAAGGTTTTCATGGAGATGTCATCTATAGTTATAAGAATGTAACATGAAGATTTGGAGTCTTAAAGTGTTTTATATCTCAAGATATAAACCTTCAAAGTTGCTTTAATAGACTATGATGGGTCAATTAGTCAAGATAGATCTAATGGTGAGCATGTAATCATACAAACCAAGATCAATGGTATGTATTAAGTCAATATGTCAATAGAATGATCAAAAGGTGTGCAGAGCTACCAAGTGGAAAAAGATCAATGGATATTGACTACAGAGTATGCAAAAGGCATGCAAAGTTGCCAAGTGGTAAAAGATCATTGGATATTGACTACAGGGTGTGTAGAAGGCACTTGGAGCTGCCAAGTGGCACAATCTCAAAAACAAGGACAAAATATCAATGACATGTAATTATTCTTACAAATGGAGATAGATGGTGTGTGTTAATTCAAATATTCAAATATATAGAAAGCATGTGGAACTACCAAGTGGCACAAAAGTGGGGACTGACAACAATGTGCTCAGAAGGCATGTGAGGGTGCTAAGTGTCTCAATCATGGAAGCTTGTGCCAAGATCAATAATGAGTGTTAAAGAGTTAAAGATAGGAATATCATGAGGAGATCAACAGAGCACAATTGAGAAATGTGAGTGAGAGAACAAAATGAAGACATGTGTCTGCAATATTTGCATTTCAATAGTGACTACTAGTATTTGAATTAGCGAAGGAAAACTAGTGTGTAGTGTTTGAGCTATAACATTTGATATATGATGAATTTGATAGTGGTGTAAAAGGTAAAGTTTCAAGGTGTATCTGTAGAATCTAGTTATAAGGTTTGAATATTTTTATAATTATATATATTGAGCTTCAAAGTTGATTGTTTATTTTTTCATGGTGTTACTATGTATAGAATAATGTTTGAGCAATTTATGCTTTAGCATAAAGAGTATTTTGGTGGAAGTAATCACCTGAAGGTGTCATAAGGGCCATGTAGAGTGGTCCTATACATTTTAAAGTGGTTATGGGTTTATAATGTGCTTAGATAAGTGCTAAATAAATGAATAGGTCTCTATGAGACCTATAAGGGATGTCAAGTCCTAATTGAAAGGTGTAGCTAATTATGAGTGACCTATGGATGCTATGGCTAAATTGTCAGAATGGATTTGAGCTATGTCTTAGTGTGATATAAGTTTTAAGGGTTAAGGCAAGTCTTATGGCTGACCAAAAATATAATATTCGTGAAGACCCTATAAAGAGTGAAAGTAAAGGTGATGTTTTCTAGACTTGTGGATCATGTGTTGAGAAAGTAGAAGATAGAGATGAAGGAAAAAGATCAGATCAAGGACTATGTGTATGAACTTTGGTTAAGTATTTTTTGTGTTTGTTGGGTGAATATTTTGTCAGTCAACTGTCTAATTGAGCAAAATAAGTCTTATCATCCACAGCAAGGGAGATTGGTCAGCTCAGTGTGCAGGTTTACTACATCAAAGGTGGATAACTCTCTCCTCTCATCAAGGGGAGGTTCCCTATAAATATGCAGGAGCTATATATTATAAACATAAGTAGAAAATAACACTCAGGGGTGGAATACACTATCCATCTCTCTTCTTTCAGAGATGATGTTCACAAACAAAAGAGAAAATCTTGGTGAAAACACTAAAGGCACTTCTCTTCTTTCAGAAGTGGTCTTACAAGGAACAACAAGAGTTCTTTCAGGTATGATAAGTGACTGGTAATAGGGTACAATAACTGGCAGAATGAAGTGTAGCACAAAGTTTCCACTTTAGCTACCTAAAGAGTGAGATACAAAGGATAATGGGGGCACAAAGTCTTCCCAAAATCCTCAACACAAAAATAGAAAAAAAAAACACACACTGAAGACAACTATAACAGCACAAAGTCTGCAAGTAATTGACTTTAGGACATCTTCCTTATCACCTCCACTAGTTTTGCTTGTTAGATTAAATAAACAAGAATGCATCTAGAAGATAGACATAAGAACAATCTCTTAAAATGGCACAAGCTATGACAGCACAAAGTCTGCAAGTAACTTACTTTCTTATTCAAATAAAATAATATGATCAATAATCTGAGCTCAAAGTCTCAGTATTTGCCTTTCAATTTGGGCAAAGTTTTGCTTATGTGATCAAAAAGATATCTTTTGCTTAAAATGAGAGATTACAATATATAGCACTCCAAGAAAGACTTGGAGCTTATTTTCATGAAAAAGACCCATGCTGAATTGAATGCCTTAAATATCTATGAAAGGGCCATGCTAGAACAGGTCATCGGCCTTGACTTTGGCATTCTAAATCATCTCAAATATCTCTTCCTAATCATGGGTTGTCTGGTCTTCTTTATGATGCTTACACGGCTGTCCATTTTCCTTTACTCAAAGGGAAAAAATAGGTCACACCATTATATACTCGTGTCCTCTGATGTCCACCTAGTGGACTGTTCTACCTACTGAAAATAACTCTCCTATAGATATTTTTGGATTTTCTGTTGCATGTTGTCTCTTCCTAGTGATCTAAGCTCTCAAGCTATCTTCTCACTTTCTATTGGCTCCTTCAGCGCCTTCTTTGGCTATTTGTTGAGTTTGTTCTTAGGGTCCGTGCTGTTGTTTCTTTATCTCCTTCAGATAAAATGTCTGAAGGAATTCCTTAGCTCTGCATCTTTGACAAGTGGCAAGTTCTATTATTATGAATCTTATTAGAAACTTATGGAAAATGGGATTTATGACACTTCTTGCCCGAGCAACTTCAAAAAGGGGAATGCGGATGTAGACACTTGTCACATTCCACTGAGTTATAATGGGACACATGGCATGTTTCACCTAACTTATAAAAGCTTTAGAAACCTTTTGAGAGTCCTACAAAAGATGACATGTGGTGGCTTCCACTCTAATTTATAAATAATATAGAAACATTCAGAACTCATTCAGATTCACATGGTCGATGCCACTTTTCGAGCAATGCTTGACCTTAGCAACTCACTCAGGGCCCACCACAATCCTTATGACACAAAAGGGAGAGCCCACAGAAGTTGACACTTGTCAGCTTTTTTGAGTTATAACAGAACATGTGGCACATTTTGTAGCTTTGAAACTTATTAGAAACTATGTCCTAGGAGATGACACTTGGCAGCTTCCACTTCGACTCTATAAGGGACACGTGGCGGCTTTCGTTGCACTTTGTCTTTTTCCATCGGGTGTTTTTCCATGGGCTTTTCCTTCGGATAAAAAGTTTGAAGGAATTCCTTCGAGCAATTTGTCTGAAGGAAAGCTTCTATTCCTCAGCCATTTATTCCTTTCAATTTCTTTGGGCTTTCTTCTCGAGTGAATTCCTTCGAACAAAATGTTCGAAGGAATTTTGCCTTAACCATTTTTCTAAGGAAAATCTTCCCGAAGTCTAACGACTCTTTCACTTAATAATTTCTTTCAGACAAAAAGTCTTATCTTTTTTGTCTTCTCTTTGACCCTTGAACCAATGTTGCCTGCCCTCCGCAAGGGCATTTGTTCCTTCGGCCTTAGGGCAGCCCCTTGAACCTGTCGATTGAACTGACTGATTAAACCAAGCTTGGTTCAACAGTTCAATGGTTCAATTGGTTCAATCTATTTATTTGGCTAAGTCCTTTTGATCTTTTAAACCAAATGCATTGAACCATTTGGTCATTGAACCCATTGAACTATCGAACCAAAATGGTTCAAGGTTCAATAGTTCAACTATTTAAGCCTTTGTTTTTTGTTAAGTGTTTGAAGCCGTGGAACCTTGAAATGGTTAAACTTTGAACCTTGACAAAGCACTTAACTCTTGCTGATGACGTTGAACCTTTGAACTCATTAAACCCATTGAACCAAAATGGTTCAAGGTTCAACGATTCAATGGTTCAATCCTTGATTAGAAGCTTGCCGATTTTGATTGAACCAAGTCATTGAACCAATCCTAAAAATGACTAAGTGTTAGAAACTTATTCTTTTGATTAAAATCACCTGCAAAAGCCTTTGAACCTGTTGAACCTGCTAATTTCAAGTATGTTGAGTCCGTAGAAACATATCTACAGAGTCCATAGATTTAAGCAAAGGCCTTGAAAAATGAAGAACTTGAATTCTCAGAGCAATTTTTGAAAAGGGAAGAGACAATTTTGGTCTTGCAGGACCAAAATAGTTCATATGTTGTCCTGAAAAATGAGTGATATTTTTTGGAGACAACAGTTGGCTCCAATTGGGGAACTTCCTTCAATTGAAAACTTGAAACAGCTGAGGGGAGTAAAAACTAGAATCTCCAGTGCCTTTGAAGTATGCCATTGGGCTATGGAGTCATGCTACCCAAAAATAAAGATGCCAAAAATAAAAATGAACAACACAAAATAGAACTAAAGACTATACAAATATACATATATACAAGTGAACTTATCTGATACTTCAAGAATTGAAGTGATTCAGACGCTGCCCATTGTGAGACAATAAAAATAGTGTTTTATCTTGATAAACTAGCAAAAAACTATTTTGTCCCTAGAATCGGTGATGGGTGAATGGAACTCTCCACCAAGAATCACATTTTCTGTGCATTCCTTTTGGTTCTCTGTTCTTGCCCCGTGGCAAGGCATGGTCTCCAATCTGAAAACCATAAATCTTTGCTCCCTTGGCGAAGAGTTTATTTTCCTGACTTTGGCATGCAACAGTATGGCCCACTACCATAGCTTATTTTTCTTTTGGTTCAGTTCAGTGCATGATTTGATTATTAGCATCAAACAGCTAACAAACCACTGGCTCAGCACCTCCTTTGGTGTGAAGAAGTTTGACACCTTTGTCTTGAGTAGCTTTCAACCTGAGTAATAGAGATTCATACTCGGTAGTGTTATTGGTGTTGTTGAACTGCAACTCATGTGAAGGAGGAATAATATCTCCTTGAGGAGATATCAACACCATCCCAGCTCTAGTATCGGTAGAGGAATTATTGCCATCAAATTCTCAGATCCAAACATCATCAGAAACTGATCTTCTATCAAATTTTTTTTCATTAGACATGGAAGATCATTTTTCATCTATGATGCACCTTACTAATTATTTTGTTGTCTTGCTTGAATCAATTTTTAGATTGCCACCTATAGGGCTTTTATCTACTGAAACATGAACATCCTCAATAGTCAAGAAGTAATTACCCCTGCCTAAAGACTCAAATAGAATCTGAGCTTCAAGTGCTGATGTCTGAGTGATAACATATTTTTTCTCCTTTTCAAGGAGTAGCCTCTTCATGATGCCTTTGACAGGGATCCTTGCCTCAGATAGGTCCATGCTCAACTTGCCACCCACATCCTTGAAAAAATTTCATCCCAACAGAATGTTGTATGAGGCTGGGACGTCGACCACCAGGACTGTCATCTTAATTTTTTTTTCAGGAATGCTACAAATGCAAATTGGGCATCCTTGATCTATCCCAGTAATGGCACTTGTTTATTCTCTATGGAGAACCATCTACCAAATATTTTGGTCAGTGTAAAACTAAGAGATTCTGCCACTTTGGTAGGCATGTCATTATCAAATGCACTAGAATCAATAATGCAGTTGCTTAGTTTGTGACTGTTTATCAACAGGGAAACATAGAAAGGCTCTATTTTTCCAGGGGCAATAGGAGGAGTGGTGACAAGATTGTTTGGGATGGGCATGTTCTTTAGGGGATCATGAGTTACCTTTTTAATCTCTTATTTTATAGGGATGGATGTATTCTTCACACACTCCACCAACCTATCCAACTGCTCAGGGTTGGCTTGTAGGAATTCAAATTCAATCATTTAAATTTTGATTTTTTGACATGGTCAATTATGTCAAATGACTCAAATGAACTAAGAAGAAAGGATGGGAGTTCATCCTTTTAGTTTTTAAGAGGGAAGACTAATCTATGAATTTGAAGTAGAAGGTGTAGGGATATTTGATGTACTTATCTTCTTAGCAATCACCAGGTCCTTTGGCTAGAAAGGCAGAGTGGTCCCATGTTTACCAATTGAAATTGTTGGTTGAGATCACTCCTCTATCTTTTCTTTATCAGCTTGCTGGGTTGACTGGTTCTTGGACTAGGTGAACATTGTGTATGATCCCTCAACTGCTTCACCTTTACTTCTAGGTTCATCCTAGTAATTTAGAAAACCAATGTGGGAGTCACCAACTGACTCTTCTTGACCCTTTGTAAAGAGATCAGCATCATTTTCTTGATCAAACTTAGGTTGGAAAGAGAAATCATGTTCAGTTTCTAGATATGCAACTACTGAGTTATTTGGAGGTGCTTCAAGGTTAAGGTTCCTCTGTGAGGGAGGAAGATGATTTAGTTACCCTTGACTTCTAGCAGCATTGCCTTGATATGGCTGGTTCTAAAATGTCCTCCTTGGCATATCTCGATAAGGAGGAGCAGACATACCTTGGGCCACTTATCTTTTCAAGGCTAGCAGTTTATTTGATGGCTTTTACACCATTTGGTCAGTGGTGCTTGTAGATGAATATTCAGAAGATGAAGAGGGTTTACCTCTATTTGGGTCTCTCCTTATCTTTTTAGCCAAGATAAGGTCATCTTCTACCTTAGTAGCCAAGTCTTGAGCAGCAGCAAGGTCTATGTGTCTAGCTCATCTCAATAAAAAACTCACTTTAAGCAGTTGTGAGTTGATGAAGAAATACTTGAGATTCTCAAGTGTCAGTTGGGCAATCATGGGAATCCTGTTCCTCAGCTTGTCAAACTTGGCAATGAAGTCCCTCATAGGTTCATGGGGCTCCTTCTTCATTTATGTGAGCTAGGCCAGCAAGGCATGTGCATCTTTTGTAGGCTTGAACCTTGATTTGAATTTGGCTTTGAGTGTGTCCCAATCAGTCACTGATCAAGCTTGTAGATGGTAGAACCAGTCTACAGCAGTGCCTTGTAGTGTTTCTACGAAAAGCCTAACTACCACATCCTCAAATTCTATGCCTATCACACCACAGGCTATGTTGAAGGAAGTAATATGTTCATCAAGGTGAACTTTTCTATCACCAAAAAATTTGGAGAAATTCTTCCTTGAACTGCATGGAAGCGCATGTAGAGGTAGGGTCAAATTTAGTGCACCAAAAGAGTTACCCCATGGGCCTTGAGCCATGATTTGATTATGTAGAAGTGGGATTACAAATCTAGGTGGAGTATGGATAGGTAAAGCTTTACTAACAACAGAAAAAAAGCTCTACCTTGTGTTGGAGACCTAGTATGGGTAGGAAGAAGACTCGTAGTTCGTTGAAGGTGAGGTTGTGAAAAAAACAAATCAAAATTGCTCTACTACACCAACTGAAAAATAGGGTCAACAACACCTTGAGATTTTTAGCTTCTTGTATATCATGGAGCTACTAGATTGTAAGACAAAAATGAGAAAGAACTGGTCCTACTTCAACTTGAAGCTTGAGACTTCAAACTGCGCGCTCTTCCCCAATGGATTTGGTTTGCAGACTAGATTATATAATGGAGATGGAGGAAGATGGTAAGGCTATAATGATAATGGGTAAGACACAGAATGGAGTCACCAGAGTCTATAATGGATAAGAGTAGAGATTGCTTCAATCTAAAACTTGAGGCTTTAGATTGCACATTCATCCCCAGCGAAGTCACCAAAAAGACTATTGAGTGAATATTTTATCAGTGAGTTGTCTGATTGAGCAAAATAGGTCTTATCATCCATAGCAAGGGAGATTGGTCAGCCCAGTGTGCAGGTTTACTACATCAAAGGTTCCTTATAAATATGCAAGAGCTATATATTATAAATATAAGTAGAAAATAACACTCAGGGGTGGGATACACCATCCATCTCTCTTCTTTTAGATATGATTTTCACAAATAAAGGAGAAAATCTTGGTGAAAACACTGAAGGCACTTCTCTTCTTTCAAAAGTGGTCTTACAGGGAACTACAAGAGTTCTTTCATGTATGATAAGTGACTGGTAATAGCGTGTAATAACTAGTAGAATGAAGTGTAGCACAAAGTCTCCACTTTAGCTACCCAAAGAGTGAGATACAAAGGATAATGGAGGCACAAAGTCATCCCAAAATCCTCAACACAGAAATAAAAATATAAAAACACACACTGAAGACAACTATAATAGCACAAAGTCTGCAAGTAACTGACTTTAGGACATCTTCCTTATCACCTCCACTAGTTCTACTTGTTAGATTAAATAAATAAGAATGCATCTAGAAGATAGACATAAGCACAATCTCTTAAAATGGCACAAGCTATGACAGCACAAAGTCTATAAGTAACTTTCCTTTTTATTTAGATAAAATAATATGAATAATAATTTGAGCTTAAAGTCTCAATATTCGCCTTTCAATTTGGGCAGAGTTTTGCTTTTGTGATCTAAAAGATCTCTTTTGCATAAAATGAGAGATTACAATATATAGCACTCCAAAAAAGACTTAGGCACTTGTTTTCATGAAAAAGGCCTATGCTAAATTGAATGCCTTAAATATCTATGTAAGGGCCATGTTGGAATAGGTCATCGACCTTGACTTTGGCATTCTAAATCATCTCAAATGTCTCCTAAGCATGGGTTGTCTGGTCTTCTTTATGATGCTTACACAGTTTTCCATTCACCTTTACTCAAAGGGGAAAAAATAGGTCACGCCATTGAATACTCACGTCCTCTGATGTCCACCTAGTGGACTATTCCACCTACTAGAAATAACTCTCCTATAGATATTTCTGGATTTCTTATTGCATTTTGTCTCTTCCTGGTGATCTGAGCTCTCAGGTTATCATCTCACTTTCTATTGGCTCTTTCAGCTCCTTCTTTGGTTGTTTGCTGAGTTTGTTCTTAGGGTCCATGCTATTGTTTCTTTATCTCCTTCAAATAAAATGTCTAAAGGAATTCCTTGGCTCTGCATCTTTGACAAGTGGCAAGTTTTGTTATTATGAATCTTATTAGAAATTTATGGAAAATGGGATCCATGACACTTCTTACTTGAGTAGCTTTAAAAAGGGGAATGCAGATACAGACACTTGTCACATTTTGCTGAGTTATAACGAGACACGTGGCGTGTTCCACTTAACTTATAAAAGCTTTAGAAACCTTTTGAGAGTCCTGCAGAAGATGACATGTGGCATCTTTCACTCTACTTTAGAAATAATATAAAAACATTCAGGACTCATTCAGATTCACATGGTTGATGCCACTTGTCACGCTCTACTTGACCTTAGCAACTCACTCGAGGCCCATCACAGTCCTTACAACACAAAAGGGAGAGATGGTAGATGTTGATACTTGTTGGCTTCTGCTGAGTTATAATAGAACATGTGGCATGTTCTAAAATTTTAAAACTTATTAGAAACTGTGTCCTGATAGATGACACTTGGTAGCTTCCACTTTGACTCTATAAGGGACATGTGGTAGCTTTCACTGCACTTTGTCTCTTTCCATCGGGCATTTTTCTATGGGCTTTTCTTTCAGACAAAAAGTCTAAAGGAATTCCTTTAGGCAATTTGTTCGAAGAAAACCTTTTGTTCCTTAGCCATTTGTTCCTTTCAATTTCTTCAGGCTTTCTTCCCAAGTGAATTCCTTCAGACAAAATGTCTGAAGGAATTTTGCCTTAACCATTTTGCTCAAAAAAATCTTCTCGAAGTCTAATGGCTCTTTCACTTAATAATTTCCTTCAGACAAAAAGTTTGAAGGAAATGTTCCCTAATGGCCTTTGAACAAATCTAAAAGAATTCTATCTTTTTTGTCTTCTCTTTGACCCTTGAACCAATGTTTCCTTCCCTCCACAAGGGCATTTGTTCCTTCAGCCCTAGGGCAGCCCCTTGAACCTATCGATTGAACTGACCAAGTGAACCAAGCTTGATTCAACAGTTCAATGGTTCAATTGGTTCAATCTCTTTATTTGGCTAAGTCCTTTTGATCTTTTGAACCAAATGTGTTGAACCATTTGGTCGTTGAACCCATTGAACCATCGAACCAAAATAGTTCAAGGTTCAATGGATCAATGGTTCAAGCCTTTATTTTTCATTAAGTGTTTAAAGCTATGGAACCTTGAAATGGTTAAACTTTGAACCTTGACAAAGCACTTAACTCTTACTGATGATGTTGAACCTTTGAACCCATTGAACCCGTTGAACTAAAATGGTTCAAGGTTCAATGGTTATATGGTTCAATGGTTCAATCCTTGCTAGAAGCTTGATGATGGACATTTTTTATTGAACCAAGTCATTGAACCAATCCTAAAAATGACTAAGTGTTGGAAACTTGATCTTTTGATTGAACTCGCCTGCAGAAGCCTTTGAACCTATTAAACTTGCTAGTTTCAAGCATGTTGAGTCCATAGAAACATATCTACAGAATCCATAGATTTAAGCAAAAGCTTTGAAAAATGAAGAACTTGAATGCTCAGAGCAATTTTTGAAAAGGGAAGAGATAATTTTGGTCTTGCAGGACCAAAATAGTTCATATGTTGTCCCGAAAAATGAGTGACATTTTTTGGGGACAACAGTGTTAATAGAGTTGTTGTAGGTTTATTGGCTAAGGATGAGTGAAGAGGTCTAAAGTGATCCAAAATGGTGTTTTGGATGTATTTATTGTATATGTAAGATTGAGAGAGTGTAAAGGGTTGAAGAGAAGTTTTATACATTATTTCTCCATCATATTGAAAGACAATCAAAGTTCTAGAGTTATTGATTTCATAGGTGTTGTGTGGGTGTTCAACATCTAGAACAAGTTAGTTCTTGTTCATACTTATGGGTGGGTGATCCTTATGAAGTGGGTGCTTCACTAAAAGGTCTCATATTTGTGATCATATTATAGGATGAGTAGTCCATGTGCTTGCAAGCTTGAGAGTGGGTTTTATTCCCCATGAGGGTTTCCCATAGAATTTATGTGTTGTGTGTGATCTTACATCATATTTCTTATCCATTATCATGAATATCTTATATGCTTTATGAATGTTTGTGTCCATTGATTCAGATATTGAAAGGATTACAACTGAATTTTGAAATATCTTGCATCACTAATTCATCCCCTCTCTCAGTGATTGTACCTCTAATAATTGGTATCAGAGCATGACCTTCATTACACGTTTAACCACTTGAAATTGATCTAAGGTACAATATAACTAGTCAAAAAATTTAAAGTTTTTTTACAAAAAAATCACCATTGTTTAATGGGTTAAATTATGCTTTCTAGAGTACAAGGATGAGGACATACATCACGTCTCTAGGGTTTGATATTTGGCAATCTATCATGGATGGTTATACTACACCAACTACTCATCTAACTAGTGTTGCTAACAAGAATTTGAGTGATAATAATTATAAAGCTATGAATGCTATCATTTGTGGTCTATTCGATCCTGAGTTTACCAAAGTGATCCACTATAAGTCTACCAAGGAAATTTTGGTCAAATTACATACTATTTATGAAGGAGATTCAAAGGTAAAATTGGCTAAGTTTCAGACCTATCAAAGACAATTTGAATGTCTTAGAATGAAGTAATATGATATGGTGGCATGCTATCTTCTAAGGTTTGATGAGGTAGTAAACATGATCATAGATATTAGAGAGGTGATTGATGAAGCTAATATAGTACAAAGGGTATTGAGATCTCTTACACTCAAGTTTGATTCAAAGGTTTTTGTTATAGAAGATAGTCATGATCTCACTCAGATGAATATGGATGAACTGTATGGCATCCTTACTACCTATAAGATGAGATTTGATGAAGACAAACCTCCTAAAAAGGAAGAATTCATCAAGGTGATCAACAAGACAAAATCTAAGAAGAACAAGTTAAGTCTTGAATATTTTGATCTTAATGAAGATCAACTTGAAGCTGTGATTGTAAGAAAATTGAATTTAGGATTAGGTAAGCATGAAATCAAACTTCCTTTTAAATATTTTTCATGTAGTAAAGTTGGTCATTTTTCAACTAGATGTCCAAGTAGAGATAATTTTGAACACAAAGAAGCTTATAAGGAATCTCATGAGGATGAACACAAGAAATTTGAGAGTCCTAACAAGTACAAAAAGTTCTTTAGTAAGAAAAATAGAAATAAATAACCATAAAAAGGTAGTAAGATCATTTACCATGAATAAGATAGTAACTCGTCTATAGAAGAAGTAAAAACATATGATAGTGATGATTCTTTTCATAATGAGGACAAAGATATATTTTTCATGGATTTTAGTGATGATGATGGTGAATGTTCTTTAAGTAGATATTTCTTTGGAAAATATAAATCAAAGGAAGAAGATGAGAAAGTCACTCTTGAAGATAAATATATAGATACTATGGAATAAATTAAGATAGTACAAAGAAAGAATAAAAAACAATGTTTCTTGATCAAATTCCATGAGGATCAAATTGGAATTTTTGAAGGAAGGTTGAGTAATGAACTCAAGGAGCATGATGAGATCACACATCAGCTTAAAACTCAATTTTGTACTCTTAATGAAAAAGTAAAGAGTAAGGATGAAGAGTGTATCATATATCAAACAAAGATAGAGTCTTTGTAGATGAAAGTAAATCAAGCTATGAGAAAATATATAGCTGATGATTTAAATACTAAGGATGAATTGATGAATGCTCTTGAAGATCTAAATATTGAGAAGAATAATAATAAGAAAATGATGTCACAAATCAAGGACTATGAAGAAAAATTCAGTGTGTTTGAATCAAGAATTAATGATGACACCAGGGAATAAGAAGACACTATAAATCATCTCAATAGTCAATTAGAAACTATGTCTACAAGTCTAAAATATAAATAAGATGAGTGATTAAGGTATGTGATTGAATTTGAGTCATTAAAATATGAATTAGACAAGACATCTTGTAAAGTGAAATCATTTATGAAGTATGAAAAGAGCACAAATGATCTTGATAATATTCTGAGTAATAAAAAGAATGCTAGTGATGGATATATTCTTAGATACAAATAAGAATAAAATCATGTAACTCAAGACAAGATAAAGGCTGATGTGAACAAGGACAATCAGACATTAGAGATAAATCATCAATCAAGGAATGAAGGTATGGGCAGAATGAAGACAAATCAGATTAGACAGCCAAATGCTATGAGGTATGTAAATTTTAATGGTCATTATTACTCTTACAATCAGTTTGGCCATAGGTCAAAAGATTTTAAAATATCCTCAAGGGATGAATTTGAATGGAATTATGAGCAAGACAATGACAAGCATGAAGAACATCATCACTCAAGATAGTCAGCAAGTTCATAAAGAAAGAATGACATAATTTGCTACAAGTATCAAGGGTTTGGTCATATTGTAAAGTTTTTTAATATCTTCATCAAGAGACCAAACGATCAGTTACATGAAATAATTTATGAAATTTCAAGGAATCATCATATATCTCAATCATAATATATGTACAATTTGAGAAACCTCATGTGTTTTAAATGTCATGAGAGAGGTCACATATCAAGGTTCTGCAAGAATGATGAGTATTCTACTTCAAAAATTATCAATTATGTCATAAAGAGAAGGAGACATAGTGAATGGAAGCCTAAGGAGGTAAATAAAAAATAGGATCAAAGTGGATTATTTGTCATGATAGAACAAGGAACAAATTCAATTATCAAGTAACAAGTCTTATCTTCCCAAATAGACAAGGAAATCAAGCAGGATCCTGATATAAAAGAAAAGAATAAGGTTGAGAACTCATTTGAAATCAATATCAAGATGAGAAAGGACTGTAATTAAATTAAAATCATGGATATATGGGAGTCTCTTGAGTTTTGGGATCTATAGTCCCTCTATGAAAAGCAGGTGTCTCTATCTACTTAGGAGACATAATTATTATGTGGAGTATGTATGCTCTAGATGATGATCAAAATGCCAATCAATAAAAAGGTATGTTCTCTTCAATTTGATAATATGTAAGATGTGTTTGGCCAATGGGAGCTAACTTAGTTAGCTTGATTGGCATGAAGAGATATACATGATGTGAGGGGGAGCACATGTGAGGTGTTCGAGTCATGGTGGAGATGTGAAGAAGTTTACTATAGTTGTGAATTTAAAGAAGATTAATATGATGACTTGATCAAACCAAGTCATGTGTTTTGACAAGGTATTGAATCTTCATACATGAGCAAAGAGATATTGTGAGTTCTATAGATAGACAAGTCCAAGGATCATAAAAGCCCAAGTTCATATTGGTGTATGTCAAAAAATAGCTGACATGAGATGAAACATGATATTAGGGGGAGACTTATAAGCTCTTTGAGTAGCTTGACAAATCCAAAGATTAGAGAAGTCCAAATTGGTGAATTTCAAAGGGGGAACAATTGATTCATATGCCTAAAATAATGTAAGTATCTTGAGCATATTAAATAGTATTTGAATACATACATGATGTTAAGGAATGATTGTTAGCATGTTGAGAAAGATACCATTTGTCATTAACATCAAAAGGGGAGAAATATCAAAATGGAGGAGTTGTTTAGATTGAGATAAGTCATTATGAGGTTGTTTTTCCATCAATGACAAATGGGGTGTTGTTGGATATGGTCATTGATGTCTTAGGTTATCATTAATGTCAAAGAGACCTTATGGTACTAGTGCACAAATGACAAAGAAGTTATTTTTGATAGATTGGAGAGATATGGAACTTGTGTAGGTTTGTAAGGATAAAGAAGAGGTTGTGAATCATCCATAAATGTCTTGGTGAAGCTCTAGTATTGCATTTGATCATTTGGAAAAAGAAACATGCATCTTATAGCTTAATATAATCTAGACCATCACTGCACATCGTTCATATATGAATGAACTAGTAAGTTTGTGCATTTAATGTAGGTACTTAAAAAGTCAACAGTGGTAAAAGGTTTTCATGGATATATTTTTATAGTTCCATGAAGGTAACTTGAAGATTTGGATTCTTGAAGTGTTTTATAACTCAATATATAAACCTTCAAAGTTAATCTAGCAGATTGTAATGGGCTAGAGACAGTCAAGTTTATTTGCATTGAATTTTGGGGTAAATTAGTTAAGATAGATCCAATGGTGCGCATGTAATTGTAAAAACCAAGATCAATGGTGTGTATTAAGTCAATATGTTAGTATAATGCTTAGAAGGCATGTGGAGCTACCAAGAGGAAAAAGGCCATTGGATATTGACTACAGGGTGTGTAAAAAGCATGTAGATCTGACGAGTGGAAAAATACCATTAAAGATTGACTATAGAGTGTGCAGAAGACATGTGGAACTACCAAGTGGTTAAAGATCAATAGAGATTGATTGCAGGGTGTGTAGAAGGCATGTAGATTTGTCAAGTGAAACAATATTAGAAGTGAGGATAGAATATCAACATGAGATTATTCATACAGATGGAGATTGATGGTGCGTATTAATTCAAATAGTCAAGTGATCAGAAAAAATATAAGACTATCAAGTGACACAAAATCAAAGACTGACAATAATGTGCTCAGAAGGCATGCAAGGGTGTCAAGTGTCTCAATCATGGAAGCCTATGTCAAGATCAATGGTGAGAGTTAAAGAGTTAAATATAAAAAGCTCATGAGGAGATCGATGAAGTGTGACTGATCAAGCTGAGTGATAATCTTATAGAACAAGTAGTCCATGTGCTTGCAAGTTTAAGAGTGGATTTTATTCCCTATGAGGTTTTCCATTAGAATTCATGTGTTGTGTGTTTGATCTTACATCACATTTCTTATTCATTTTCATGAATATATTGTATGCTTTATGAATGCTTATGGTCATTGATTAAGAGTTTGAAAGGATTACAATTGAAGTTTGAAATATCTTGCATCATTGATTCACCCACCCCCTTCTTAGTGATTGTACCTTTAATAATATTGTATTGTTATTATTATTGAAATTTAATCATGAAGAATTGTAATTACTTACTATTGTACATTGATATTAGTGGTTGTAGACTTGTATCAACCATAGCTGAGTTAATGTAATTACTTTCTATATTTACATTATAAAGTATTCTCATAATATTAGAGATCAGTGATATATGATGTAATATGTTTTATTTACTATTATCATGTATTTAATATTTCATATGATTTTTATTTAGATTATCATGGTGTAATTCTATTTATGTTAATGTGTTTATTTATAAAAAACACATATTTATAGGTTAATCTTAGTGGGGATATTAAATATGGTATCAGATATATGAGTTGAACTCTAAAACCTAATGAGTCCACTAATATTTTCATATCCTTCTGTTGACAGAAGGATGGTGAAAGTTGGAGTTTATAGAGAGGGTCCTTTGAATGTTAATGACATCATGCCTTCATTTGATCCTAGTTGATTTTACACTAAGTAGTCAGCAAAGATGTACCAAATTCACATAGCCATGAATGAGACCAAGGATTGGATTACAACTCTAGAGTAGGTGGTTCATGGCCATGAAGAGGAAGAATAATAGGACATACTTGAAGAGCATTCTACTGAATAGAAAAATCTTTAAGATTTTAGAGCTCTAGTAGTTATGGAGTTAGCTAGAGACATGAAGAAGGTGAACCCACCTAAGTTTAATGGGACTATTTTGGGTGATATATTTTAGGCATGGCTAATTGAGATGGATAATTATTTCAAATTTTGAAACTACTTTGAGGTCACTAAGTTAGTTTTGAGGACATAACAGTTAGCTAGTGAGGTAGCTACATGGTGGGCCAATAAGAGGTTAGAAATTAATCTTAACTCGACCACCACTACTTGGGATTAGTTTATGGCATTATTTAGGTCACATTGGATCCCACAGCTTTAATTTGATTACAAGATCACATATTTATAGAATCTAAAAAGATTGATTTTTCGGTGAATAAGTACTGGGGCACCAAACTTTTAAAGTATGTAACTCAATATCAGGGAGATGAGTGGTTCAAGATAATGAAGTTTATCATGAGTTTTAGGCCCCAAATTAGTGTATAGATGGATGTTCATAGACCTTCTACTATGGACTAGGTCTTTGAGAAGGCAGTCAAATAGGAGTAAAAGTTAAAGTTTCTTTCATAGGCCAAGGACAAGTTCAAGAAAAAGTTCAAAAATTTTAAGTCAACCTTCAAGAAAAAGAATTGGAAACAGAGGAGTGGAGACTCCAAGAAGTAGTATAAAAGTCAAAATGCCAAGTTCAAAAATGATTAAAGTAATAAGAAATAGAGCAATGGATCCAAAGGCAATTTCAAGGGAAACCAACAAAGTGAAATGAAAGGACCACTTGGAGGTTATTTTATTTGCATATATAACCATTATGCTCATGATTATCCTTAGGATAAGTCAAAGGGAAAAGTTCTTAATCCTCAACAGGGTAGTTTACAATAGCAGACTCGTGTAGCAGTCAACAATCAATAAGATGAATATCAAACATTACCCTTTGAGTTATCATGTACTTTATTTGACCGTCTAGTTTCCTATTTGATATATATAGGAGCCATAAAGTATGTCATAGCTCATAAGATGCTTAGTAAGTTAACTAAAAGAGATAGAGTAATGGTAAATGCATGGTCAATTCAATATGGGAATGGCTCAAAAGTCATGGTTGACAAATGTTTAGTTGAAGCAGAGATTAGGTTACCTAAATTCACAATAATTATGGATCTATATGTAGCACCACTAGGGTCATATGATTTGATCTTAAGATTCAACTAGCTTATGAAACATAAATCCAAGGTTGACTGCTACCTGAATAAGGTTGAATGTCTTGATGATTTTAGAAATCAGACATAAATTCAAGGTGAGAAGAGAGGTTGAAGCTTAGGCAGATTTATGCAATGCAGCTTAAGAGGTCTCAAGGAAAAAGGTTCCAAGAATTTATCATCAAGATAAATGAAATTGAGGAACCTAAGGAACCATATCTCAAATATTACCCATGTCTTAGAGATTTTCATGATGTTTTTTTGGAAGAATTTCTAGGTTTGCCTCCTAGATGTGAGTTCAATTTTTCTATTGACATTAAACTTGGTTTAGAACCACACTCTAAGGCACCATACAAAATGACAAAAACTAAGTTGGTTAAATTGAAGTCTCAACTTCAGGAATTGTTAGCAAAAAGGTTGGTTAGGCCAAGTTTGTCACCATGGGTTGCACCAATTATCTTTGTCAATAATAAGGATGGTACCCTTCAACCTTGCATTATTTATAAAATATTTAACAAGGCAACCATCAAAAATAGGTATCTTACAACTCATATAAATTATCTTTTTGATCAAATATGGGAAAAAATAGTATTCTATAAAATTGATCTTAGAGTAGGATACCAATAGTTTAGGACACAAGATGAGGATATTCCAAAGATAGCATTCAAAACTTGGTACAGACACTATGAGTTTACTATGTTACCATTTGGACTGACTAATGCTCCGACAGCATTCATGAATCTCATGAAATATGTGTTTAGAGATTACCTTGATCACTTTGTTCTAGTTTATCTAGATGACATTCTTATCTACTCAAAGAATGAAGAAAACCACCTTCAGTATCTAAAACTAGTTCTACAACGGTTATGGAAGCACAAGATGTATGGTAATTTGTCTAAGTGCACATTTTTTCAAGAAAGTGCAATATTTGGGACATTATTTTGTCGATGGCATATTAATAAATTTGGTAATATTAGATCCATTATGGAATGGCTGACACCAAAGAATGTGCATGAGGTGATAATTTTCATGGGGGTAACAAGATACTATAGGAAGTTTATCTCAAACTTTTCCAAGATAGTTAATTCAATTACTTCCTTGCAACGAGAGAACCATATTTTTTTTTGGTCATAGAATTTCAAAGTAGCTTTCTAAGAGTTGAAAATAAGGTTTACTTCAGCACCAGTGTTAAGATTTCATGACCTTAATTGTTAATTTTTAGTCATCATGGATGCATCAAGGGATGGACTAAGAGCTGTCCTTATGTAGGATGGGGCAGTGGTAGCTTATGAGTCATAGAATAGAAAGCCTTATGAGGTGAACTATGCCTCTCATGACTTGGAACTTGTAGTGATTGTTCATGATTTACTTGTATGACAGCATTATTGATTGGAAAAACCTTTTGAACTCAAGATAGATAACTTGGGACTCAAGTACATTTTCACCCAACTTAATTTGAATGCTCATTAGAGATGTTGGCTTGAGTTCTTATCTGATTATGATTTTGATATCAACGATATCAAAGGCAAAGAAAATCAAGTAGTCAATGCCCTTAATCATAGAAGGTACATAACAACTATAACTACTATCAAGAGTAATTTTAAGGATTAGGTGATTGATTTCTCACCAATAGATAAATTTTATGATTAGGTCCAAAAAACATTGTCTGAGAAAGTTCAAAATCCTCAGTATAAAGGATTGAGATTAGAGAGTGATGGTCTTTTGCATTATAATGAAAAGATATTTATGCTAGATCAAGATAATTTATGGGTCACAGTGCTAAAATAATTTCACAATGCCCCATATTTGGGACATCAACTATACTTCTAGAAGGGAATCAAGAAAGATGTAGCAAATTTTGTGTCACATTATCTAGAATGTTAGAGAGTGAAAGTTAAGCATGTACATCTAGATAAATTATTATATCTGCATGATATACTAAAATGGAAGTGAGAGGTGATCATTATAGATTTTTTTTAAGGTTTAATGATGTCACATAATAGGTATGATATTATCTTGGTAGTTGTTGACATACTAACCAAGGTGGCTCATTTTATACCAGACAATTTGATGGATGATGCACCTATCCTTGACAAGATGTTTAGAAAAGAAGTTTATAGGTTGCATGTATTTCCAAAATAATTATTTTGGATCATGATCTAAATATGACTTCAAGATTTTGGGTAACTCTAAATTTAGCTTTGGTTATGCAACTAAATTTTAGCACATCATATCACCTAAAGACTGACAAATAGATTGAGAGAGTTAATTAGGTGTTAGAAGATATTATTCATATAGATTTTATGGATCAACAATATAAGTGGGATGATTATCTTCCATCAGTTGATTTTTCATATAACAACTCATATCAATCATCTTTAAATATGGTACCATTTGGGGCACTTTACGGGAGAAGATGCAAGACATCCATAAATTGGGATAGGTTGGATGATAGGGTAGTATTTAGACCTAAGATGCTCTCAAAAATGAAAGAGCAAGTTAGATTAGTCAGGAAGAGATTGGCCAAGGCCAACGATAGGCAAAAAATTTATGCATATTTGAAGAGGATAGAAAGGCATTTTGCAATAGGTGATGAAGTCTTTTTACGCGTTAAACCATATAAGAGCTCAATTAAATTCAAGAAGTTAGAAAAATTATCATTGAGATATGTGAAAAGTGATCAATCTTGTAGTGTATAAGTTTGCATTACCACCATCCCTAGCTCTATTACAAAATGTCTTCCATAGTTCTTATCTTAATAAGTATATAGTTGATTCTATGCATATGTTGTATTTGAATGCTTTGCATGTTATGGATCCTAGAGTGGTCACATTAGAACCAATTAAGGTAATTGACACATAAACTAATTTGTATAATAGAAATATGTCATAGTACAGGGTCCAACGAGACCAATACTCTAATAATAGTGTTAATCTAGAGAATTATGATGAGTTTTATAAGATATTTTCATATTTATTTACTTGATTAGACACTATTATACTATGTTATTTTTTTGTTGAATAATATTTTTAATTCAAAACTTATTTTTAAATAAGATTCATCTAGGACAATGACTAGCATTGGGAGGAAAGATGTTGCATCTTAATTTTTTGCTAAGCAAATTATTTGATTATTCATAGATATTTATAGTTGACATATTTAATTTAGTTATATTTTTTACTACGCTTTGAGATATATGTTATTATGAAACTGTAGGATATTACTTAGATTACATGTTTAAACTTTTATGAGTTAGTTGTAGTGTATGTGTTTACATTAGAATATGTTGATGTGTTATTTTAATTATATTTTATGTTGTATATTTATCATGTTGATATGATCAAACTACCTACTTGTAGTGAGGTTGATGTAAGAGAACTCATCTCTCAAAGGGTGTCAGATGGAGAACATTATCAAAGAGGGTGGTGTATATGGAGATCTTGCAAGATGATAGATAAACTGGCAAGAACCTTGCATACACGACAATATTTAGCATATGTTAAAATGCATAATGAAATGAGTAACATAGTGTGTTTATTTTTTATTGCATTAAATAGTTGATTTCTAAGGTTTGTTAGTATAATTTAAATAGCTTAATGAATTCATTTTGTATAATTGTTATGTTTGATCATTAATGCTAGTGGAAACATTATTAGCATAATTAAATTTAAAATTTAGATTATTAGTTGATGAAATTATCATTAAAATTTTATGGCAATAAATGATGATTAATCAATTTTAAAAAATTATGATTTTTTAATAAATAATGTTAAAAATAAATAAAAATTTAAGGAATTTTCATTGAGAGGGGAAAAAAAGGACCTAAAATTAGGAAAATCAAAAAGAAATAAATACATTAAAAATAACAAAAAAAAAAGAAAAACAAAAAAAATCAAAAACATAGAAAAATCTTTTAAAACAGAAAAGACTATGCCTACTTAAAGAAAAATATTTTTGGAGAAGAAATTTATTATAATAATTTTAAAAAGGAGAATTGAAAAGGAAAAAAGGGAGCATATCACAAGAAACAAAACACAGAAGAAGCATTGGAAAGAGGAAAAGCAAGGCCAAGCATAATACCGGTTGTCAGGTAGGCCATGCCATTAAATTTATGAAATTATCTCTATGTTTGTGAAAATTAATCTAGTTTGGGTGTATGATTTTCATGGAATGAATTTGTAAATCATAACAACATTGAATGAGTAAATATATATAATTATCATTCACATCGACTCATAGTTAGGCATCACCCAAGTAGAATGACTCAACCAAAATAATAAAATAGAGGCCTTTAACAGACTAAGATGCCAAACTCCACATATTAAGGTGACTTGAATAAATCAAAAAATAATTTTTTAGCTTAGGTAATTCTACTTAGTCAATAGACCTATGTATATTCTTTAATGCATGGTATATCAAGCTAAAATATTCTCTGTAGTTTTGTTTAGAAGTGCTAAGATTTAATAATGGTTAATTATGTGAGGCATCAATCTACATGTTCTCTACTCAGTGAATTTGTAATATATATACTTTTGTATAATGATTGGTATGGCTATAACTAATTAGACATATTTGAATAAATATATCTGAATAATAATTATAAAACTGAATAAACTATCTATATATTGGCACCACATAGCATCAATCTGTATTTGGACAAAAGACAAATATGTAGATACTAATAATAGAATCCTAGTTAGGCATCACTATATATTTAATTTGTAGCTGATTATGATATATATATATATATATATATATATATATATATATATATATATATATATATATATATATATATATATATATATAAAATTGTGGCATCATTGTGTATCCTAGAAGTGAATATTGTTAACTAATATACATTAATACATCACTATATAGTATAAATCTCATATATATATATATATATATATATATATATATATATATATATATATTAGATCGTTGATATTTTATTTCTAACTTATACAAGGAAAAATGAATTGTTGAAGTTTAATTTATAGCTTATGTATTATATTGGCATCGCTAAAGTTTAATTTATAGCTTATGTAATATATTTGCATCATTTTAGTTAGCAATTAGCCTGTATCATAAGCAAAAGGTCGTTGCATATTTCAATCTCATCTTGTGTAACATATTGAAAATGCCATCACTATATTTTATATTAAGGATTATTGTTAATCATAGTAAAAATGGTGTCACTGAAATTAATTCTAAACCTTTGTTTTGAGTATATATATATATATATATATATATCCTTCATCTTTTGGACTTTTTTTAGTGAAATTAATTAGTAATGATTTGGTGTATTTTATAAGATTAAAAGTACAATGGATCAAAAAAAAGTTATATAGTTATGTGAACCCAAAAAATAACTAAATTCATAAATAATAATATGCTGAGAGTTCTTGTATATGCTATCCTATATCACTGAACTTTTAACTTAAGTATATATGGACTCATACAAAAGCCACAAAATTGACTAAGCATGATTGCTAGATTATAAAACATAGTCAATATATTCGATATCTAAAGGGTTGAATAACCTAATGAAAATATCATTTAGGAATATTGATAACTATAGGTGTTATGTGTGGTTATTATATTGATAATCCTCCAAGTGTTTAATGAGGTATGGAAAGGATATAAAAATCAACAAAGTCTTCATTATGATATGTACGAGTTTCTTATTATATATAACTTGTGAGTCAAAAAACATGTTGTGTAAATGTAACCTTAAAATAATTTATGATATGATTAAAGTGAGATATAGGTGTTAATGTGTCTATTAACATATTCATGTACATAGGGGTGTATTTTTACGGTTATAGTTCCACGTGTAGATTATAAACTATAATAAAGAATTATGTATAATAAAACTTAATAAATGTGTGCATCCAAACCCCTAACATATAATAAATGTTAGTTTGAATTATTCTATGTTTTGTGTGAACTGAGATTTATTTAGTTATATCTAGTTATTTGTATAAGAGTTTATGTTTTCATAGATTTATGACTATTTTATTAGACTGATTATGATTTTTAGTAGTTATATTTAAAAATAGGAGATTATGGTAATATGGGTTATCATAGGGTGTGTAGTGTTTGAAAACTAGTTATAATAATTAGAATTTATATTAAAATATGTATTTTTATCTAGATGGTATTAACTATAGTTATTATTTTTAGTATGAGATAGAAAATAATGTAAAATTTATTCATATATTCGATGAAATAAATGTATGTTTTGATTACTCATATGATTAGCACATTATGTGATGTGATTGTTAGTAAGATGTAAATTGTATGAATCTTATGGTTAAATTATGTTTGATCAATCTTGCATTACTGATATTGAGTAAGGGGTGAGATGAATTCTAATGACTTACTAGCATCACAATCTCAGATAAAAGCAATCACATCAAGTGATATGTATGAATTTTTATTGATCTATAGATCACTATTATTTATTATTTTTGAAAACTTTGGCCAAAGTATGCTTATGAGATATTATCATTTCATGAGTATGATTTACATATTTGTGTGATATCTTGCAATAGAACGGTCTTTTTATGATACTCTATATGTTTAGTTTTTAAAATCATATAACACACAGGTACTTGCTTGTCTTTTTAGATTTTTGTGCTATCACTATCTACTCAACCATGAATGGAGAGATTTTTTTCATTGAGTTAGTGTGGGAGATCTATCAAAAATATTCAGATGATGCTCTCCCTCCATATAATAATACTACTTTTGAGATGATATTTGAGATTACCACATATACTTGAATTTATAAACTACACTCTGAGGAAAGCTGTGTATCTTATATGTGCATTGTATTGTATTATACTTATTATTGAAATATTATCATGAAGAGTTATAAGTAATTATTATACATTAACAGTAGTGTCTATAGACTTGTATTAGCCATGGTTGAGTTAATGTAATTACTTTCTATATTTACATTATATAGTGTTATCATGATATTAGAGATCAATGATATATAATGTAAAATGTTTTATTTACTGTTATTTTGCATTGAGTATTTCATATGATCTCTATTTAGATTATCATGGTATAATTTTATTTATTGTATTTTTAAAAAAAATCAGTTATTTTTAGGTAAATCTCAGTGGGGATCTTATATGATGTTACATCTCGATGTTTTTCTAAAAAAATTATTTGACTATCCATGAATATTTATAGTTGACACATTTTATTTGGTTATATTTGTTACTAAACTTTGAGATATATATTATTATGGGATAGTAGGATATTGCTGGGGTTGCATGTTTGCAGTATTGTGAGTTAGTTGTGTATGTGTTTACATTACAAGCATTTTGATGTGTTATTTTAATTATTTTTATGACTTATATTTATCATATTGATATGATATAACTACCTTCTTATTGTGAGGTTGATGTAGGAGAACTCACCCCTTAGAGCATGTCAGAAGGAAAGCATCATCAGAGAGGGTGACTTAGATGGAGATGTCAGAGAATGATAGAGAAACTGATAAAACCTTGTACACACCACAATAGTTATCACATGTTACAATACATAATGAAATAGGTAACATAGTGTGTTTATTTCTAATTGCATTAGATAGTTAATTTATATGGCTCACTAGTATAGTTTAAATAGCTTAATAAATTTATTTTGCATAATTGATACATTTGGTCATTAATGCTACTAGAAACATTATTAGAATAATTAGATTTAAAATTTTGATTATTAGTTGATGAAATTATCATTAAAATATTATGACAATAAAGGATGATTAATCAATTTTAAAAAATTATGGATTTTTTATAAATAATGTTAAAAAAAATAAAATTTAAGAAATTGCCATTGAGACGGAAAAACTAAAGAATAAAAAAAAGAGAAGAATTGTTTAAAATTAAGAAAATACAAAAGAAATAAATACATTAAAATTTAACAAACAAAAAAAATCAAAAACAAAGAAAAACCTTTTAAAAAAAAAAAAAAAAATGCCTATTTAGAGAAAGGGATATTTGGAAAAGAGATTTATCATAAAAATTTTAAAAAGGAGAATTCAAAAATAAAAAATGGAGCATGGTACAAGAAAGAAGACATAAAAGAGCATTGAAAAGAGAAAAACCAAGGTCAAACATAGTACAGACTATCAGGTAGTCTATGCCATTAAATTTATGAATTTATATGTATGCTTACAAAATTAGTAATCTTGTTTGGATGTATGATTTCTGTTAAATGAATTTGTAAATCATAATAGCATTAAATGAGTAAATACATGTAGTTATTATTTGTATCGACTCATAGTCAGGTGTCCCCCAAGTAGAATGACTCAACCAAAATAATAAAATAGAAGCCTTTAGCAGACTAAAATGCCGAACTCTAGTCTATTAAGGCAATTTAAATAAAACAAAAAGCAATTTTAACTCGGGTCATTCTACTTAGTCAATAGAGTCATGTATATACTTCAACGCATGATAAACCAAGCTAAAATGTTGTATGTAGTTTTTTCTGGCAGCGCTAAGATTTAGTAATGGTTAACTATGTGAGGCATCGATCTACATACTCTCTAATGAGTCAATTTGCAATATATTATGTATATATTGGTGCAACATAGCATTGATCTGTATTTGAACAAAATATCAATCTATAATTATTAATCATGAAATCCTAGTTAGGTGTCATTGTATATTTAATTTGTATATATATATATATATATATATATATATATAACCTATTTAAGATATAATGGCATCATTGTAACTTAGAAGTGAATATTGTTAACTAGTATACATTAAGTCATCGCCATATAGTATAACTCTCAATTGTATAAGATAACAGATGGGTTGATATATTGACTAGTTTCCAAATTGGATAGTTAATAGTTTATTTCTAGCCTATACAAGAAAAAATGAGCCGTTGAAGTTTAATTTATAGCTTATATATTATATTGGCATCAATAAAGTTTAATTTATAGCTTATGTTATTATATTGGCATCACTGAAGTTAGCATTCAACCTATATCATAAGCAAAGGGTCGTATATTTCAATCTCATCTTGTGTAACATAGTAAAAATAATACCACTATATTTTATGTTAATGAGAATTGTTAATTATAGTAAAAATGGTGTCACTAAAATTAATTTTCAACCTTTGTTTTAAGTCGCTAGACATTTGAATACATAACCTATTATATATAAATTAGTCACCATATGTATAGATGTATCCCTTATCTTTGAGACATTTTTTTATTGGAATGATTTAGTGGTTTTTAGAAGATTAAAAGTATGATGGATCGAATTGATTTTATATAGTTATGTGAACCTAAACAATAGCCAAATTTGTAAGTAATAATATGCCAGGATTTTTTGTATATGCAGGCCTATATCAGTGAAATTTTAACTTAAGTATATATGGACTCATATAGAAGCTTAAAATTTGACTAAGCATGATTTCTAGATTATAAAACATAGCCAATCTATTCGATATATAAACGGTTGAGTAACCTCATAAAAACATAATTTGAGAGTAATGATAACTATAGGTATTATGTGTGGTTATTATATTAAGAATCTTTTAAGTGTTTAATGAGGTATGAAGAGGATAAAAAACTCAATGTAGTTTTCATTTTGATACGTATGAATTACTTATTATATATAACTTATGAGTCAAAAACATATGGTGTAAATGTAACGTTAATATAAGTTATGATATGCTTAAAGTGAGATATAGGTGTTAATGTGCTTATTAACATATTCATGTATATAGGGTGTATTTTTATATTTATAGTTCTATGGGTGGATTATAAAATATAATAAATAATTAATTTATAATAAAACTTAATGAATGTGTGCATTCAAACCCCTAACATATAACAAATACTAGTTTGGATTGTTCTATGTTTCATGTGAACTGGGACCAGTTTGGTTATATCTATATATTTGTATAAGAGTATATTTCCATAATTTTATGACTATTTTATTAGACTGATTATGGTTCTTAGTAATTATCTTTAAAAACACTAGACTATCGTACTATGAGTTATCATAGGATGTAAAATATTTGAAAATTAATTTGGTATTTAAAATCTATAGTTAAATGTATATTTTTACCTAAATGGTATTAACTGTAGTCATTTTTTTAGTATACGATAAAAAATAGTGTAGTATTCATTCATACATTTAATAGAATAAAAATATGTCTTGATTACTCCTATGATTATCATATTATGTAATGTGTTTACTAGTAAGTTGTAAATTATATGAATCTTGTGTTTAAATAATATTAGATCAATCTTGTATTGTTGATACTGAGTAAAGAGTGAGATGGACTTCACTTGCTTACAGGAGTCATAATGCCAGATGAAGACAATCACATCAAGTGATGTGTATAAATTTTAATTGATTTATATATCACTATTATTTATTATTCTTATAAACTTTAAGCAAAATATATTTAGTGAGACATGATCATTTCATGAGTATGACTTACATGTTTGTGCGATATCTTGTAATATAATAGATTTTTTTATGATACACTGCATGTTTAGTTTTATAAATCATACAACACACGGGTACTCGCTTGTCTCTTTAGATTCATCCGTCATCACTTTATACTCATTCATGAAGAGATGGCCATTTATTGATGGGATTAGTGTGACAGATCGATGGCTCATGGTTGGTGTAGAAAAATACTCAGAGGATTCCCCCTCTCCATAGCAATACTATTTTTAAGATGACACTTGAGATTGCCATAGATACTTGAGTTTAAAAACTATGCTCTGAGATAAACCATGTATCTTATATGTACATTGTATTGTATTGTGATTATTATTAAAATATTAGAATGAAGAGTTGTAATTATTTATTATTGTACATTGAAAGTAGTAGTTATAGACTTGTATCAATCATCACTAAGTTAATATAATTACTTTCTATACTCTCATTATATAGTGTTCTCATGATATTAGAGATAAGTAATATATGATGTAATATGTTTTATTTATTATTATCACTCATTGAATATTTCATATGATCTTTGTTTAGATTATCAAGATGTAATTCTATTTATGATATATGTGTTTATTTATAAAAATAGTATGTATTTATATGTAGATCCCAGTGGGGATCTTACATGATGTTACATTCTGATTCCTCACTAAACAAATTATTCGATTGTCTATGGATATTTATATTTAACATATTTTATTTGGTTGTATTTTTTACTATTGAGATATATGTTGTTATGGGATAATAGGATATTGTTTAGGTTACATTATTGCATTATTGTGAGTTAGTTATAGTGTATGTGTTTACATTAAAAATATATTGATATATTATTTTAGTTTTATTTTATGTTATATATTTGTTATGTTGATATGATCTAACTACATGTTTGTTGTGATTTTGATGTAGGAAAACTCATCCCTTAGAGCGTGTCAAAGAGAAAGCATCATCAAAGAGGGTGATGTCGATGGAGATGTCATAGCATGACATAAAAACTGACAAAAACTATACACACATCATATTAATTAGCAAATGTTAGAATGCATAATGAAATAGGCAACATAGTGTGTTCATTTATGATTTTTTTATATAGTTGATTTTTATGATTTATCAGTATAGTTTAAATATTTTAATGAATTTATTTTGTATAATTGATATGTTTGAACATTAATTATAGTGGAAATATTATTAGCATGGTTAAATTTAAAAACTGGATTATTATTTGATGAAATTGTCATTAAAATTTTATGGTAATAAAAGATTATTAATCAATTTAGAAAAATTAAAGATTTTTGATAAATAATGTTAAAAATAAATAAAATTTAAAAAATTGCCATTAAGAGGAAACAATGAAGAAAAAAAAGAAATATTGATATAAAATTATGAAAATAAAAAAGAAATAAATACATTAAAAAATAAGAAAGTCAAAAATAAAGCAAAATATTTTAAAACATAAACGACTGTGCCTACTTAAAGAAAAGGATTTTTGGAAAAATAAAATTATCACAAAAATTTTAAAAAGGAGAATTGAAAAGGAAAAAAATAGAGCATATCACATGAAAAAAAACAAAGAAGAAGCGTTAGAAAGAGAAAAATCAAGGCCAAGCATAGTATAAGCTGTCAGAGAGGCTTTCCATTAAATTTATGAATTTATCTATATATTTATGAAATCAGTAATCTGATTTGAGTGTATGGTATTTGTAGTTGACACATTTGATTTAGTTATATTTTTTATTAATCTTTGAGATATATGTTGTTATGGGACTGTAAGATATTACTTAGGTTATATATTTGTAATGTTATGAGTTAACTGTAGTGTATGTGTTTATATTACAAAAATATTGATATGTTATTTCAGTTATATTTTATTTTGTATGTTTATCATATTGATATGAATGAACTACTTTCTTATAATAAGGTTGATGCAGTAAAATCATTGTTCAGAAAGTGCCGAAGGGACAGCATCATCAGAGAAGATTTAGATGGAGATGTATGAGGATGATAGATAAATTGACAAGAACCCTACACATACCATAATAGTTACCACATGTTATAATGTATAATGAAATACATAACATAGTGTGTTTATTTCTGATTGCATTAAATAGTTGATTTTTAAAAAATTTCAGTATAGTTTAAATAGCTTAATAAATTTATTTTACATAATTTGTATGTTTGATCATTAATACTAGTGAAAACAATTAAATTTAAAATCTGGATTATTAGTTGATGAAATTATCATTAAAAATTTATGTCAAAAAAAATGATTAATCAATTTTTTTAAATTTCAATTTTTTGATAAATAATGTTAAAAATAAATAAAATTTAAGAAATTGTCATTGAGAGGAAAAACAAATTAAAAAACAAGAAAATCGTATATCAGTAAGAAAATCAAAAATAAATAAATACATTAAAAATAACAAAAACAAAGAAAAATCTTTTAAAACAGAAAAGACTATGCCTACTTAAAGAAATGAATTTTTGGAAAATAAATTAATTATAATAATTTTAAAAAGGAGAATTGAAAAGGAAAAAATGGAGCATAGCACAAGAAAGAAGACAGAAAAAGTATTGGAAAGAGGGAAAATAAGGCCAAACACAGTACAAGCTGCTAGATATGCTGAGCTATTAAATTTATGAATTTATCTATATGTTTATGAAAAGTAATCTGGTTTGGGTGTATGATTTCTATGGAATGAATTTGTAAATAATAATAGCATTGAATGAGTAAATATTTGTAGTTATTATTCATATCAACTCATAGTTAGGCATCACTCAAGTAGAATGACTTAGCCAAAACAATAAAATAAAGACCTTTATCAGACTAAGATGCTAAACTCTAGCTTATTAAGATGATTTGAATAAAGTAGAAAATAATTTTAACTTAGGGCATTCTACTTAGTCAACAAAGTCATGTATATACTTCAACGCATAGTAAAGCAAGCTAAAATATTCTCTGTAGTTTTGTTTGGTAGCACCAAGATTTAGTAATGATTAATTGTGTGAGGCATTGATCTACATGTACTCTATTGAGTCAATTTGTAATATATATAATTTTGTATAATGCAATATATATACTTTTGTCTAATGACTGGCATGGCTAGAACTAATCAGATAGATTTGAATTAAATATATCTAAATAATAATTATAAAACTAAATTTTATATATATATATATATATATATATATATATATATATATATATATATGGGTACAACATAGTGTTGATCTATATTTAGAAAAAAGACCAATTTGTAGATATTAATAATAGAATCCTAGTTAGGAGTCATTGTATATTTAATTTGTAGTTGATTTAATACATAAAGAGTAATTATATATTGTATTGATAGGCTATTTAAGATATAATGGCATCGCTATAATTGTGGTATCACTGTATCTTAGAATGAACACTGTTAACTAGTATATATTAAGCCATCGCTATATAATATAATTCTCAGCCATATAGCATAATAGATGGGTTGATATATATTGATTAGTTTCCAAATTGGATCACTAGTATTTTATTTCTAGCTTATACAAGAAAAAATGAGTCGCTGAAGTTTAATTTATAGCTTATGTATTATATTGGCATCTCTAAATTTTAATTTATAGCTTATGTATTATATTGGTATCGCTGAAGTTAGCACTGAGCTTGTATCATAAGCAAATGGTTGTTGTATATTTCAATCTCATCTTGTGTAACATAGTAAAAATGACATCACTATATTTTGTATTAAGGATTATTATTAATCATAGTAAAAATGTCATCACTTAAATTAATTCTCGACCTCTATTTTGAGTCCCTATCTATTTGAATACACAACCTATTATATATAGAGAAGTCACCATATGTAGATATGTATCCCTTGTCTTTTGGACATATATTCCTTTAGTGGAATAAATTAGCAATGATTTGGTGGATTTTAGAAGATTAAAAGTATGATGGGTTGAATTGCTCTTATATAGTTATGTGAACCCAAACAATAGCTAAATTTGTAAATAATAATATATTGAGAGTTCTTGTATATGTAGGCTTATATCAATGAACTTTTTAACTTGAGTATATATGGACTCATATAGAAGCCTCAAAATTGATTAAACATGAATGTTAGATTATAAACATAGCCAATCTCCTTGATATCTAAACGGTTGATAACTTCACAAAAATTTCATTTGAGAATATTAATAACTGTAGGTTTTATGTGTAGTTATTATATTGAGAATCCTTCAAGTGTTTAATGAGGTGTGGAAATGATAGAAAACCCAACAAAGTCTTCATTATGATATGTACGAGTTGCTTATTATATATAACTTACGAGTCAGAAATATGTGGTGTAAATGTAACTTTAGATAAGTTATGGTATGCTTAAAGTGAGATATATGAGTGTATTTTTATCATTATAGTTTAAATTATGAATTATAAATTATAATAAAGAATTATGTATAATAAAACTTAATGAATGTGTGCATTCAAACCCCAAACATATAACAAATGCTAGTTGATTACTCCTAAGATTAGCATATTATGTGATGTGGTTACCAGTAGGATTTAAATTTTATGAATCTTCTAGTTAAATTATGTTGAATTCGGTCAAGTGGTGTGTATAAATTTTGATTAATATATATATCATTATTATTTATTAATCTAGATAACATTGGCTAAAGTATGTTTAGTGAGACATTATCATTTTATGAGTATGATTTACATATTTGTATGATATTTTTTAATATAATTAGATTTTCTATGATACATTGCATGTTTAGTTTTATAAACCATACAACACATGGGTACTTATTTGTCTCTTTGAATTCCCGTGCCATCTCTATCTACTTTTTTATGAAGGAAAGGTCATTTTCTGATGGAATTAGTGTGGAAGATCATTTGTTCTATGATTGATGTGAAAAAGTGATCAGATGATGCTCTCCCTCTCCACAACAATACCACTTTTGAGACGACACTTGAAATTGCTATAGATACTTGGGTTTGAGAACTATACTCTGAAGGAAGTGATGTATCTTATATGCACAATGTATTGTATTGTATTTATTATTGAAATATTATCATGAAGAGTTGTAATTAATTATTATTTGATATTAATAACAATGGCTATAGACTTATATCAGTCGTGACTGAGTTAAGTAATTACTTTATATATTTACATTATATAGTGTTTTCATGATATTAGAGATCAGTGATATATGATGTAATATGTTTTATTTATTGTTATCATGCATTAAGTATTTTATATGATCTTTGTTTATATTATTGTGGTTTAATTATATTTATGGTATATGTGTTTATTTTTAAAAATCACATATTTTTAGGTAGATCTCAATGGGGATCTTATATGATGTTACATCCCAATTCTTTAGTAATTAAATTATTTGATTATCCATAGATATTTAGGACTAACACATTTGATTTGGTTATATTTTTTACTAAGCTTTGAGATATATGTTGTAATGAGACAGTAGGATATTACTTAGGTTACATGTTTGCATTGATGTGAATTAGTTATAGTGTCTGTGTTTACATTATGAACATGTTGATATGTTATTTTATTTACATTTTATACTATATATTTATCGTGTTGATATGATCTAACTACCTACTTGTTCTGAAGTTAACATAGGAGAACTCATCTCTCAAAGCGTACTGAAGGAAGAGCATCATCGAAAAGGGTGACGTAGATGGAGATGTCAGAGAACAATATAAAAACTAGTAAGAACCCTGCACAAATCAAAGTAAGCACATGTTAGAATGCATAATAAAATGGGTAACATAGTGTGTTTATTTCAGATTGCATTAGAGAGTTGTTTTTTATGGTTTGTCAGTATATTTTAAATATCTTAATGAATTCATTTTATGTAACTTGTATATTTGATTAATAATGCTAGTGGAAACATTATTAGCATAATTAGATTTTAAAAATGTATTAGTAGTTTATGAAATTATCATTAAAACTTTACGGTAATAAAGGATGATTAATCAATTTTGGGGAGGGGGGTGAAGGCAACCGGTGAGGTATTTCCGTTGCGGCTCTGCCGACCCAGGTTCGATTATCCGTCCCCCCCGATCCCGTGGTACCGGTATTAGTCATGTCTAGCCAGCGGCACCGGTCACGGTAAAAAGTTTACCCGGCTTTCAATAAAGTGAAAAAAAGGATGATTAATCAATTTTAAAAAATTATGGATTTTTGATAAATAATGTTAAAAATAAATAAAATTTAGAAAATTGTCGTTTAGAGGAAAAAACAAAGAAAAATAAATAAATGAAAGAAAAGAATGGTCTAAAATCAGGAAAATAAAAAATAAATAAATATATTAAAAATAACAAAAATTAAAAAGAATCAAAAACAAAGAAAAATCTTTTCAAACAGAAAAGACTACGCCTACTTAAAGAAATGGATTTTTAGAAAAAAAATTATCATAAGAATTTTAAAAAAGAGAATTGAAAAGGAAAAAAGAGAGTGTAGTACAAGAAAGAAGACATGGAAGAAGCGTTGGAAAGAGAAAAAGCAAGGCTAAGCACAATATAGGCTGCGAGGTAGGCTTGCCATTAAATTTATGAATTTATCTATATATTCACAAAATTAGTAATCTGGTTTGGGTGTATCATTTTTTTGGAATTAATTTTAAAATCATAATAACATTAAATGATTAAATCTATGTAGTTATTATTTGTATCGACTCATAATCAGACATCACCCAAGTAGAACAACTCAATCAAAACAATAAAATAGAGGCCTTTAGTAGACTAAGATGCCAAAATCTAGCCTATTAAGGCAATTTTGTTGAGGTATGTTACTATTGTTGTGTTGAGGCATCGATGTTGTCATTGATGTCAAAGGTAATTGAGTATCATTGATGTTCCAGAGGTGCTCTTGTGAAGATGCATGATAAGTGATCATGATGGATTAAGCATGATCTAGTATGTCCTTGAGTTCAGAATAAGATCATAAGGTCATTGTTGAAAGAGAGTACTTGTTGTGATAAGGTCATTATTGACCAAGTTCATAAGAAGTCTTTGTGGATCAGAAGTATTGTGAATCCTAGTTTTATCTTGGTGAAGGAATGAATAGTGAAGCTTGGTGAAGTGAGTGAGTTGAGGGTTGTGAGAAGATATGTGGAAGTGATTGATCATGATATAAGGTTATTTTGCATAAGAGTGAGTTTTAAAGTGCATCTACAGTGGCAAGAATGTCTTCAAGGCTTCATGAGTTTAGAGAGAGAATTTGAAGACAACTAACATCTTTTATCTTTATGTCCCGTGTGATCAAGAAGGTTGGTTCAGTCTTGGCAAGAGACCTATATGGTTTGATAAGTCTTGGTCAAAGGAGTATGATGGGAGATGTTGTGTAGGTCTTAGATGTTTGGAGATGAGTTAAAGGTGTCTTGAATATCTCAAATTTGTATGGTGCCTAGTAGCTATGTTTGATGGACTAGTTCTTGAGCATGGATATGGATTATAGAGGCATGATAATGATAATATGGTTCTGTATGGACTTTAATTTATGTAATATAGTGTTTATCATAAGATAAATATGTAAATTTAGTCACATGACTCTCAGATTAAGCCAAAGGGGTAAGTTCTTCATTGGTGGTCTTCTCATGGATCTTATCTTAAGACCCTAGGTGGCATGATTAGGAATCATGATTAGGTTTGGAGTCTTTTGAGTTCATGTGATCATGTTTTGAGGTCTGACATGTTTTTTCAAGTGTGATGGTAAGTTTTTAGGTTTTGAGTTGAAGCAAAAAGCATAAAAAGTGGATTTAAAGTCTCTCATATGTTAGAATGAGGTGTTGCACACTCGAGAAGTATTTTCTCATGCTTATTGTTATGTGTGACTATTGCATGGGAATATGAGCTATAAGGGAGAGATGGAAAATGGTCCTAACAATTATTTCCAATCATTATGAGTTGAATTTAGGGATAGAGCTTTATGAACAAATGTTAAGAATGGAAACTGGTCGAAAACCCTCATAGTGACCCGATATAGAAGATCTTGATGTAAATAGATCAGAATAGATTAGATGATCTATTTTTATGTTTTTGTCATGGATTGAACTCTTACAAGTACCTCCAGGTGGCATTGGTTTGTTAGGTGAGTGAGTGGACCCCATAGAAAAGTGTTTATTTCTCAAAAATTTGGTATAGTAGACAGAGTTAACCAAGTAAATGAATGAAAATAATTAGAGGACAAATTTTGAGACTTTTATTTCATTACCATGGTGGTTTATGATCAGGTTATAAACTTTAAAAATCTTAAAATGGTCATGGAAGTTGACCTATCACTAAAAATTATAGTGAAGAAGACGGTGAGAAAAACCACGCAGAAGTGGGAATGAGATTAGGGAAGTGTTATCATGGAATAGGGTTGAATCCAATAACATAAAAATATTTTTCAAGACTAGTAACACATTTTCATATTGGTTATATGTTTTGGAGGTCAATGAAAATTTTGTTCACAAGATGGCTTGTCTAGTGAAGATGAGACAGTGAAGATGTAAAGTTGAGAGATTGGTTTGTAAGACCAATATTATCACTAGACCATGATATCTTTCTCTGTGAGAGTTACCTAATGATCTCATAATATCATCCACATGAATTAGTAGTCCATAAAAGTGTCCACATATGTATTTCAATTCATAATCATCATGACTGGTCTTCAAAATAGATTGACAAGTCTGAGTAAGATAGTCAGAGTGATGAGTTGAAGGTTTCTGTTAGATTCTCATGAAGGATTAATGTTTATAAATGCATGGGACTTGTGTGTCCTATCCATTATTATTATTATATTGTTTTGTGTTTGTGTAAAATCTTGAAATCCTTTAAGCCAAAATATTTTGTCTAAGTGAGTTAAGAGTGTGTATTGTAAGGCTTTATAATGGATCTATAATTTGAATTATTGAAATAATACCATGATGTTTTTATATATAAGATTGATATATAGGTCTCTTACTTTCATATTAATATTTTTATCATCACAAAAATTCCCGATGCAAGTGTGGAGATTCAAAGGTTCTTGACTGGGTTTTAAAGCTTTCTAGTAGTTTAGAGTGAGCTTTTTGTAGAGGTGTTTATGAGTCTTTGGATACTGAATGATGGAGTATAATGAGTTTTATGATGACCTTGAGGTCATGAAATTTCCATACATATGTTTATTGTTCCTATAATGTATTTTTATAGGTTATTTGAGCTTCATCTTTGAAGATAATATTTTTGGGGTAATTAGGCCTAATAGGTCTTAAAATCCTAATGGTGATTTTAAGGTATGAGAAAAGGATTTGTGACTTCTTGAGCATAGAGAACATTATCTAAGGTTGCTATAAAGTGTTTTAAAGGTTTGAGTTCATTGGTGAGGGCCATCTAGGACATAAAGTCTTTACTCTTATAAAGGAATTAAAACCACTATAAATCATTATAAATGGTGGTTTAAGTATTATATGGTACTAATTACTCCCTATAGCTCATTCTTATGTTTTGAACCAGATCTAAAATTTCATTTTTATATGTAAAAAGGACCTAAGAAGATGACTATACCTTATGGACATGATCAATGGTGGACAAAGGTAAGTAGAAGAGTTGGTTGTTGGTCACAAACATTGAAGGAGTTTGTCCTATGCATTTCAAAGATGATTTTAAGGTCATAAATAAAAAGTATATATGATTTGTATAGTCAATTTGGGTGATGATGTAGGTGTTTGATCATATGACATGACTGATATGTAATGAGGGTTTCAAGACTCCATGGGATAGTAAGACCTAGAAGAGCTTTCATGAAGTGAATGAACTTATAAAGACTTGTAGAGTTCAATGAACATCAAATGGAGTGTTTTGAAATTAACCATGAGGAATTGAAGTGATATAGGTGCTCAAGAAAACTTATATTGTGTGTTACTTGTCTTAACAGTCAAGTGGAACATAGATTGGTCTGCATAACCAATGTCAACATTAGAGCTAAGTTGTTCATGAGAATAGAAATAATATAAGGATCAATAAAGAGTAGGTTAACATGTTATATATGCCTTAAAGAAGATCACAGAGGTTTGAGCTTGAAAAACATAGTAAAACTATGAAAATACAGTGAGTATAAGGTAATTGTAGAGTTGGTTGTTTTGAGTCCTTACCATGTGGAGTTGAGTAATCTTGGTGAGTGTCAAGGTGACAGTATGATCATGTAGTGCATGTATACAATGTATGAGTTACTTGGCAAAGCATGTGAAGTAAAAGGTTGATCAAAGTACTCTTACTTATAGGTTTGATATGCCATAACAATCTTGATAGAGTTTGATGAATGTTTCATATAGAGGTGCTTAATGGTCTTTGTCATGAAGACTGTTTGATAGAGGTCTGCCATAAAGAATGAGGTCTTATAGACCTAACTAATAATTTTGTATGTGGAATTTGTTATGATCTAGTTTGAGACATGATGGCTTGTGAAACATAAAAGGGATATATTGATTCATGAATAATATTTTGATATAACATATGGACATTGAATACATTTGTGTATGGATGACTAAGTTTGTTTCTTTGAAATAATTCTATTGATTGTAGATAGGACTAATGTGTTTAGGTCTCTATGAGGTATAGTTGAATATGGTTGTCATTACTAAGAAGATGCTTTATCAAAGAGGGAGTTAATTCTTCATTTGTTGCTAGATATCAAGTAAGGAGAGTGATGTTTATGTTTATGAGGTATGCATAAGCTTAAAGGGAACATGGTTGAGTACTTCTATGAGTTGAGATCCTATTTAGTTGATCATAAAAAGATTGATCTTATTTGAGGAGAAAAAATCTTTCATGTCCCAAGATCAGATGGTAGTATGGCTAGAGATAACCCTTTGTCATTAATGTCAAAGGGGCAAAAAGACTAGACTGGAAAAAATACCATCTTGAGTAGATGAGAATGATCTACTTTGTTATAATAATTGGTATTAATGACAAATGGGAGATTTTTGAGGTATGTTCTTATTGTTGTGTTGAGGAATTGATGTCAAAGGTAATTAAGTATCATTAATTTCCCAGAGGTACTCTTGTGAAGATGCATGGTAAGTGATCATGATGGCTTAGGCATGATCTAGTAAGTCATTGAGTTTTGCACAAGGTCATAAGGTCATTATTGAAAGAGAGTACTTATTGTGATAAGGTCATTGTTGACCAAACTAATCAAAACAAGTCTTTATGGACAAGATGCATTTTTAATCCTAGTCTTGTCTTGGTGAAGGCATGAATAGTGAAGCTTGGTGAAGTGAGTGAGATGAGACTTGTGAGAAGATATGTGGTAGTGACTGAGCATGGTATAAGGTTTTTTGGCATAAGAGTGAGTTTTAAAGTGCATCTACAATTGCAAGAAGGTCTTAAAATCTTCATGAGTTCAAAGAGAGAGAGAGAATTTGAAGCCAACTAACATCTTTTATTTTTATGTCCTATGTGATCAAGAAGGCTAGTTCAGTCTTGGCAAGAGACCTATATAGTTTGAGAAGTCTTGGTCAAAGAAGAATGATGTGAGATGTTATGAAGGCTATCTTAGATGTTTAGAGATGAGTTATGAAATACATAAAGTGTCTTGAAGATCTGAAAGTGGCATGGTGCCTAGTAGGTATGTTTGATGGACTAGTTCTTGAGCATGGATATGTCTTGTAGAGGCATAATAATGATTATATGGATGTTTATGTACTTGAAGTTGTGCAATACAATGTTGATAATGAGAGAAATATGTAGACTCAGTCACATGACTCTCAGAGTGAGCCAAAGTGGTAAGTTATTCATTGGTGGTGTTGTCACTTGGATTTGCACCCTTTGAGGAGATGTCTCAGCTCTCCTTATCCAAGTGGCATAATTTAAATACCTTCAAGCTATGGGTGAGCCTAATAATGAGGTGAATCTTTAGATAGGGATAGCTCCCTTGATGTACCACATGTAGAACACTATTGTATCTATGATTGGGGGGAAGAGAGAGAGAGAAAACTAAAAGTAAACTATCATGAGAGGTGATACACCAAAATATTTGATGACTACCAACTAGTTGCATGTTACATAGGAGAACAAGGGACTAACCAAACATACACTTCTCCAATCTGTATCTTCTCATATCAATGTTACATTCTGAGGTTGTGATGAATGTTTAAGATAGGAAGACTGGACAAGAGACCTAGAACGACACTATTTGAATATACTAACTCACTTAACCTTGACACATCATAAAACACTTCACATGCCCTGCAATAAGAATCATTCCAACTGTAAATAGGTGAGAGAATGAAACAACAATGTTAAGGAAACAATAAGTCATCACTAAGAAAAATCAATCATCCAAGTAAAACACACTATGAATAGCCATGAAAGATGTAAAAATACATCTTATTGTTGATAAAATGGTATGAAAATGAATAGTACTTCACCATACTCAGGTGGAGCATAAGTTACAAATGCCAAAATATCTAGTTCTTATAGAACTTGAGAGAGAGAGAGGAGAAGAGAGAAGTCCAAAGGTCAAAAAGACACTTGTCAAGCTGATAAAATGAGACAATTTTTTATGGAAAGATATTTATTAATGGAACATGTAAGGTCAAAAGAGACAAGTGGCTTCTCAAGTCATGAAAATCATGAAAAGTGGCATAAAATTCCCTTTGTTGGCTCAAAAAATTGCCTACATGATTTAGCCCTGTTTGAATGTCCCAAAACTAACTAGGGATAGGTATGATGATTAGAATGAGAGTTAAGGCTTTCATACATGCCTCTCCATGCATTAGTTTTAGTCCTATTCATCTGGAGTCTTTTGAATATGAGCTATCACTACCTGCAGTCTAAAAAACTCCTTTTTCAATCACCCTTCACACTTGGCCTCAAAATTGGATTTATTTTTCCATAAAAAATCCATGGGAGAGAGTGGATGACACTTTAAAATACTCTCCATGGCTTTATACTACTTATTTTGACCTTAAAAAGCCATCCACTTGGAGTTTTCACACTTCTCACCATCATGCTCACTATGCCAGTTTTGACTCGTTGAGATGAAGTAGCTAGTAGGAACATTTACAAGTTTGTAAAAAGAATTAAATTAACATGGGGAATTAGTTTGGGTCTTAATATTCCCTCCAAACTTGATTTCATCTCTTGAATGTTCCTAGAACCTACATAATGCATAAAATAGTTTAAAACCCCTATTTTGTACTCCATCCATATAATTTTGTATAACTCAAAGGGATGGTAAGGAACCTAAAAGAGTTCTCTAAAATGTTCAATCACTTTCATGGTCAAAATATCTCACTTTAATATCCCTCCATCCTCTTTTTTCCAATCAAGTCCTTTTAATGGGTTAGCAAGGGTTTTAGGCCTATTTTTGCTCTTAGCCATTATTCATAGAGATCTGATGTCCAACCTTAAATACAATGCCACAAAATGGTTATTCAAGATCCTATCTAAAATCTCCAAATGTCTTAGATATCCATGCAAAGCTTCAAAGAAGATATGATCATCCAAAGTTGTTCCATCAAGATTCTCCTTTCATTTACATAGGCCTAGTGTTGGTTTGAGCCCAAAAATAGCTTCCTTGTGGTTTCTCATGAACTCTAAGAGATTTAAAACGTCTTTTATGATCCCATAATCATGCCTAAATGTATTATAATACATATCCACGGCTTAAAAATGTAAGTGACTTCCCATTTAGCCTTAGGCTTAAACCTTGCCTAATAGGCATGGTTTGTCTTAAAGCCCAAAATCACCTTTTGATGGATTTACCTACATCCCAATGGCTCATACATTTATAAATTCATCCTATAAACATTATAAAATTATTTATAAATCTCACTAAGAGTTAGAATTTAAAGTGACCTACCATTTGGCTTCTAGGCCTAAACCCTGCCTAGTATACTTGATTTGTCTTAACGCCCAAAAATGGATTCTCATGGATTCCCTTAAAATATATATGATTTAAACACACCTAATTTATCTCTATAAACATGTTTCAATCCACTATAGTGCTCACTTTAGGTTAGAAACAAATCTGACCTTCCATTTGGCTTTGGTTTAGAACCTTGCCTAATAGGCCTACCTGCAAGTTTGAGGGTTTAGGCCACCTTGTTTGGATTAATTAATCTATACAAATTTATTCATAATATCCTCTTATACCTCTATTAAACATTAAATGTGTTAGGTGAATATTTTGTCAATCAGCTAACTGATGAGCAAAATAGGTCCTATCAACCACAAGGGAGATTGGTCAGCCAAGTGTGCAAGTTTACTACATCAAAAGGGGACAAATCTCTCCTCTCATCAAGGGGAGGTTCCCTGTTAAATATGAGGAGATATATACTATATAAATAAGTAGAAAATAACACTCAGGGGTAGGATTACACCATCCATCTCTCTTTTTTAAGAGATGATGTTAAAAAATAAAGGAGAAAATCTTGTTGATAATACTGAAGGCACTTCTCTTCTTTCAGAAGTGATCTTGTAGGAAACAGTAGTTCTTTCAGGTAGTGACAAGTAAATACTAACAAAAGGGCACAGTAACTAGTAGAATGAATTGTAACACAAAGTCTACACCAGGGTATACTTTAAGAAACCCCTCCTTTAGAAAAGGTGTAAAAAATTGGCGAAATGTGTAAAACACCTGACAAAAAAAATTATTTTTTGTGGCAAAAAAAATAGTTTACAAAGAAAAAATAATAATCTCCATTGGCGAATCATTCATAGTCTCTCAAACAATGTGTAAAATCTGGGCGAATTGTGTTATTTTAAAACCACAAAAAAATTATACATTAGCGAACAAAAATTAATAATCATAGTAAAATTTTAATTTTTTAGGCACTGGGAATGGGGTGGGATCGGCTTGTGGCACTTTGCGAGAGATATTTTCATACTATTCTATCATGCATACATCCCTTCATGCAGCCTTCATACCTCCTATGATGTCTCCTTGAAATCTTGAAACCCTAAAATATGGCTAAGTTTGAAACCCTGAAACCCTGGAATCTGACTAACTCTGAAATATGATAGGATCCACCAAAACCTAGAATTTGCATTATAGCTCCTAGCGGTCCGAAACCCCTCTCAAACACCATGAAAGTATATAAATAAAATATAACTTAAAGTATAAGAAACTAGATGTCCATTATAAATGTAAACTTATACCGCGAACCCACGTGAAACCCGGCGAACATTCCACATTAAGCGCTACCTGGTCGGTTGCGTGAAAAGTGAATCCTACCAAGCAGAAACTCAAATGAAACATTTGCCTTGGCGATTACAAAGCTAGGCAATCACGAAACCCAAGAAATCTTGGCAACCAAGAAACCATGGAACGGCATAGAAATCGCCAAAAAACACACTGACAAAATGTAAAATTCGCCAAAGTACGAATATTCGCCACTAAAATATTCCCTAGTCTACACCTCAGCTTCCCAAAGAGTGAAAAACAAAGGATAATGGGGGCACAAAGTCATCCCAAGATCCTTCACACAGAAATGAAAAATAGACAAAAAAACTAAAGGCAACTACAAACAGCACAAAGTCTTTCTCATAGTTGGATACATGACACCTTCCTAATTACTTCCACTAGTTCTGCTTATTTCATTAACTAGATGAGAACACATTCAGAAGACAAACATAAGAACAATCTCCTAAAACGATACAAGTTATAACAGCATAAAGGCTGAAAGTGACTTGCTTTCTCATTCAAACAAAAAAATATGATCAACAATCTGAGCTCAAAGTCTCAGTAATCACCTCTCAATTTTGGCAGAGCTTCACTTCTATAATGGAAAGGTCTCTCTTGCATAAAGTAAGAGATTACAATATATAGCAGCCAAGAAAGGCTTGGCGCTTTGTTCCATGGAATGGCCCATGCTGCATTCAATGCCTTGAATGCATTTTCAATTTTTTCAAAGAGGGCCATGTTGGAACAAGGCGGCCACCTTAATTGTGGCATGTTGACTTATCTCAAATGTCTTCTCTTGGGCCTGAGTCATTTGGTCCTTTTCCTCATGTTTACACAGCTGTCCACTTCGCCTTTACTCCAAAGAAGAAAAATAGGCCATGCATTCAATGTTTGCAAGCCAAAATATCTACTTGGTGGACTATTCCACCTACTAAAATAACTTTTGCACAAATATTTTGGGCTTTTCCCCTCTTTCTACTATGATTTGAGCCCCTGGGGCTACATTCCCAGCTTTTTTGGCTCTTTCAGCATCTTCCCTCAGCGGTTCTTCCCTTTGGCCTTAAGGCCCTTGAATATATTTGAGTCTATGCTTAAACTTTCAAAGATCAATAGCTATTTCATTGCCATGAATTTGATAGTTGCGGGGATGTCACCAGACATCTAGATCCCAACAGCTAGTTCATGGTAATTAATCTTGACGTCTGTGGGCTTGTCACCCTCCTTGGCAATTCCTTTGGCTTTCTTATTTGATCCTTCTTGAAGTGGAGGAATCCCTTCAGGGTCTTGAGAAAAGCCCATTTTTTGGTCGATGAGAGCCCCTTGTAAGGGTACCTGCCCTTCGGGGTTCTTCAGGTGGCCTTTAGGCGGTCTTCGGGGTTCTTCGGTTTCAATTCCTTCAGACAAAATGTCTAAAGGAAATCCTTCAGACATTTTGTCTGAAGGAAATCTTCCCTGCTTGCTTTCGGTCAGCTTTCCCTTCAGGTGAGTTGTTTCAGACAAAAGTCCAAAGGAATTCCTTTGGACATTTTGTCTGAAAGAATTCACTTTGTCTTTTGCCTTGCATAAATTTGAGGGAATTCCAACTTTTCTGCCTTGTTCATTTTTTTGAAGAAAGTCTCTTTGTCCACTTTTGCTCACTGCCCTCCGCAAGGGCACTCAACTTTGGTTTGCTACCCTCTGCAAGGGCACTTGGCCTTGGTTCACTACCCTCTCCAAGGGTATTTTGGCCTTTGGGCTTTGGGGCACTCCTTTGAACCGTTTGATTGAACTGACTAATTGAACCAACTTTGGTTCAATGGTTCAACAGTGCATTCTTTTGTTTCACTCATTCAATTGACCACTTGAACCAACCACGTTGAACCAAACCGTATTAAACCAAACATGTTAAACCAAACCACGTTGAACCTTTAAACCCGTGAACCTTTTTGGTTCAAAGTTCAACGGTTCAACGGTTCAATCTTCCTTCTTTTAGATAAGTCTTTTGAAGGTGTTGAACTTGTTGAAGCAGTTAAACTTTGAACTTTTGTCAAAGTTCTTAACTCGTTAAGCTTGTCAATGCCATTGAACCTTTGAACCCATTGAACCATTTTGGTTCAAGGTTCAACGGTTCAACGGTTCATTCCTTTGTTCTAAGCTTGCCGATGTCGAAGCTATTTTTGGTTGAACCTTGGCATTGAACCAATCTTGAAATTGCCTAAGTGGGGAACTTGTTTCTTTCCTACAGAGTCCGTAGAAATAAGAAACCAACCTACAGAGTCCATAGTTTTGTCCAAGTCTCCCAAGCTTTGAAAGAGTTTGTAGAATCTAGCCTGTAGAGTTCATATAAATGAGTCCGTATAATTGAGCCTGCAGAGTCCGTAGAAACAAGCCTACAGAGTCTGTAGTTTCAAGCTTGCAAAGTTCGTAGTTTCAATCATGCAGAGTCTATAGAAATATGAAAAAGCTTAAAAATGGAGAATTTGAATGCCCAGAACAATCTTTGAGAAGGGAAGAGAGAATTTTGGCCTGTAGGACTAAAATAGTTTATATTTTATCCCAAAAATGAGTGACATATTTTGGGAACAACAAAATAAACCTTGTACCTACCATTTTTATCTTGCTCTCTAAAGCCTGCTAGTTTGCATTTAAGGGGAGTGCCCTCTGTCTGAGACAAAGTAGAGGGCACTTCCTATATTATTTTAAAAAAAAATAACATTGGATGGTATTTTTAAAGTTTTTATGACAAAAAAAAAAAAAATTATCACCTAGTCATCTCATATGACCTTCCAAAATCACAAAAACCAAAATAGACTGCTAGGCAAAGGCTTTGTATGCAAGGTTTTATTTTGTGGACTGTACATTACCTTATTAGAGCCCTTTATTTGCTTGATTTCCATTGAAAAAAGCCTATAGAGACATTGATGGTCATGATTAATATTCCTCAAGTCTATTAATTAATTTAACTCTCTAAATATCCCTTCCCATTCTTGAATTCTCAAGACTATATGCACAACCTTGATTATGTTGGCCTCAAGACACCACTCTTATAGGTGGAATTACATGTTTTGACCTCAAATACAATGTATACAACCTCCTCTAATTCCATTTGGGTAATTTTTAATTTTTTTGTCTATTTTCTTCATCTTCATGCTTTATCCACATCAATAAACTCAAATATTTCTCTCTACGCCTCACAGTCAACTATAGTTGACTATGTGGGGTCCTATAGATGTCTTTTATATAATCAAGGCCTCATTTTCATGATTTATGTCTTCCTTGAAGTTATACAAACCATTATCTGACTGTACTTGCTTCTCTCATGCTTGGAATAAGGTTTATCACGAAGGTTATCAAGCTCAGTCCTCATGATAACCTTACAACCAACCTGTGGGTTGTATTTGTGATGAAAACAAACCTATAGATGTTTATGGGATTAGAACTTAGTTTATCCTCCTCTTTAAATGTTAATTTGAATCATAAATTACACTTTAACTATTTGGAACTATTTAGCTTTGATGTCATGGTTTAGTTTTGAAACTTGGGTGGAGAAGGTCTCCTTTAGATCAAAATCTTGTAGATATCAATGCTTGAAATTAGTGCATAAATTGGAAACTTTATGCCTCAAAAAAACTAGCCCTCATTGATCCTTTGCCCCTCAAACTTTGTGGAATACTTTTCCTATATGGGGAATTGAAAAAAAACACATGAGGATGAATCAAAACAATTGGAAGCCTTGTTTAAAAATAGCAACAAAACCTCAAGGAACTCTGTTTTCATATTTCAGGGACAAAGGGCCTAAACACTATCATTTGAGTCTTTAAGAATGATTATCCATTATTTTTGCAAATATATCCTAAAAATAGGTCTACCATGGTACACTTAAACTATCAAGACTTAAAGAATAATTCCAACTTTTCCAAATTCCTTCATCAAATACCCTTAGTTCTTTGCCAACACCACTTGTAGGTGGACGTTATCTAGTATGTAGACAATAAATATAAATATGGAAAATGTGCATTGCTTTGACCATTTATTGAGTTGTGAACCAATCTTAACACTCCAAAATGCACTCTATATTCTTCAAATGGTTTGAAACCACCACTAAGGTTCTCACCCTAGTATGACATCATCATGATATGTTGTATGTGCACATTAAATGGTATGGAGGTAGTATGTGAAATGTATAAGCAATGGGATCATAAATTTGACCTTAGACCAACTTCATGCTCTTCTAAATAGATCATATAATGGATGATGATGTCAAAATATTGGTGCAATACTATACACCTTGTTTCAACGTTTAAAAACCTCTATGATAGCACATGTAGGTGCATTTAAATGGCAGAAGACTGTGTGCATAGGCGATGGATAGTGATATAGGTAGTGTACAAAATATATATGCTTGGGATTCATTATAGACATTCAAAAAGTGTAAAAAGAAACTTTCACCACTCTAAAAGGTTTTAAACACCTATCAGATCTCTTATTCCATCATGGCATCATTCTGAGATACTTATCTATTCAAAAAGTTGCCTGCATATACATAATATTTTGACTGCACTCATACAACATTGCTTGTATAATGATATTAAAATGTGAAGGGGGTCAAGATATCATTTAAAACATGAAAAATGACATATCACAACCCTCTGAAACCATGGTCAAGCATGAAGATCCTAAAAATGGTAAAAAATTGCCTGCAACACAGCATAGTGCATTCACTTACAACCTAAGTTATTTTTCCCATAAAAACACCTTAAAACATGAAACCAAGAATAGGTATCATTATACAAGGAATCCAACATCATCTAGAATCAACTTTAACAACTATTTTGTATGGACTTGTCCAAAAGACAATAAAACCTATAGGGTGCACAAATTAGCATGAAGAAAAACACAGTAAGCTTATGAAGGATGGTTGATAAAGCATGGTTGACAAATCTTGGAACTCTTTTTATGTAAATGGATCTCCTTGAGTGTAATACCACCTCCCAAATGTGTTTAACCTGAAACCTCTTCCACTGAATGTATCAAACATGAACCTGTTGATCACTTCTGCATGTTTAGAAGGGCAAAAAAGGAGTAGAACGGTTTTGGGCCCTTTGTAGTAATTACAAAGAATTTCAATCACTTATATGAATTTTAATAAGATTAAGAGATGTTTCATGACCTTCTACCATGTGTCACCCTCCCTCATGGACCGTACAAGTGCTAAACTTCTTAATTTTCAGGAAAACTACCATTTCTTTTGAAGAACCTACCACTTTTTAATTAGTAACAGTTAATAAAGACTTATTAAGACACATGGGACATTAAATCACTTTTTTTAACTTTCACATTTATAAATGAGGCCATAAAACTCATTTAATTCTCTATTTATGACCCAAAAAATGACTCAAAATGATATATTGACTAATATGACTAATAACCAAAGATAATGTGATGTGGAATAACATCAAAAGACATATAATACACCCTATTACATAAAATTAGACCTATAAAAACACTTAAAACTCAATTTTTTACCTATATGGGTCCCAATTTGACCTACAAGTCAAATTCGGTCAACAGGTGGTCTTCTCATGGACCTTGTCTTAAGACCCTAGGTGACATGATGAGGCATCATGATCAAGTTTGTAAGTTTTTGATCTAATGTGAGAATGGTTTGAGTCTTACATGTTGTTTCAAGTGTGATGGTGAAGTTTGAGGTCTTGAGTTGAAGAAGAAAGCATAAAAAGTGGATTTGAGGTCTTTCATGTGGTAGAATGAGGTGTTGTAGCAACGAGAAGGATTTTCTCATTCTTGTTGGCACATGTGATTGTTGTATGGGAAGATAATATCTTAGGGAGAGATGGTAAAAGGACGTAACAATGACTTCCATGCATTATGAGTTCTATTTAGGGGCATAGCTTTATGAACAAATGTTAAGAATAGAAACCAGAGTCCATAACCCATAAATATGTTAAGAGTGTTACCTAATGATCTCATAAAATCATCCACATGCATTATGAGTCCATAAAAGTGTCCACACAGGTACTAAAAGTCATAATCATCATGACTAGTCTTCAAGACAAATTGACAAGTCTGAGTAAGCTAATGGGAGTGATGAGTTGAAGGTTTTTATTAGATTCTCATGAAGGAGTAATGCTTCTAAGTGCATGGATAATTTTTTTTGTAATTTGATGTCCTATCCATACTTTTTATAGTGTTTTGTGTTTGTGAAAAAGGTTGAAATCCTTTAAGCCAAAATGGCATGTTTGAGTGAGTTAAGACTATATGTAGTAAGGCTTCGTAATGGGTCTTCAATTGAATTATTGAAATAAGACCATGATTTTTTATATCCAAGATTGACATATAGGTCTCTTAGGTCTGTATTAATATATTTTTCATCATGATAAGTCCCTACGCAAGTGTGGAGGGTCAAAGGTTCTTGACTGGGTTTTGGAGATTTCTAGTAATTCAGAGTGAGCTTTTTATAGAGGTGTTTATGAGTCTTTAGAGCCTGAGTGACGGAGTGTAATGAGTTTGATTATGACCTTGAGGTCATGAAGTTTCCATATATATGTGTATTGTACCTATAATGTGCTTCTACAGGTTGTTTGAGCTTCGCCTTTGAAGACAGTATTTTTGGGGTAATTAGACTTAATAGATCTTTAAGGCCTAATGGTGATTTCAAGGTATGAGCAAAGGATTTGTGACTTAATGAGCATAGATAAGGTTAGTTGATATTTCCAGCTAAGTGTTTGAAAGGTTTGAGTTCATCAGTGAGGGCCATCTAGGCCATAAAGGTTCAAGTTATTTTGTGAAGAGGATAGACCTAATGCATTAGGTCTCTATTAGGCCTAAAAGAAGAATGAGGTCTAAATGTGTTTGGATGACCTAATGGTGATATTATTTTGATTTATTATTATGTTTAACATGTCCTAAGACATGATTTTTTATTTAAATTGATGGATTAATGTCTTGGCTAACCAAGAGTGTAAGTGATCTAGTGATTTGTATTTATACAAGGCATACTTGGCCTAATTTTGTGTGTGAAGAAGACACCAATGATCAAATAAAAGGGCAGATTATGAAAGAGAAGTAGGACTTGAATACTATCAAAAGAGAGGAGAGATACTATGATGAACATATAATAGAGTTGTTTCATGTGAATGTTAAGGTCAATTGACCTAATAAGCCTAGTAAGAGGCATATTGAGCGAGGAAGCCTAGAAGGCTATTTGAGAGAGATAGAAGAGTGTGAAGAGAAAAAGAAGGTGATCATCATTAGTTGAGTGAGAAACATATGTTCAAAGGTGATCATAAATTCTAGGTGGCTTAGTTGGTTATGATTCACCTAGGGGGTTGGTGTCACCTTGCAAGTTGGTGTTTGTTAAAGGCCTAGTTGAGCTAATGTTTGACTAGTGAAGTGTTGGTGCTCCTTGTGGGGTTGGTGCCTCACTAAATATTTATTTATTGCATATAGGACTATATTCCAAGATGTGTTTTAGTTTATTTTATCTCCTATGAGGTTTTACCACATATCTCTTGTGTTTATATGGTGTATGCTTATGTGGATGCTTATTTATGCATTGATTAATGTATGCGTTTGAATGAATGATAAGTGAAATTGAATTATTATTTTAAGGGCATTGATTCACCTCACCCTATCAATGGTTGTGTTTCCAATAGATTTGAATAAATCAAAAAAAAAATTAACTTGGGTCATTCTACTTAATCAACAAAGTTGTGTATATACTTCAACGCATGATAAAGCATGCTAAAATATTGTCTATAATTATTTTGGCAATGTTAAGATTTATTAATGGTTAATTTTGTAAGATGTTGATATACATGTTCTCTACTAAGTCAGTTTGTAATATATATACTTTTGTATAATGACTAGTATGGATGGAACTAATTAGATTGATATGAATTAAATATATCTGATAATAATTATAAAACTAAATAAATTATGTATATATCAGTACAACATAGCATCAATCTGTATTTGGATAAATGACCAATCTACAAATATTAATAATATAATCCTAGCTAGGCACCATTGTATATTTAAATTGCAACTGATTTAATATATAAGGAGTCCATATATATATATATATATATATATATATATATATATATATATATATATATATATATATATATATATATATATATATATAGCCTATTTAAGATATAAGGGCATCATTTTATTTGTGGCACCATTGTATCTTAGAAGTGAATATTGTTAAGTACTATACATTAAGTCATCACCATATAGTATAACTCTCAGCCATATAATATAAGATATGGTTCGATATATATTTATTGGTTTCAAAATTGGATGATTGATATTTTATTTAGAGCTTATAAAAGGAATAATTAGTTGTTGAAGTTTAATTTATAGCTTATGTATTATATTGGCATCAATGAAGTTTAATTTATAGTGCATGTATTATATTGGCATCGTTGAAGTTAGCATTCAGCCTGTATCATAATCAAAGGGTCATTGTATATTTTAATCTCATCCTATATAACATAGTAAAAATGGCGTCACTATATTTTGTATCACGGAGTATTGTTAATCATATTAAAAATGTTGTTGAAATTAATTCTCAACCTTCGTTTTGAGTCAATGTTTATTTAAATACACAAAAAATATAGAGAGAGAGAAGTTGACATATGTAGAGATGTATCCCTTATCTATTGGACATATATTTTTTTAGTGGAATGAATTAGCAATGATTTGGTGGATTTTAGAAGATTAAAAGTATGATGGGTCAAATTTCTCTTATATAGTTATGTGAACCCAAACAAAGCTGAATTCATAAATAATAGTATGCTAAGAGCTCTTGTATATGCAAGCCTATATCATTGAACTTTTAACTTAAGTATATATGGACTCATATAGAATCCTCAAAATTGAATAAACATGATTACTAGATTATAAAACAAAGCCAATCTATTTAATATCTAAATAGTTAAATAACCTCACAAAATCCTCATTTGGGAATATTGATAGTTATAGGTGTTATGTGTGGTTATTATATCAAGAATCCTCCAAGTGTGTAATGAGGTATGAGAAGGATATAAAACCCAATGAAGTATTCATTATGATATGTATGAGTTCTTTATTATATATAACTTGTAAGTTAAAAACATGTGGTATAAATGTAACCTTAAAATAAATTAGAGTATGCTTAAAGTGAGATATAGGTGTTAATGTGCCTATTAACATATTCATGTACATAAGTGTGTATTTTTATTGTTATAGTTCCACAAGTGGATTATAAAATATAATAATGTATAATGTATAATAAATATTAATTAATGTGTGCATTCAAACCCCTAATATATAACAAATGCTAGCTTGAATTACTCTATGTTTTGTGTGAACTGAGACTTGTTTGGTTATATCTAGTTGTTTGTATAATATTTTATGTTTCCATGATTTTATAACTACTTTATTATATTTGTTGCAGTTCTTAGTAGTTATGCTTAAAAATACTAGACTATGGTAATATGGGTTATCATAGGGTGTAAAATGTTTGGAAACTAGTTATGGTAATTATAATCTATAGTTAAACATGCATTTTTACCCTGATGGTATTGACTGTAGTTATTATTTATAGTATGGGATAGAAAATAATGTAAGATTCATTCATATGTTTAACATAATAAATGTATGCTTTGATTATTCATATGATGAGCATATTATATGATGTGGTTGTTAGTACGATGTAAATTGTATGAAACTTGTGGTTAAATTATGTTTGACCAATCTTGTATCGTGGATACTGAGTAAAGAGTGAGATGGACTTTTGTTTTACTGAATTTGGGAAATTATAGGTTTAATTTCCTAAATAGTAAAGGGGTCTGGATTAAGGAGAAAATTAGTAAATAAATGTCTTAATTAACCTATTAATTTATTAAATCTGGAAGTGCTTAATTGATTTCTAAAAATAGCAAACAAGGGGATAGAAAGTAAACTTTCGCTGATTGTAGGTTGAGATGAAGGAGATAGAGGCTAAAAATTATTGATTTGACTAGGCAGACTGTCAAAAATAGGATCTAAAAGTCTATTCTCTACCTGGATAAGAGCACCAAAAATGAGACACCTAAAAATCTAGCACTGTAGTCCTTAGTGTCTGAGCTTTTTGATCTTTTTGGGTTCTATTTGTCTACTTCGAGAGACCCTATGCCTAAAATATTGAGTCCTAGTTATTCACAGATCTCTATGTGCAATTGATTTTGTCTTCAAGGATCCTAGTTCCTCTTCATGCTTGATAGGTGATCTTGAATCCAACTAAAAAAATGGGTTAGTGTGTAATATGCATTGAATGTGCAATCACACCCCATGTGTGGGCACGATTCCTATATACCAATACTCAGAAGAGGGAGCAAGGTCGATGTAGTTCTCTAAATTTGAATGTGTATTATGCAATGCAAGTGTATGTGAATTTGGGCAAGCCTGAGATGACTCATGACTAGTGTAGGAGCTTGGATAGGCTAGATATAATAGGGGTTCGTTGTATGTAGAGTGTTGTTCCCAAAGTCTGTCACTCATTTTTGAGGAAACACATCAACTATTTTTGGTCCTACAAGCCAAAAAATTCTCTCTTCCCTTTGTAGTGTAAAATACTCTACATTTTATTTTGAGTTTCAGTTGTGCGCTCCAAGTTTTGTCCCTGTGCATTTCAATTTTGAGGCAATAAGGGTTATGACACAGGGCATAGGTTTTTCATTTTGCATGGGTTTTTCATTTTGCCTAAAGTTTTATCTAAATCTCAAAGTCAAGCGGAAGTTGCCAAGTATCATTTACCAGGACACATTATAATTTGTTTCTAAAAGTAGCAAAATGTACCACATGTCCCGTTATAACTCAACAGAGTGCGACAAGTGTCTGCATTTACTTGTCAAGTTTCTTATAAGTTTCAAAGCTTCTTTCACTAAGCTTCTCTTAGAGTCCTATGGAGGGCGCCATGTGGCAACTGCGGAAAGTTTTAATATGTTTTTCTAAATGTAGCGAAAGTCACCAAGTGTCCCTTGTAAAGCTCGGTGGAAGCCACCAAGTGTCAACGTCCACAGTTTCTTCTTTTTATTTCATTATTGAGTAAGGACTGTGGTGGGCCCCGAGTGAGTTGCTAAAGTAAGCGGAGCGCACCAAGTGTCATCATCCGTGTGAATCCAAATGAGTCCCAAATGTTTTTATAGTGTTTCTAAATCTCAGTGGAAGCCGTTATGTGTCATCTTCTGCAAGACTCTCAAAAGGTATCTAAAGCTTCTATAAGTTAAGTGGATGCTACCAAGTGTCCTCACTTGTTTCATAGTGGCAAATGCCATGTGTCACTTGTTAAGATTAGTGGAAAGCACCACCTGTCCCCATTCTTTTTTTGAAGTTGCTCGAGCAAGAAGTGTTGTGGGTCCCATTTTTTGTAAGTTGATAAAGTTTCAAAGTAGCGGACTATGACAAATGTCAAAGACGGAGCACTCACAATACAAAGACCTAGTAAAAAGGATGAAGCCCAATGGAAAGCGGCCAAAGCAAGTGGGAAAGACATGAAGGAACATTTCCTTCAGATAAAATGTCTGAAGGAATTCCTTCAAACATTTTGTCTGAAGGAACTAGAACCCAAAGACTGCATGAAGCCGAAGAAATTACCAAAGAAGATGACGGGTCTGCAGACGTCAAAGTTGAGCATCGCAAATTAACCATTGAGATCTAAATGTCTGATGACATCCCTGCAGCCATCAAATTTAGGGCAACCAACTAGCTGTTAGCTTTCAGATGATGATGGACCTGATGACATCAAATTTGCAGTAATAAAGTATCCATTGATATTTGTAGGCTTAAACATGGACCCGAAGGCATTCAAAGACCTTTAGGCCAAATGGAAGAATTGTCGAGAGGAAGAACCAAAAGAACTAGAAAGGGGAAAAAATAGCCTGAGGGCTCAAATCATATCAGAAAGAGGGAAAGGCCAAAATATTTATGCAGTAGTTATTCTAGTAGGTGGAACAGTCTGCAAGGTAGATTTTTGAACCCTTAAACATTGAAGACACGGCCTGTTTGTCTCCCTTAGAGTAAAGACAAAATGGATAGATGTGCAGACATCAGAGGGGATAGACCAGATGATCCAGGCCCAAGAGAAGACATTTAGAATGAATTGACATGCCATATTTATGGTAGACACCCTATTCCAGCATGGTCTTTTGACAAAACTAAAGATGCATTCAAAGCATTAAATGCAACATGGATCACTCCATGGAACAAAGCACCAAGACTTTCTTGGCTAATATATATTGTAATCTATTTTTTGATGCAAAGGAGATCTTTTTGATAAAAGAAGCAAAAACTCTACCAAAATTAAGAGGCTATCACTGAGAGTTTGAGCTCATATTGTTAATCATATTTCCTTGCTTGAATGGAAAAGCAAGTTACTTTTAGACTTTGTGGTGTCATGGCTTGTGTCATTTAGGAAATTGTTCTTATGTCTTTCTTCTAAATGTGATCTTGTCTATTTGATGAAATAAGTAGAATTTGTGGAGATAATCATAAAGGTGTCCTAAAGCCAACTGTAGAAAGACTTTGTGCTGCTTATAGTTGCCTTTAGTGTGTTTAACTATTTTCTATTTTCTGTGTAAAGGACCTTGGGATAACTTTATGCCCTCATTGTTCTTCGTATCTCACTCTTTGGGTAGTTGAAGTGGAGACTGTGTGCTATGCTTCATTCTATTGGTTACTATACTTTGTTACCAGTTACTTGTCATTACCTGAAATAACTCCTACTATTTACTGCAAGATCACTTTTGAAAGAAGAGAAGTGCCTTAAGTGTTTATACCAAGATTTTCTCTTTTGTCTGTGAGCATCATCTCTAAAAAAATAGAGATGGATGGTGATACCCTACCCTTGAGTGTTATTTTTTGCTTGTATCTATAGTATATAGCCCTTCGTACTTATAGGGAACCTCCCCTTGATGAGAGGAGAGATTTGTCCCCTTTTGATGTGGTAAACTTGCACAATCAGCTGACCAATCTTCTTTTCTATGGTTGATCAGACCTATTTTGCTCATCAGTTAGCTGATTGACAAAATATTCACCCAACAACTTTTTTGTGACTCCACTGGAGAATGTTACATGCAGTCTAAAGCCTCAAAATTTAGATTAAAGCAGTGCATATCCTTATCCATTTTTTATATATATATATATATATATATATATATATATATATATATATATATATATATATATATATATATATATATATATATCTGGTGACTCTCATCTGGGTCTTACCCATTATCATTATAGCTTTATCCATTTCTGTTATATAATTTGGTTTGTAAATCAGATCTGTTGGAAAAGACCCAGTAGTTTGAAGCTTCAAGCTTCAAGCTGAAGCAGGACCATTTCTTTTCCATTTTTATCCTACAATCTGGCAACTCCACGTTATACCAGAAGTCAGAGAACCCAAGGTATTGTTGACCTGATCTTTGAGATGATGCAGCAAGTAAATTTCAATTTGTTTCCTCCACAACCTCAAGATCAATGATCCAAGAGTGTTCTTCTCATTCGTACCAAGTCACCAATACAAGGCAGAGCTTTTTTTTCTATTGTCATTAGAGCTTTACTATACATACTCCACCTAGTTTGTTATCCATGCTTTCCATAATCCAATCATGGTGATTCAAGACCCCTGAGATAACTCTTTTGGCCCACTTAATCTAACTCCACCTCTACACGAGCTTCCACATAGTTCAAGGAAGAATTACCCCAAATTCTTTGGTGATGGGAGAGTTCACCCTGATGAACACATTGCAGCTTTCAGCATTGCCTGTAGTGTGATAGACATGGAATTTAAAGAAGTGGTAGTTAGACTTTTCATGGAAACACTACAAGGCACTATTGCAGACTGGTTCTATCATCTACAGGCCAGATCAGTGACTGACTGGGACACACTCAAAGCTAAATTTGAAGCCAAGTTCAAGCTTGCAAAAGATGCACATGCCTTGTTGGCCCAACTCACATAGATGTAGAAGTAACCTCATGAACTTATGAGGGATTTCATTACAAAGTTTGACAAGCTGAAGAACAAGATTCTTGTAATTGCTCAGCCAACACCTAAAAATTTCAAATTCTTCTTTATCAACTCACAGCTGCCTGAAGTGAGTTTTTTGCTAAGACGTGCTAGCCATATAGACCTTGAGCCTACTCAAGACTTGGCTACTAAGGTAGAAGATAACCTTATCTTGGCAGAAAAGATAAAGAGAGATCTAAACAGAGATAAATCTTCTTCTTTCTCTGAATACTCACCTACAACCACTACTAATCTAATGTTGCAGAAGCTAGCAAATGAGTTGCTAGATTTTGAAAGGCAAATGATGTAAGTAATGTCATCTAATCCTTCATACATAGATGCACCAAGGAGGGCATTCCGTAATCAGTCTTACCAAGGCAATGCTACCAAAAACTAAGGGCAAGCAATCATTTTACTCCCCCATAGGGGAACCTGGCCATTGAAGTGCCTCCAACCAATTTAGCAGTGAGATACCTTGAAACAGAATCATATTTCTCCTTTTAGCTTGAATTAAATCAAGAAAATGATGCTAATCTCTTCACAAAAGGAGAAGAAGAATTAGCTGGCGACTCCAACATTAGTTTTCTGAATTATCAAGATGAACCTAGAAATAAAAGTAAAGTAGCTGATGGATCCTAGCTGTATTCACACAGTCTAAGAACCAGTCAACCCAACAAGATAAAGACAAAATAGGAGAGCAATCTCAGCCTGTAATTTTAATTGCTAAGCAAAAAACCACTTTGCCTTTCTAGCTAAAGGACCCAGTGATTGCTAAAAAAGTAAGTACTCTAAACTTGCCTTCACCTTCAATTTTAAATTCATAGATCAGTCCTCTCCCTCCTAAAAAATAAAAAAATGAACTCCCTTCCCCTTTTCATAACTCATTTTAGACATTTGACATACTTGACCATGTCAAGAAAACTAAGATCCAAATGTCTGAATTTAAATTTTTTCAATCCAACCCTGAGCATTTGGATAAGTTAGTGGAGTGTGTGAGGAATAAAATCATCTCTATATGACCAACTATTCCAAAGGTCACTCCCATATCCACCCAGAATAACCTTGTCATTATTCCTCCTGTTGCCCCCAAAAGGACTGAGCTATTTTATGTCTCCCTACTGATAAATGGATATCAGTTGAATAATTACATCATAGACTCAGGTGCGTCAGAAAATGGCATGCCTGCCAAAGTGGCTGAATCCCTTGGCTTTACATTGACCAAGACATTTGAGAGATGTTTCTCCATGGAGAACAAACAAGTGCCACTGCTAGGACAAATTAAGGACGCTCAATTTGCATTTACAACATTCCTATACAAGAGAATCAAGATGACAGTCCTGGTAGCTGATGTCCCAACCTCATACGACATTCTTCTCAAGTGAAATTTTTATAAAGATGTTGGCGGTGAGTTAAGCATGGACATGTCTAAAGCAAAGATTTCAATCAAAGACGTTATGAAAAGATTGATTCCTGAAAAGGAAGCAAAATATGTGGTCACCCAGACCTCGGCACCTGAAGCTCAAATTCTATTTGAGTATTTAGGCATGGGTAACTACTTTCTATCCATGAAAGAAGTTTATGAAGCGCTTGTTGAAGCTCTTGAGGAGGTCAACTTAGAAATATATTCAGCTAGAATAGTAGAAGAATTAGTGGAGTGAAGTGTAAGCATTGATGAATCTCCTCCACCAAATGAAGAAGAATCTAAAGAAAAATTAGTGTCTAATGAGATATGGATTTTTGAATTTGATGGTAGCTACTCTTCTACTAGTTTAGGAGCCAGGGTTGTGCTGATATCTCTTCAAAGAGATATTTTTTTTTCATCATATAAGTTACAGTTTAGCAACACCAACAACACAGCTGAGTATGAATCTCTCTTACTTAGATTGAAGGCTACTCATGACAAAGGCATTAAACTCTTTCATGCTAAAGGAGATGCTGAACTAGTGGTTTGTCAGGGGAGAAACCTGTATCAAACCAAAAATGAGAGATTGCGCTATTACTGCAATCTAATTTGGGATCAAATTAAAAAATTTGATGCTTTCAGCATCTTTATAGTTCCTAAGGAATTCAATGATAGAGCTGATGCTTTGGCCATTTTAGCCACTCTTTTGGTTCCTCACCCAAAGGAGATAGGTATACTATTGAGCTGGTCTTTTGACAAAGTGTACCTGATAATGTCATTTATTGGTAGGTGTTTAACCATGACATCTAAATCATTGCCTTCTTGAAGTAAAAAAGACAACTTTAAATAGTTGCACTTCAAAGGTAGTGAGCCTCAGAAGCTTGAACCAGCCCTTGAATCAAGTGTAGATGCAGGTGAAGAGTTCCTGCAACTCAAAAGGAATAAAATCTCAAAAATCTTGGTTTTTCTTGAGAAGCTGTTTGACAAACATGATAGATTCATCAAACAGCAGCAAACAAATTCAAGCTCCTCTCAAGAGTTTGATCAGATAAATTTGGGTACCAAGGAAGATCCCAAGATGGTGAACATTAGAAAAGTGTTGCACTCATAAGGAGAGATCCAAGTTCACTGCTCTACTCCACTAGTACATGGATGTCCTAGCATACTCCTATGATGATCTAAAGTCACTCAGGCTTGAAAAAATTTGCCATGACATTCCTCTCAAAAGTAATTCAATGTCTTACAAGCAAGAATCCATACAGTACAATTTGAAGATATCATGTACTATTCTATCTGAAATACAAAAAATATTGAATGCCAAGATAATTTTTTCAATCCATCATTCCACATGGATTTCAAACATAGTCCCTGTGAGGAAAAAGAATGGCAAAATTTGCCTTTGTGTGGACTTCAAGAATTTGAATCAGTCATCCTTAAAGGATAACTATCCTCTATCTATCATGGATCAAGTGCTTCAAACAGTGACCGGTTCATAAATGTTATCAATTCTAGACAACTTCTCAGAATACAATCAAGTTGAAGTTGGTGAAGCAGACCAGCATAAGACTGCCTTCACCATGCCTTGAGGCATCTTTGCATATCGAACAATGTCTTTTGGCCTGATAAATGCTAGTGTCACTTTCCAGAGAGCAACAGACCTTGCTTTTAAAGAAGAAATAAGTAAGTTCATTGTGGTATACCTTAATGACTTGACCATTTTTTTCAAGCATCACCTTGATCATGTGTGCCATTTACAATAAGTGCTAGAATGCTACCACCGAAATAGCATTTTTCTTAACCCCAAGAAGTCTATTTTTGAGGTGATAGAAAGGAAGCTTTTCAAACACATTATATCCAGGGAAGGCATAAAGATTGACTCAGAAAGAGTCAAGTCCATCTAAGAGCTTACTCTGCCCATGAGTAAGACTGCAGTTCACTCTTTCTTCAAAAAAGTGATTTTTTTACAAAGGTTTATCCTTGAGTTTGCTGAGAAGACTCGCTATATTGTGGATATGATGAAAAGAAAGGCCACCTTCAACAGGACTGAAGAAGGCAAATTAGCAATTTAGGACATTAAGATAGCCATTGCCCACGCCCCAATTTTGGTTTGTCTAGATTATACCAAGGATTTCATCATGTATAGTTATGCTTCTGAACACACACTTTCAGTGATTTTGGTTCAGCAGAATGAAGATAGTGTGGAATCTATCATATCCTTCATGAGCTGTCCTCTCAAAACTCATGAGCTGAAGCATTTAAACATGGAGAAGCATGCTTATGCAGTGGCAAAACTAGTGAAGCATTTTTGCTTCTACATGTTCAATTCTCACACTACTGCCCTAGTTCTTGATACCATAGTCAAATCTATATTAACTCAACAAGAGTTTGGAACCAAAAGGTGGAATTAGATTGCTAAAATCAATGAATTTGATCTAGTTATCAAACTGACAAAGCTAGTGTGGGAAAAGGGCCTTTGTCAATTGATTGCTGACAATAGACTCAAAGAAGCAAGGCATAAAAAAGAAGAAGCAAAAGACACACTGACAGTCTTCTTTGTCTCCACCATGAATGAGTGGTTTTCAAGTATTGCTCATTTCTTTACTTATGGTGAGTGTCCTGCCCACCTATCTCATAAATAAAAGAGGACTGTCAAACTAAAAGCTACCAATTTTGTCTTTTGGGACAATGGCATGTATAATAAGAGCCTTGATGGAGTGTTCCTTCACTGCATAGATAAAGAGTAGCAGAACTAACTTTTGAGGTCCTTCCATAATCTAGCCTATGGAGGATATTTTTCTACTCATGTAATTGCCCACAAGATTTTTAGAGCTAGGTATTACTAGCCTACTTTGTTTCAAAATACATACAAATGGGTATGAAGGTGTGAACTGTGCCAATAGTTTGTTAGGAGACCCAAGTTAGCTATCCTGCCTCTCAAACTAGTGGTGATAGAAGAGCCATTCTAGCAATGGAGAATTGATTTTATTGGTGTTGTAAATCCATCTTCAAGCACTAGACATGATTATGTTCTCACAGCCATAGATTACTTCACCAAATGGGTGGAAGTAATTCTAACCAAGCATGCTACTTCAGAAGTAGTATGAAATTTTCTCAAGAAGAATATCATTTATAGGTTTGGGGTCCCAACCAAGATTGTGTCGAACAATGCTACCTATTTTTCTTCTCATGAAATCACTTAGTTTTGTTTTTACTATGGAATTACCCTCTCCCACTCCTCTGATTATTTTCCACAAGGAAATGATCAAGCTGAATCAAGCAACAAGAACTTGGTGACCATCATCAGGAAGCTGGTGGATGACAACCAACAGACATGGCATAAAGCATTAGTTGATGCTTTATGAGCAGACAGAATTACACTCAAGAAGGTGATAGGTATGTCACCTTTCCAACTTTTGTATGGTCTCAATGTATAGATAAATATCACCTTAGAATTATCAGCACTCAAATTGGCAAAGGCAGTCGAAGATCAAACATATGAAAAATCCATTGACAAAAAGATCATGTGCTTGACTGAGCTAGATGAGAATCAAACTATGATGATGGACCGAATTACTCACACCAAAGTCTGGTGAAGAAGCTCTTCGACCAGAAAGCAAAAAACTAAGATTTCCAAATTGGAGATCAAGTCTTATTATGGGACAAGAGAAAGGAACCAAAGGGAATGCATGGAAAGTTTGATTCCCTATGGATAGGCACGTTGACTATCCATGAGCTCAATGGTGAAAATAGTTTCTTGTTAAAATATCAAGATGGCACACCCCTTTCTCTGCCTCACAATGGGCAACATCTGAAGCATTTCAACTCTTGAAGTATCAGATAAGATCATCTGTACATGTGTATATTTGTATAGTCTTTAGTTTTATTTTGTATTTTTTTTCATTTTTGGCACTTTACTTTCTTGTTAGTTAGTATGACTCCATAGCCCAATGGCACACTTCAAGGCACTGGAGATTCTGGTCTCTACTCCCCTCAGTTGTTCTAAAATTTTAACTGAAGAAAGTTTTTCACTTAGAGCCAACTGTTGTTCTCAAAGTTTGTCACTTATTTTTGAGACAACACATCAACTATTTTTTATCCTACAAGCCAAAAAATTCTCTCTTCTCTTTGTAGAGTAAAATACTCTACATTTTATTTTGAGTTTCAGTTGTGTGCTCCAAGTTTTGTCCTTGCACATTTTAGTTTTGAGGCAGTAAGGGTTATGACACAGGGCATGGGTTTTTCATTTTGCGTGGGTTTTTCATTTTGCATAAAGTTTTGTCTAAATCTCAAATTCGAGCGGAAGCTGCCAAGTGTCATCTATTAAGACACATTATAATTTGTTTCTAAAAGTAGTAGAACATGCCACGTGTCTTGTTATAACTTAGCGAAGTGTGACAAGTGTCTGCATCTGATTTTTAAGTTTCTTATAAGTTTCAAAGCTTCTTTCAATAAGCTTATCTCACAGTCCCATGGAGGGCACCAAGTGGAAACTGTGGAAGGTTTTAATATGTTTTTCTAAATGTAGCAAAAGTTGCCACGTGTCCCTTGTAAATTTTGGTGGAAGCTGCCAAGTGTCAACATTCACAGTTTCTTTTTTTTATTTCGTTATTGAGTAAGGATTGTGGTGGGCCCTAGGTGAGTTGCTAAAGTAAGTCAAGCGTGCCAAGTGTCATCATCCATGTGAATCCAAATGAGTCCCAAATGTTTCTATAGTGTTTCTAAAGCTTAGCAGAAGCCACCATCTGTCATCTTTCATAGGACTCTCAAAAGGTATCTAAAGCTTCTATAAGTTAAGCAGATACTGCCAAGTGTCCTCCCCTATTTCATGATGGAAAATGCCACATGTCACTTGTTAAAATAAATGGAAAGCACCCCCTGTCCCTGTTCCCCTTTTGAAGCTGCTCAGGCAAGAAGTGTTGTGGGTCCCATTTTCTGTAAGTTGATAAAGTTTCAAAGCAGAAGATTGTGACATATGTCAAAGGCGGAGCACTCCCAATACAAAGATGCAGTAAATTGGATGAAGCCCAACAAAAAGTGGCCAAAGCAAGTGGGAAAGACATGAAGAAACATTTTTTTTAGACAAAATGTCTGAAGGAATTCCTTCAGACATTTTATTCAAAGGAATTAGAACCTGAAGACCGCCCAAAGCCAAAGGAATTTTTAAAGAAGATGATGCACCCACAGACATCAAAGTTGAGCATCGCAAACTAACCATTGGGATCCAGATGTCTGATGATGTTCTTGTAGCTATCAAATTTAGGGCAACTAACTAGCCATTGGCTTTTAGATGATGACAAACCCAATGACGTCAAATTTGCAGCAATAAAGTATCCATTGATCTTTGCAGGGTTAAACACGGACCTGAAGGCATTCAAAGACCTTCAAGCTGAAAGGAAGAACTACCGAGAGGAGGAACCAAAAGAACCAGAAAGGGGAAAAGATAGCCTGAGGGCTCAAATTGTAGCAAAAAGAGGGAAAGGCTAAAATATCTATGCAGTAGTTATTCCAGTAGGTGGAACAGTCTATAAGGTAGATTTTTGAGCCCTTAAACATTGAAGACAAGGCATGTTTGTCTCCCTTGGAGTAAAGACAAAATGGATAGCTATGCAAACATCAGAGGGGATAGACCAAATGATCTAGGCCCAAGAGAAGACATTTAAAATGAATTGACATGCCACAGTTAAGGTAGTCACCCTATTCCAGCATGGTCTTTTGACAAAACTAAAGATGCATTCAAAGCATTAAATGCAACATGGGTCACTCCATGGAACAAAGTGCCAAGCCTTTCTTGGCTACTATATATTTTAATCTCTTGTATGATGCAAATGAGATCTTTTTGATAAAAGAAGAAAAAACTCTACCGAAATTGAGAGGCTATCACTGAGACTTTGAGCTAGGTTGTTAATCATATTTCCTTGCTTGAATGAGAAAGCAAGTTATTTTTAGACTTTGTGTTGTCATGGCTTGTGTCATTTAAGAGATTGTTCTTATGTCTATCTTCTAAATGTGTTCTTGTCCATTTGATGAAATAAGTAGAATTTGTGGGATAATCAGGAAGGCGTCATCAAGCCAACTATGGGAAGATTTTGTGTTGCTTACAATTGCCTTTAGTGTGTTTAGCTATTTTTTATTTTCTGTATAAAGGACCTTGGGATAACTTTGTGCCCTCATTTTTCTTCGTATATCACTCTTTAGGCAGCTAAAGTGGAGACTTTGTGCTACGCTTCATTCTGTTGGTCACTATACCTTGTTACTTGTCACTACCTGAAAGAACTATTGTTTACTGAAAGATCACTTCTGAAAGAAGAGAAGTACCTTCAGTGTTTATACTAAGATTTTATCCTTTGTCTATGAGCATCATCTCTAAAAAAAGAGAGATGGATGGTGATACCCTACCCCTGAGTGTTATTTTCTGCTTATTTCTATAGTATATATCCCCTTCGTACTTATAGGGAACCTACCCTTGATGAGAGAAGAGATTTGTCCCCTTTTGATGTGGTAAACCTACATAATTGGCTGACTAATCTTCCTTGCTGTGGTTGATCAGACCTATTTTGATCATCAGTTAGCTGATTGACAAAATATTCACCCAACATAGAGAATAGGAAGATTTGCTTGAGTCTGCTTTAGTATATTTCTAGCTTGTGCCTTTTGAATAATTATCAACTCTTCTAAATGACCTTTGAATGGGCTTTCATTGGGAAATTAGTGATCCTAGGTTAGATGAATTCACATTAAGATGACAAGGGAAAAGATAAGGATTCAAGAAAATCTGACCATTTGAGACTATTGTAGACTTAGACTAGGATAAAAGAAAAAAAAGAAGCGTACCTAAACTTACCTATAAGATTAAGCCCAAGAAGTTATGTGATGTTAGGTTATGTGTAGTGAGAGCATGTTGTACTATGTAAGTCTACAAAAAAGAAAGTAAAAGTAGATCAATTATTACTATATATGCTATATCTAAAATAAGAATGTACAAAGTTAGGTAAAGAGAGAGGAAGGAAGAGAAAGGAATGAATACACCTCATCAGATATATAAACTAATACAAAATATGTTATGTTTTTGGGTTGTGCTAGGTGATGCTAGAAGTATGTTGGACCAAGAATTATATCAATGAATGAGTTGAGTGCTCAATCTCATAAAAGTTGGCTCAAGAATGCAAAGGCAAGCCCTTTGGCTCTATCATCACCAACTATGTGAAGTTAATGAATCATGCATGTGCTAATCGATATCTGTACCATGTGTCTAATCCCTCTAAATAGGTGGCTCAAGAATATAAATGTTAGCTAGACCTTTGGCTCCATCATTGCCCCATGATGTAAAGTTAAATGAGAAAATATTGGTATAGATGAATGTCATATGAGATGGCTCATGGAGACCCTAAATGTGTTATGATCTGGCAATGTTGGCATGGATAATCAAATGTAAACTAAAAACTAGGCCATTGTTAGCCACTTCGAAAGATGGACATTGGACTTGTATAAAATCTCCTCCTAAAACTAGAATCAAGGCTTAGGAAACCACTCAAGAACTTAGGTATGCAAGAAGCAAACTTGTATGATTTTTTACTTGAATGAGATGCCAATCACTTGCAAATGGAGTAAGGCACATAACTGCTAGGAATGTGCAAGAAAATTATATAAAATTGAAAATAGAGAAGGCCCATGTTTCACACACATTACCCACAATAATTGGTGTCTAGAACATAGATTATGAATCGAAAGTTGTATCAACTGCCATGTCTGAATTGAAAATGGAAACTCTCATACTATTCATGATGCCCCCTGTATCTAGATTCTCTAAGTGAAATAAGTGCTAAAAACTACTAAGTTTTAGACTGACTTATACTGGTAAAACTGTGATTGAACTCACCTCTCTACCTGATTCTGGAAAAACTAATTATTTTTTTATTTAGACAACAGCATTGAAAACTAGACACTTTGAGGTCCAGAGTTATAGTCTCATTTTTGGTGTTGTTGTCCAAAGCCAAAATTGATGACTGATCTAGATTCTCTGATGTCTGCCTAGTTTGGTTTGCCTATGCTAAGTTTTAGATTCTGGACTATATTATTCTGAAACTACTTTTTTGACCATTAGGAGCTCTGATCTTTGTGACAAAACCCATGTTTGTTGCCCCCTCTTTTAAGGGTAGGAATGAATACCCTGCAATGACTACCCTCAGAAGAAGAAGCCCTACAAGTGTGTTAAGTTGTAAAAACATTTGATATAGCATTGATATACATTATCTCAAGATATAGCAAAATTTGTATAGAGATATTTTTAGATCCACAGTGGTATGCCTAGAAAGATATAACAATGTAATAGCATGTGCATAAAAGTAAAATGTAATTCAAAATGTTAGTTGATAGTTGTTAGTGGCATGGAGGAATGGAGCATGATGTCCATCATTGCATCCAAGAAGCAAGGTAAATGCATGATTATAATCATGGCATTGCACACAAAGATAAGCAATCAAGCAACAATCATACAAAGCAAGAAGCAAGAAACATGCAAGGGTGGCCAAGGGGCCAAATAAGCACACAAGGCATACAAGGCATGTTCAAATGTCGTATACACACAATGGGAATAAGCAAATATTGGCACAAGGGCCACAATCACATAAAAGGCACACATAGAATTACATTGGTAGGTGTCCAAAGGCACACACATATAGACAGGAATAAAGGACATTGGAAAATGTCCTATAACGCAAGCAAGAAGCAAACAGGAATTGGAAAATGCAAACACATCTAGCTAATCAAAGCAAAGAGTGGAAGCATGAAAATTACTTGTAAATATAAACATTCATCTAACTATGCAAATCAAGAAGTAAGAGTATGCAAGATATGTAATACAAGACTAATGTATATACTATGAAATACAAAAGTGTGATATATGCTAATGGATGTCAATGTGATATCTATGTAAGCAAGTAAGGAACATATTACAACAAGATGTCTAGAGTGTATAGTATAATAATGACATAATATGGATGGTGTATTCATGTAGATTATGCCGCCAGTGGGTAGATGTATCGATATGTAACTAGAATGTAGAAGTAAGATGCCCCTTTAATGGGTGGAGTGAAGCAATCAAGGATCTGGATGCACTACACACACTCAAAGAAGATGAAGTAAAGCATAGTAATATAGATAAATCGACAAACAATAGCATAGAACAACATAATGTAAGTCTAGCATAATGGTTAGCAATGTAATACATAGATGATGCATACAATTAACATGTTTTTATATTTTTAAAATATTATATAATGTTTGTATTTTGAAATATTTGAGCTATGTACAATTAAGTTGAGGAAACTATGTATAATCAAGTAGGAGATTCTATGTACAATCAATGCTGAAAATAAATGATACTAACTGATGAGTCTCGAATGAGAATCCCTGTCATGGTGTCCTGTATCGAAGAGTGAAATCATGTGTGATCATGAAGCACGATGGAAATGCTGAGATTGTGGCTCTGAAAGTTGTATATGTTGTAAATGCTCTAAAATATCTGAAGTAAAAACTAACTATGGGGACCCTCTATAATGTTGAGAAGTGGATGCATCTATAGGGATCTTAGGGACCCATCTAGAAGTAGGAGAAAATCATTGAACATGTGCTATATGTGTAGATGTATGAGATCTCAATGAAACTACTCTGGGTGTGAATATTGTAGCTAAAAGTTGTCTAAAATCTTGAAGTTATGGAGGTGTATGAACCCTTTATACTGGTGATGGATATTGTATCTATGTCTGATGTTGAATTTAGAGAAAAAATTAGTGGTGGAGCTAGAACTAGTAATGGAACTGAAACTAGCTCTGAAACTAGAAGTGGCAACTTGTATGGAACTCCAATAACTATGATAACCTAATTAGCGTGAATGAATTTCATACATTGATGTACTTTAAATGGAACTGATCAAATTTTTTGTATCTAAGATCTTCCAAACAACATGTCAAAAACTCCCACACTAGAAACTATAGTAAATGAGGTGGTCATGTGTGTAGGACCAACCTATAGAGGAATGAGGATCTCACCCAATGTAGTCTGACTATGTCCACTAAAACCACTAATAACTATATTTTTTGGATTAATAACCTGCTCTGTATAACTCAAGTGATGTAGTAGTGTCATAGTACACATGTTAACGTTAGATCCATTATCAATTAGAACACTTGGAATTGGATGACCATAAATAAAAGCTCTAATGAAGAGCATGTGATAATTTGTGTCATCCTCAATAATCTCTTGCTTGAAAAATGAGATGGAAGGTCAAACTGGAATGCTAGAATGAAAAGTACCAATCATGTGGCTCAACGGATGTGAATTGCTTATCGGTGCCCTGTATGTAACTGGTGGAGGATGTGCCTAATATGCATGAGGTACACTTGATGTTTCTTGTGTCTCTAACTTTCCATGCTGTGGAAATGGATCTAAAAAGATTTTGAGTGACTTACCTTGGGTTGGTTTGGTTGAAGGAGATTCAATTGAAGTGCCTAGATCAATTTGATTTCCATCAACTAAATCCTATATGTTATGCCTAAGACTAATGCATCTATTTGTAATATGGCTTTGTACCTTGTGACAGTCACAAAATGTAATCTAGTCATATCCCTATGTAAGAGGCTTTGTTGGATCAATTTCTTTGATAGGAGGAAGAGATATGATGTTACATTTTAATAACTATTGTATAACTCTATCTAGAGGAACTGGTAGATTTGTAAAAAATTGTCGAGGAGGTGTTGATAAAGTGACTCTATGTGAGGGCTCTAAAGCTACATTCACTATATTTTGAGTCGGTCCTTTACTGTCATTGAATTTAACCTTATATGAGGCTTTGTTGTTACTCTTATTAGTTGTATTTGGTGCACTTGTGTACTTAAGTTTTCCCATTGAAATGAGTTTGATTTCTCTTTCTTTTAAAGTGTGACATAATTCAGTGAATGAAGAGAAACATTGGAACATGATTGTCTCATGCAAAACTGGTAGAAGACTTTTTTTTAAGAGGTCCTATAACTCCTAATCTGCCATAGGGATAGTCATCTTAGCCAATATGGTCTTGTATTTGAGAACATACTTGATGAGAGGTTCATTTGATTTATGTTTTTGTTGTGCAATTTGGGCATATAAAACTTTATCACCAATATTGATACTGAAATGTGTTAGGAACATGTCAGTAAGAGGATTGAATGTATTAACCAACTAATTCGGTAGACTATAAAACTATTGTAATGCATAATCCTTAAGGCTCCTCAGAAATAATTTAGTTAATAGCCAGTCATTTGGTACATAATCTAAATATGCTACATGAAAGGCTCTCAAATGTGTCTCTGGATCACCCTTGCCATCATAAAGAGTGAGCTTAGGTTGTACAAATCTAGGTGGCAAGGGTATACCAGCTATATGTCGTGTCAAAGGCATATGTAATAGAGTGAAGGAGTCTAATGCTTGTGTAGATCTAGTGGTACCTTGCTCAAGATGTTGTACCTTGGATTGAATAAATCAAATCTCTTGCACAAGAGTTGCCACATCAGGAGATAGGGATGTATTAGTTACAACTAGTGGCATAGAAGAGGGTTGGGTTGCTATAAGGGGAGTTGTGACATAATTGCCCCCGTAGTGTCATATGCAACTAGTGGCTCTATAGTTTGATAAGACTGACCATTGATTACCTTTTGTTGTTCCTCTTAGAGGATTCTAATCATGTCATCTTGCATATCTGGGTGTTTGGTTAAGAGTTCTTGAAGCTCTCTTTTACCAGTTTCATCAAAGCTAGTATATTGGGCCATTATTAAAGTAGGAAAACAATTTGAAATGTGTTTAAATATTTTGCAATAAGTTGTAATAGGTAATGTGCTGAAACTAGAAAGTATCGAATATAATAAATGCAAAATTCTAAAATAAGAGTTTAGAATTTGCACAAAAAAGGATACGAAGCTGCCAAACATGTAAGATAATACCATAAAAAGCAAAGTATGAACTAGTATATGCAACTAAGGACTTTAGAAATATTATTTGAAAAATATTATGAACTTTTGAATTTGAAATTGATTTTCTGAGCTAAGTATGCAAGATAAAATTTAGAAAATTTTGAGAAATTACTTGCTTGAATGGGACGTAGTAGATACAACTAGCATTTTGAGAGATAAATTTTTTGAAATTACTATGAATTTTTGAAATTTGAAGTGATTTTATAATTTTAATATTCAATTAAAATTTGCAAAAATAAGTGGAATATTACTTTAAAATTACTAGGATTTAGTTGATGCAGCTAGAGTTTTTGAAATGAATTTTTTCAAAATTAATGTAATAATTTGAAATTTTTGCTATAAATTTGTAGAATTGAGCTTGAAAATCTTAGAAAAAATCTGAAAATATTTCTAAAATTAGCAATATATTTTTCTATAGTGGTTTCAAAGTGTTTGTATGCAAATAGGACCTCGTATGTGCAAACTAGGGTTTTAGTGAATTATTGAAAATATTTTAATTAATTTTTAGTTTTTTTATTTTCAAATTCAAAAAAAATTAGGAAAATATTGCAAAAAATCAAAAGTAATTAACCCTAAGGTTTTTGTGCAAAAATTCAAAGTAACTTGGGTTCACCAAATGTTTTACTAAACTGGGGAAACTATAGGTTTAATTTTCTAAATAGTAAAGGAGTCTATATTAAGGGAAAAATTAGTAAATAAATTTGTCTTAAATAACCTACTAATTTATTGAATCTATAAGTGCTTAATTGATTTCTAAAAATAGCAAACAAGGAGATAAAGAGTAAAACTTAGCTGATTCTGGGTTGAGACGGAGGAGACAGAGGCTGCAAATTACTAATTTGGTTGGGCAGACTATCAGAAACATGATCCAAAATTATATTTTCTACCTAGATATGAGCACCAAAAATGGTACACCTGAAGGTCTAGAGCTGTAGTCCAAGTTTTGACGTTGTAGTCCTTAGTGTCTGAGCTTTCTAAGCTTTTTGGGTTTTGTTTGTCTACTCTAAGAGACCCTGTGCCTGAAATATCGAGTCCTAGTTGTTTGCAAGCTTTGTGTCCAATTGATTTTGTCTTCAAAGATCCTATTTCCTCTTCATGGTTGATAGGTGATCTCGAAGTCAACTGAAAAAAATAGGTTAATGTGTAATATACAGTGAACATGCGATCACACCTCATGTGTGGACACACTACCTACATACTAATACTTCAAAGAGTGATCAAGGCCAATGTACTTCTCCTAATTTGATTGTGTATTGTGTAATCTTGTGTATTCAATGTAAGTGTATGCAAATTTGAGAAAGCTTGAGATGACTCGTGACTGGTGCAGGAGCTTAGATAGGCTGAGAAATAACAGTGGTTGGTTATATGCAGAGAATAGAAAGATTTGCTTGAGTATATTTCTAGATTGTGCCTTTTGAATGATTTTCAACCCTTCTAAATGACCTTTGAATGGGATTTTATATGGAAACTAGTGATCCTAAGTTATATGAACTCACATTAGGCCGACAAAGGAAAAGATAAGGATTCATGGAAATCTGATCATTTGAGGCTATTGTGAACCTGAACAACAGCATGCTAGAAAGTGGACACCCTAGATCCCAATGTTGTAGCCCAACTTATGACACTTTTGTCCAGGTGAAAAGGGACCCTAGAGGATAGATTTGTGCTTGGGAAAAGAGTCTGGGAAAGCAAGGGTTAAATATAGAAGGCTTCAGATGATTGAGAAATAGTGAAAACATGTCTAAGTGGGTTGTGTAAGTGAGTAGGAGAGACCTATGGTTTGGGTGTCACAATTCATGCTCAAGTTGTACAAATTATATTTTAGTATGACTACAACTTCACTAGAATTACTAGCATCAAAATGCCAGATGAAAGCAATACGATCACATGGTGTGTATAAATTTTGATTGATCTATAAATCATTATTATTTATTACTCTTGAAAACTTTGGCCAAAGAATGTTTAGTGAGGAATTATCATTTCATGAGTATGATTTACATGTTTGAGAGATATCTTGTAATAAAATAGGTTTTTCTATGATACACTGCATGTTTATTTTTAGAAATCATCCATCACATTAGTACTTTCTTGTCTCTTTGTATTCCTGCATCGTCAGTATCTACTTATCTATGAAGGAAGGGACATTTCATAATGGGATTAGTGTGGGAGATAATTGGTCCATGGTTGTTGTGTAAAAGTGCTTAGATGATCCTCTTCCTCCTCACATTAGTGCTAATTTTGAGATGATACTTGAGATTTCCATAGATACTTGAGTTCGAGAACTATGCTCTAGGAGGAGACATGTATTTTATATGTAAATTGTATTATATTGTGCTTATTATTGAAATATTATCATGAAGAGTTGTAATTACTTATTATTGTACATTGACAGTAGTGGTTGTAGACTTGTATTAGTTGTGGTTGAGTTAATGTAATTACTTTATATATTCACATTATATAATGTTCTTGTGATATTAGAGATCAGTGATATATGATGTAATATGCTTTATTTACTATTATCACACATTGAATATTTCATATGATCTCTTTTTATATTATCATGGTGTAATTTTATTTATGGTATATGTGTTTATTTTTTAAAAATCACATATTTCTAGGTAGATCTCAGTGGGGATCTTACATGTGGTATTAGAGATATGACTCAAAATCTAGGACATAATAAGTCCACTAATATTTTCATATCCTTTTATTGATAGAAAGAAGGATTGTGAAAGCTAGATTTTTTGGAGAGGGTCCTTCGAATGCTAATAACAACAACCCTCTATTTGATTCTAGTCCATTTGCCACTGAGCAGTTAACAAAGATAGACTAGATTATCATAGCCATGAATGAGATTAGGGATAAGATTATAGCTCTAAATCAGGTGGTTCTTGGACATGAAGAGGAATAACATCAAGACGTACTTGAAGAACATCTTGTTGAATAGGAAAATCCTCAAGATGCAGAGCTCAGGTAGTTGTGGAGTTGGCTAGAGATATGAAGAAGGTGAACCCACCTAAGTTTGATGTGACTATTCTAGGTGATAGACTTGAGGCATGGCTAACTGTGATGAAGAATTATTTCAAAATTTGAAACTACTCTGAGGTCAATAAGGTAGTTTGGGGAGCATACCAGTTGGCTGGTGAGGTAGCCATGTAGTGAACCAACAAGAATGAATCTTAAATTGACCACCACTATTTGGGATTAGTTTATAGAATTATTTAGGTCATGGTAGATCCCACTGATTTATTTTAATCAAAAGTTCACAAGACTTCTAGAATATGAAGTAGGGTAATTTGTTAGTAAACGAGTATTATGAGAAGTTTGCCAAACTTTTGAAGTACGTACCTCAGTATCAGGGAGATGAGCAGTTCAGGATTAGGAAGTTTATCAAGGGTTTGAGGCCCCAACTTGGTGGAAAGGTGGATGTTTATGGAACTTTTTCTATGGACCAAGTCTTTGAGAAGGCAGTCAAACAAGAATAGAACTTGAAGTTTCTTTCACATTCCAAAGACAAGTTCAAAGAAAAATCTGGAAATTCTAAGTCAACCTTAAAGAAGAATAATTGGAAATAGAGGAGTGGAGACTCCAAGAAGTAGTTAAAAATTTAGAATGCCAAGTTCTACAATGGTTCAAGCAACAATAAATAGGGCAATGGATCCAAAGATGATTTCAATGGAAACTAATAGAGTGGTAGGAAAGGACCACTTGGAGGTTATTTTATTTTTGGAGATGACCATTATGCTCGTTATTATCCTTAGGACAAGTTAAAGGGAAAAGGTCCTAATCCTCAGTAGGGCAGTTTTCAGTAGTGGATTCATGCAGCAGTCGACAATCGATAAGTTAAATATTGGGCATTAACCATAGAGCTATCAAGTACTTTGTTTGACCATCAAATTTCAATTTTGATAGATATGGGAGACACATAGTGTTCTATAAAGGACTATTTCAAATAATTTGGACTTATACTCACTAAAAGTGGAGTGGAGGAAAAGATTTCCAAAATAATTTTCTTATGTTCCAAATAAAATGGACTGTTTCAAACCATTTGGCCCCTATTTTTGTCAATCGCCTAATGCATATCATGCATCATAACCTTTCGGTGCAACTCGTGTAACGACACAACACATCTCACTAAACAAAACTCATCCCTTGTAGTGTAGTGCACGTATCACACCCTGTGTGTAGCGTAACTTGCCTGATGGATTTCAAATCAAGCTCTACCAATTGCATAATGTAGCTCGACTTGGTGTAGGTCACTCGATGCATCTCATTTCATAAAACTCATCTTGCACAGTGTGATTCACCGATGCAGCTTGACTTGGGTTGTGCCAATCACGTAACTTAGCTCAACCTGATGCAACTTGCATAACGCATCTCATCCTGCACAACACAACATGCATAGTGCAACTCTCTCAACAATTCTTCCAAGGGAGCCACCATGGTGTAAATAAAAAGAGGCTCCCACACCCTTCGTGCTTGTCTATGTCGTTCCTCCACTCGGTCGCCCCTGACCCCCCCCCGAGACATTAGAGTATGTGCGAGGAGAACACAGATCACCCAATGTCTTGATAAAATGGAAAAAAGGGTGCAACACCGGGACTTCTCGGGAGGTCACCCATCCCAGTACTACCCCAACCCAAGCGCGCTTAACTGTGGAGTCTTAATGGGATTTGGTGCACTAACGCTGGTATGATCACCCTCGATATTTACTTTATCACATTACTCTACTTGTAGGAGACACGTGGAAGACATCAAACAGATGCAGTTTGTTGCACGGGACTCGTTTTGCCTCACTACTCTATTGATGCAATATGGCACACAATGGGATCCCATCATAAGTGAGTTTTGACACACTACTCTGTAGATTCAATATGGCACACAAGGGGATCCAATCGTAACTCATGCATTGTATCTGACTTAGAAAAACCCATCGTGTGCAGTTTTGACACACTACTCTGTAGGTTGTTCAAATGTGTTGTCACATGTCAACTCATGGGTATGTCTACAGTGCAATAAAACTATCTCATGTCGCACGACTTTGACGGATTATAGCTGACCTGGGTTATGTTAATTAGGACAAATGCAAATCGATTGCAATTCACAATCTTGTACAAAAACACATAACTCATTTTGTAATTGGAAAGCTAGATAGAATGGTACATTTAGTTGCAATAATGTTATGCTCGCATTTTTCAACCCATTAATATTAAGCTATAATTTGATTACTAATAATTTGATTGAATTGGACTATTTTGAATAATTTGGATTTATACATGTACTAAAGTGAAGTGGAAAATAATTTCTCCAAAAATAATTTTCTTTTTTTCCAAATGAAATTTTCTTGTTTCAAATCATTTGGGCATAGATCATTTCAAATGAATTGGAATATTTCGAATAATTTGCACTTATACCCACTAAAATGGATTGAATAAAATTTTCTCCAAAAATATCTTTTCTATATTCCAAATAAATTGGACTGAGTATGAAAAATATTATGAAATTATTATTAGCCAAATTAAATTAACATGAAATTATTAATAGTCCAATTTTTGAAAAACTATCATAGATAAATTAGACTTTATCAAAAATTGATTGGACTTATTACAAATAAACTGCATCTATCTAATTTATTTGTAATAAATCCAAATTATTTACAACCAAGACATTCTTTTTAAATAATTTAAAATAATATGAACTTATTAGTAGTTCAAATTTTGAGAAATTATCAGAACTAAATTGAAATTTATCAAGAATTAGTTGGAATTTTTCTACTTCTATTAGAGTCTTTTAAAGCAATGGATTCTTATGACTTTTCTCTATTTTTTAAATATTTGAAAAATATTCTCATAGGATTACCCTCTGGAACATTTGGCTCACCATTTTATTTTGTTCTCCATAATTTAATCAGTGGGGGACCAATTTCTATCTTTTATAGAGTTTTTACAACACATAATAGGCTAACCTTACTCTATGCATAGAATAAAATATTGGCTTTTTTTCAATCCTACTATTTCGTTACTTCCCTTCATTATGTAATTATTAAAAAATTATGTGAAATCAACTACTTATTCAATTAAATATGTCATGAAGTTTTTTGTATTTCCACATGTCATAAAACTATCCATAATCTCTGCCACACTCCATACATCTTTCCTCTTTGTACATTCAGATTGGTTTCCAAATGTGTTGTCAATGTTCTCGTGGGTATGTCCTACAGGAAGAAAACTAGCATCAACTTTGAGGAATATACCGTTGTAGATAAGGAGAGATAAATATTGCAACACAATCTTGTACAAATACACATAATTTTTTGTAATTGGAAAGCTAATAAAATTACATTTAGTTGCATATAATGTTATACTTTTTTTTTTATATTAATATTAAGCTATAATTTATTATATATTTATTGAGAGATACATATATGAGCATGGAATGTGGTTAAGTTGCCACTACATTGTGTAAGTCAGTATAAAATGGCAGAGTTTTTTAGCTAGAAAAGTCTTCCTAGTATCTCAGAAGTGATACCTCATTTAAAACCATTATAACATGTCACATGACATTATTTGTATTGGTCTTCTTAAGTATATCAAACCAAATAATTTTGTATTAATCCTTTGATAATTATCACATAAAATATAGTGGCAATGAAACTATATACTTAGTATCCATTGGTATCTCCCAAATGATACCTTAGTATTATCCCATGTATATTAAAAAATAAAATATGTTCTTAACACAACACCCTTATTTTTTCTCTAAACTTATCTCTCAAATGATACCTTACTTTTAATGAAAATCATTATGGTACTGCAACACCATTTTTTGATAATACGCAAGGAATAAATCAATTTTTTTTCTTAAGAGACTTATAAAAAATAAATGAAGTGGGCGTGTTAAGAATACATGTTTAATGATATTCAAGGCATACTAGCAATGTATGGATCGAGAAAAAAATTTATAGAGTAGTAGACTAGATTTGTTAGAATTAAATTTTATTTGATATTTTAGAAGGGGTAATATAAATGTATCACTTCAGAGACACATAATAAAACAAAGGGAAGTTGTTGGGATTTTTTTTTTTTTTTAAAATCATGATCGATAAATTAATTATTATGGGAATGTAAGATGTAAGAATAAAACAATATATATGTGTTTGTTTTTAAACATAATTTTCAAATAAAAATGTGAAGGAAATACATATTCTTATTATCCCCGCAATAGTTGTTTAGTTGAATATATAGCCTAGAAGGAAGTTTCTTGAAGGTGCCAATTGAGTATGCTTGGTCTATGTATTTCTTTCATTCAAGGTAGAAATTATTAGACAAAAGTGCATCATACAATAGATATTTTGAAGATCCAAGTTTATATAATAAAGATCCATAAGTATATGAAATTATTTTTTCCATATCCTTGAAGTACTTGTTCGATGAGGTGATAGTAAAGTTAGACCCTCCAAGAATGTATGTTAAAAAAATGTCCATATCCACCTGCACTATGACCATGTGTGATGATCACTGCCATTGACAACTCTACTATTTTGTTAGTGACTGCATTTATTTTTGTGACTATCCTTGGCACAAATGTTTTTTTGCATTCTACCTTGTCATGAATGACACTGAGGCATCCCTTAGAGCACTGATCAAACATTAATTTATGTTTAATACATTTGTCTTGTAGAAAGTATTTAATTTGAGTGCATCACGAATTCTTGATCGATGTGCTTGATCAAACATTTGTCTTGTAGAAAGTATTTGATTTGAGTGCGTCACAAATTCTTGATTGATGTGCTCTACCTGATCTTTAAACAGGGACCCAGAGCATTATTTGAGTCAACAAGATACATGTTTTTTAGCTAGAAAAATCATCAAACTTGGCAATGGTCACATCATGAAAATTAGTACTTCACATGTTATTGAATGTTGGTTGGGATATTGGCTCATATTCTATATTTGCTAGCTATGCATTGATGTGGCACCTCATAAATTCTTGAGTGAAAGATGTTGGAAGATGTTGAACATTTCTTTGTGCACCATCTATACGTACTTGGCATGTGAGTCTTGGAGAAACATCTACAAAATCATCCACTAATTGTTCTAACAAATCTTTAGCTTCCATTGACGTCTTTTGTGGCTTTTGTCTAAATCACCCTATATGGAATGACATTTGTTCCCCATTTTTGTGATAATTTTGAATGTCAAAAAAACTACTTCTCTTCAATCTATATATTTTAAGCCAATCTTATAAATAGATCTCAGGACCTTGAAAATCAATGGTAGTTGGTTTTTATCTTTCTTAAACAAACCGGTAGAAAGGGCATCCAAGACATGTTGCCTCTTATCCATTGTGGTAGAATCAAACAACTTCATACTTGATGATTTTAGCATTTCAGATTTGGTACAATTAAAGTTTGTTTGATATTTTAGAAGGGGTAATATAAATGTATCACTTGAGAGACACGTAAAAAAACAAAGGGAAGTGGTTGGGATTGGTTTTTTAAAAACAATCATGATGGATAAGTTAATTATTATGGGAATGTAAGATGTAATAATAAAACATTATATATGTATTTGTTTTTTAAACATAATTTTCAAATAAAAATGTTATGGAAATACATGTTCTTATTATCCCCATAATAGTTGTCTAATTGAATATATAGCCTAGAAGGAAGTTTTTTGAAGGCACTAATTAAGTGTGCTTCGTCTATGTATTTCTTTCATTCAAGGTAGCAAATATTAGACAAATTTGAAAATACAAGTTTATATAGTAAAGATCCATTAGTATATGGAATTATTTTTCCATATCCTTGAAGTACTTGTTCAATGAGGTGATAGTAAAGTTAGACCCTCCAAGAACATATGTTAAAAAAAAGTCCATATCACCTGCACCATGACCATGTATGATAATCCCTGCCATTGACAACTTTACTATTTTGTCGGTAACTACATTGCTTTTTTGTGACTATCCTTGGCACAAATGTTTTTTGGCATTCTACCTTGTCATGAATGACACTGAGGCATCCTTTAGAGAACTGATCAAATATTTGTTTATGTGTGTAATATATTTGTCTTGTAGAAAGTATTTGATTTGAGTGCATCATGAATTCTTGATCGATGTGCTCTCCCTGATCTTTAAACAGGGAACTAGAGCATTTTTTTGAGTCAACAAGATACATGTGAAAAGTCATCAAAATTGGCAATGGTCACATCATGAAAATTAGTACTTCACATGTTATTGAATGTTGGTTGGGATATTGGCTCATACTCTATATTTGTTAGTTATGCATCGATGTGGCACCTTATAAATTCTTGAGTGAAAGATGCTAGAAGATGTTGACCATTTCTTTGTGCACCATCTATATCTACCTTTCATGTGAGTCTTAGAGAAACATCTACAAAATCATCCACTAATTGTTCTAACAAATCTTTAGCTGCCTTTGACTTCTTTTGTGGCTTTTATCTAAACCACCCTGCATGGAATGAAATTTATTCTCCATTTTTGTGATAATTTTGAATGTCAAAAAAGTTATTCTCTTCAATCCATATATTTTAAGCCAAGCTTCTAAATAGATCTTAGTACCTTGAAAATCAATGGTAGTTTTTTTTTTTATCTTTCTTAAACAAATTGGTAGAAATGGCATCCAAGACATGTTGCCTCCTATCCATTGTGGTAGAATCAAACAACTTCATACTTGATGATTTTAGCATTTCAGATTTGGTACAATTAAAGTTTATTTGATATTTTAGAAGGGGTAATATAAATGTATCACTTGAGGGACACCTAAGAAAACAAAGGGAAGTGGTTGGGATTGATTTTTTTTTTAAACAATCATGATGGATAAATTAATTATTATGGGAATGTAAGATGTAATAATAAAACATTATATATGTATTTGTTTTTTAAACATAATTTTCAAATAAAAATGTGATGAAAATACATGTTCTTATTATCCCCGCAATAGTTGTCTAGTTGAATATATAGCCTAGAAGGAAGTTTTTTGAAGGCGTTAATTGAGTGTGCTTCATCTATGTATTTATTTCATTCAAGGTAGCAATTATTAGACAAATTTGAAGATCCAAGTTTATATAGTAAAGATCCATTAGTATATGGAATTATTTTTTCATATCCTTGAAGTACTTGTTCAATGAGTTGATAGTAAAGTTAGACCCTCCAAGAACATATGTTAAAAGAAATGTCTATATCTACCTGCACCATGACCATGTGTGATAATCCCTGCCATTGACAACTCTACTATTTTGTTGGTAATTGCATTGCTTTTTGTGACTATCCTTAGCACAAATGTTTTTTGGCATTCTACCTTGTCATGAATGACACTGAGGCATCCTTTAGGGAACTGATCAAACATTCATTTATGTGTGGAATACATTTGTCTTATAGAAAGTATTTGATTTGAGTGCATCACAAATTCTTGATCGATGTGCTCTACCTTGTTAGGAACTATCGAGTACAATTGATTACTTTTGTATAAGCAACTAAACATGAAATTAAACCAGAAGTAATAAGTAACTAGAAATACGAAATAGCAAATAAGAGGAGATATGAGAAACAACCAATCTCTATTAAACTCTTCCAAAAGAAAATACAATGAAGAAATCTCAGTCTTCACACACCTCTTGGGTGTACAGTAATTCTCCCTCAAGAGTTCTCTCTCTCAATCAATTACAATCAACTCAATAACCGAGTTGTTATTCCCTTCTCTTCACTTTAGCAAATCTTCTTGATCTTGCACCATGTAGATCTAATTGATCTTGCTTACTAATTTTTTCTTAATTACAATACTGTCCTATGGGTCTCTTAAAAAGGATCCAAGGCATACAATAATTAGAAACACAGACTCAAAACTAAAATTAGTCTTTACATGCAAACACTTTGTCCTCTTAAAATTAGAACAAATCTAATTTTAAAAACGCATGCAAACACACACACACAGGTGACCGATGTCGGTCATGATCGGTCTGCATATGACCTACATTGACCGATCCCTGACCAATGTCGGTCGATTCTGGTCCATGCCTGACTGATGTCGGTGATACTACCGATGTCAGTTGCTGGTTAAGCCCAGCAACCTCCACATGAGCTCAACAGTGAAGCTTTTAGCTCCACAACTCAACAATCTCTCACTTGGAGATAAATAGTTGCACATGTACTTGTACAGCAACATCCTTTGTCTTGTTTTTCTGGCTTGTTTCTTCATCTTCAAGTTCAATCTTGAAGACTAACAAAAGTTGAATGAAGATTCAACTTCTCTTTTGTTACCAGCTTTGTTAACATATCTGCAAGGTTCTTATCCATATGGATCTTTTTCGGTTTCAGCTGTCCATCCTCCAATCCCTGTCTAATGAAGTGGTATCTAAGTTGTATATGTTTAATTTTTGAATAAAAAGCTGAATTCTTTGCCAAATGAATTGGACTTTGACTATCACTGTACAATCTGTAACTCTCTTGCTCCTTTCTCAACTCTTCCATGAACCGAGTCATCCATATCATTTCCTTGCTAGCCTCTGTAGTAGACAGGGCAACAACCTTTTGCAACTTTGAAATCCAGCTAACCGTCGTTCCACCAACAGTGAACACATATCTTGTGGTGCTTCTCCTACCATCCAAGTCACCTACCATATCTAAATCTACATACCCATGTAGAGAAGTGTTTGACCCTCCATAGCATAAATGCCTACTGCTGGTCCCTCTAAGATATCTAAGAATCTATTGAACTACTTTTCAGTGTTCTTTTCTTGAATTGGCCATAAACTTGCTGACAACTCCCACTGCTTGGACAATATCAGGTCTAGTACATACCATTACATACATCAAGCTCCCAACTGCTGAAGCATATAGAACTTTGCTCATGTACTCAACCTCATCATGTGATTTATGACACTATTTTTTGCTCAATTTGAAGTGTCTAGCCATAGGTGTGCATACCGATTTTGCATTCTGCATATTGAACCTCTCCAACACCTTATTCACATAATCTTTTTGAGACAATCAAACTGTGATTTTTTGTCTCTAGAAATACTCATGCCAAAGATTTTCTTTGCTGCTCCTAAATCTTTCATGGCAAATGTGTGAGCTAATTTTACCTTTAGCTCAGAAATTTTCTACATGTGTGAACCTGCAAAAAGCATATCATCTACATACAATAAAAGGATAATATAACTAACATTATCCAATTTGGTAAAATAAACACAATAGTCAGATTGACATATACTAAAGCCATGCTCTGTCATAAACCTGTCAAACCTCAAATACCATTGTCTTGGAGCTTGCTTAAGACCATATAAGCTTTTCTTCAACCTGCACACAAGTTTTTCCTTACCTTTGACCTCAAAACCTTTCGACTGAACCATATATATCTCTTCATCCAAATCTCTATGAAGAAATACTGTCTTAACATCAAGATGCTCAAGGTGCAAATCTTCAATAGCAACTAAAGACAATACAGTCTGAATAAAAGTCATCTTTACTACAGGAAAAAAGATTTCACCAAAGTCAATCCCTAGTTTCTGTGCAAATCCCTTTACTACCAACTTAGCCTTATATCTCATTTGTCCATTCTCTCCTTTTAACCTGTAAATCCATTTATTTTTTAGTGCTTTTTTTACAGCTGGCAACTCAATCAAATCTCGTGTTTAGTTCTTTTTCAAAGAATCAATTTTCTCATTCATGCCATGCTCCCATTGTTTTCTAGATTCTACTTGCATTGCCTCATCAAAATTTTCTGGTTCTCCACCATCAGTGAGCAACACGTAGTATAAAAAAAGGAAATGACGAATTGGAAATTTACTTACCCTTACAGACCTCTTCATAGGCGTTTGAGACTCATTTACAACTTGTTATTTGCCTAAATTCTCTGATAGTGACCGATCTCAATCAAATCTCAGTCTGCACTCGATCGATGTCGGTTTCACCTGATCGACATCGATTGCCCCCTGACTGACGTCAATTTTTACTTGACCACCGACGTCGGTCTCTGTGTTTTCTTATGAGTGATGATTTTTACCCGTGAGCTCATTTTGGATCATAACCTCATCCAAATCAAGATTGCCCTGCTCAGAATTATTCATCCTCTTGAGCTGATCACTGTACATCACTTTCTCATTGAAAACTACATCACGACTTCTAATAATTTTGTTAGTTTCTAAATTCCACAATCGAAATCCGAAATCTCCAAAACCATAACCAATGAAAGTGCAGCGCATAGATTTAGCATCCAGCGTCTTTCTATTTTTTTTATCAATGTGCATAAAAACTTCAGAACTAAAAACTCTGAGAAATGAAAGATCTACCTTTTTACCTATCCACGCCTCTTTTGGAATTCCACCATTCATAGCAGTAGAAAGTCCTCTGTTAATCAGTTAAATCACAGTATCTACAGCTTCTACCCAAAACTTTAAAGGCAAACCAACATGCAACCTCATACTCTGTGCATGCTCCATTATTATTTTATTCATCCTTTCAGCAACTCCATTTTGCTGAAGTGTCTTTGGAACCATCATTTCCCTGCGTATTCCACTCATAGAACAGTAGTTGTTGAATTTATTGCTGCAGTACTCACCATTATCGTCAGATCTAAGGCACTTCAATCTCAAACCTGTTTCATTCTCAACCAAAGCTTTTTATTTCTTAAATGTGTCAAAAACATAAAATTTTTTCTTTATACAATAAACCCATACCTTTCTTGTAGCATCATCAATGAAAGAAATATAATACTGTGATCCTCTAATAGAAGCTACCTGAGCTGGTCCCCACACGTCTGTGTGAACAAGCTCCAACTTGTGCTTCTTCTTTGTTGACCCAGTTTTGAGAAACCTCACTTTCTTTTGTTTCTAAAAAATACAATGCTCACAGAAATCTAGATCTATGCATTTCAAATCTGAAAGCTTATCTTTTGACTTAAGAACATTCATTTTCTTCTCACTCATGTGACCAAGCCTACAGTGCCACAACTTTGCATCTACATCTGAAATAAATAAAATAGAAGAAGAATAATCAGTAATATAAGTAGATAGATAAAGTGTACCTATTCTCTTACCTCTGACTAATACAAGTGCACCCTTGGAAACTTTCCAAGATTCAGTTGTGAGAGTTACTTTGCAACCCTCATCACCCAACTTTCCTGGAAAAATCAGATTCCTCTTCAGGATGGATATATGCCTGACATCTTTCAACACCCATGTGTTGTCATTCTGTAATTTCAGCTGCACTTTTCCTTTACCAACAATTTGACAATGTTCATCATCCCCTAAATAAACTTTTTCAAAATTGCCATGGACATAATCATTGAAAAATTTTCTATTTAGGGTTGCATGAAAAGAAGCACCAAAATCTAAAACCCATGATTCTACTTGACTATCCAAAGAAAATATAAGAGCATCATATGCAATAATACCTGCAACATTTGCTTCTTTATTACCTTCTTACTAATTTTCTTTGTTATCTTTCAACCAACAGTCTTTATTTGCATGCCCTTTCTTTCCACAATTCCAGTAAGTTATACCTCTATTTCTGGATTTGGATATCCTTCCCACCTTTGACCTTGATTTTCTTTACTTGCCCTTCTCTCTTTACCTTTTCCTGCTTTCAATACTTAAAGTATTTTTTGATGCTTCTCCTGTATTTTTCCTGTGAATATCTTCATTCAAGATTACACTAACAACATCATCAACTTTCAAGATATTTGAAGCAGATGCAGTATTGCTAACTGCCATTACCAAGTTGTGCTAACTTTTAGGTAAAGAGCATAAGATTAAGAGAGCCTTAATTTCATCATCAAAATCTATTTTGACTGAATTTAATTGATTTACAATTTCATGGAAATCATTAAGATGACTATATACAGATCCACTTTCTTGTATTTGCAAACTAAATAATTGCTTCATAAGATATACCTTATTCGAAGCTGAGGGTTTTTCATATAAATTTGTCAGAGTATCAATTAACTCTACCATTGTCTTTGTCTGTGATAAGTTAGAAATCACAGAAGATGCCAAGCTCAACCTTATAGATCCAAGAGCCTTTCTATCAAGAACATTCTATTCTTCATCTTGCATATCTGTGGGCTTACTTGAAACCCCACCCAACGGTAAGTATAGATCTTTTTGATATAGATAATTTTTTATCTGCATCTTTCATAATTGATAATTTTTGCCATTAAATTTCTCTATTTTTAGTTTACTTTTTCTGTCATTGCTTTACTCCAACTTAATCAAAAACCCCTGTGAGTGAACCTGTAATCAATAAACACTAACCTCGCTCTGATACCACTTGTTAGTAACTACCGAGTATAATTGATTACTTTTGTATAAGCAACTAAACACGAAATTAAATCAGAAGTAATAAGTAACTAGAAATATGAAATAGCAAATAAGAGGAGATATAAAAAACAACCAATTTTTATTAAACTCTTCCAGAAAGAAATATAATAAAAAAATATCTGTTTTTTCACACCTCTTAGGTGTACAATAATTCTCCCTCAAGAGTTCTCTCTCTCTCAATCAATTCAATCAACTCAATAATCGAGTTGTTATTCCCTTCTCTTCACTTCAGCAGATCTTCTTGATCTTGCACCCTGCAAATCTAATTGATCTTGCTTACTACTTTTTCCTTAATTACAATACTGCCCCATAGATCTCTTAAATAAGATCCAAGGCATACAATAATTAGAAACACAGACTCAAGACTAAAATTAGTCTTTACATGCAAACACTCTACCCTCTTAAAATTATAACAAATCTAATTCTGGAAACGCATGCAAACGCACACATAGGTGACCGATGTTGGTCGCTATCGATCTGCATATGACTGACGTCGATTGATCCCTGACCGATGTCGATCGGTTCTGGTCCATGCCTGACCGATGTCAGTGATACTGCCAATGCCGGTTACTGGTTAAGCCCAGTAACCTCCACATGAGCTCAACAGTGAAGCTTTTAGCTCCACACCTCAACATACCTAATTTTTAAACAGGGACCCAAAGCATTTTTTTGAGTCAACAAGATACATATTTTTCACCTAGCAAAGTCATCAAATTTGGCAATGGTCACATCATGAAAATTAGTACTTCACATGTTATTGAATGTTGGTTGGGATATTGGCTCATATTCTATATCTGCTAGCTATGGATTGGTGTGGTGCCTTATAAATTCTTGAGTGAAAGATGCTGGAAGATGTTGAATATTTTTTTATGCACCATCTATATCTACCTGGCATGTGAGTCTTCGAGAAACATCTACAAAATCATCCACTAATTGTTCTAACAAATCTTTAGCTTCCATTGACTTCTTTTGTAGCTTTTGTCTAAACCACCCTGCATGGAATGCAATCCGTTCCCCACTTTTGTGATAATTTTGAATGTCAAAAAAGCTACTTCTCTTCAATCCATATATTTTAAGCCAAGCTTCTAAATATATCTCAATACTTTGAAAATCAATGGTAGTTTGTTTTTATCTTTTTTAAACAAACTGGTAGAAATGGCATCCAAGACATGTTGCCTTCTATCCATTGTGGCAGAATCAAACAACTTCATACTTGATGATTTTAGCATTTCAAATTTGGTACAATTAAAGTTTATTTGATATTTTAGAAAGGGTAATATAAATGTATCACTTGAGAGATACTTAAGAAAACAAAGAGAAGTGGTTGGGATTGATTTTTTTAAAACAATCATGATGGATAAATTAATTATTATGGGAATGTAAGATGTAATAAAACATTATATATGTATTTATTTTTAAACATAATTTTCAAATAAAAATGTGAAGGAAATACTTGTTCTTATTATCCCTGCAATAGTTGTCTAGTTGAATATATAGCCTAGAAAAAAGTTTCTTGAAGGCGCTAATCGAGTTTGCTTTGTCTATGTATTTATTTCATTCAAAGTAGCAATTATTAGACAAATTTGAAGATCCAAGTTTATATAGTAAAGATCCATTAGTATATGGAATTATTTTTTCATATCCTTGAAGTACTTGATCAATGAAGTGATAGTAAAGTTAGACCTTCCAAGAACATATGTTTAAAAAAATGTCCATATCCACCTGCACCATGACCATGTGTGATAATCCCTACCATTGACAACTCTGCTATTTTGTTGGTACTTTTTGTGACTATCCTTGGCACAAATGTTTTTTGGCATTCTACCTTGTCATGAATGACACTGAGGCATTCTTTAGGGAATTTATCAAATGTTCATTTATGTGTGTAATTTATTTATCTTGTAGAAAGTATTTGATTTGAATGCATCATGAATTCTTGATCTATGTGCTCTACCTGATATCTAAACAGGAACCCATAGCATTTTTTTGAGTCAACAATATACATATTTTTCACCTAGCAAAATCATCAAACTTGGTAATGGTCACATCATGAAAATTAGTACTCCACATGTTATTGAATGTTGATTGGAATATTGGCTCATATTCCATATCTGCTAGCTGGGCATTGACGTGGTGCCTCATAAATTCTTGAGTGAAAGATGCTAGAAGACGTTGAACATTTCTTTGTGCACCATCGATATCTACCTAACATGTGAGTCTTGGATAAACATATACAAAATCATCCACTAATTATTCCGACAAATCTTTAGCTTCTATTGACTTCTTTTGTGGCTTTTGACAAAACGACCCTGCATGGAATGCAATTCATTCCCCATTTTTGTGACAATTTTGAATGTCAAAAAAGCTACTTCTCTTCAATCCATATATTTTAAGCCAAGATTCTAAATAGATCTCAGTACCTTGAAAATCAATGGTAGTTTTGTTTTTATCTTTCTTAAATGAACCGGTAGAAAGGGCATCCAAGACATGTTGCTTCCTATCCATTGTGGTGGAATCAAACAACTTCATCCTTGATGATTTTAGTATTTCAAATGACAATCCTGACTAAAGACATATTTTGGCACAACATTTCTTAGTATACACCTTTTTAATCTCACTATCTATGCTTGCATCAAATTTTACTTGGTTAAGTGAAGTGATTCGCTGTAATTATTTTTGGTTAAAATAGTTGTAAGAACGAGTTAATTTTTTTGGATACCTCTGCGCTAGGAATTTCATGTAAGGAACGACTTCAGTATCCACTACTTCCCAAACATTTCTAATTTCTTTCTCCTTTGGTGTCATGTATGGTAAATTGATTTCTCTACTTTCAATGTCCATTATCTTGTTGGAAAGACATCTAAAAATATATGATTTAGTTACTTCTATGTTGCAAGTTTCACAATGTTGTAGAATGTGCCTTATGGAAATGCCCAATTCATTTTCTGTCATTGGGACTAAACCAAAAATCTCTCCTAGATGTGCAAATTTAATATAACCATAAACAATTCTCTCATCATTTGCAAGAGTTATACATTTGTGTAATAAATGTACCCTTTTTTCAATTAACTCATTTTTAAGACTATGAAATGTGGTTGGATCATAAATATAGCAAATAAATGAATCCAATCTAGGGTTTTCTTGTTGCAATAAATTTATATACATAACTAAACTGAAATTATTTTGTCTTTTTCCCATGCAATCCTCTACAGAAAAATTGTCTATGACAAGTTGCATCATTCTTGTGCTCCATATAGTAAAACTATCAACTTCATCCCCCAAAGTATCTACCAAAGCTATTGGAATTAGAAGCAATAGAGTCGGATAAAAAGCTTTTGTCACATTAAAAATTACACATCCAAAAGGTATTTTCTCATTGTGCCACGTCAAAATTGGATTTATGGATTCCAAAGAGTCATTATTTGCACTTGGAATTTTGTGTATCCTTCCTTTGCCAATGACCTTTCCATTATTTAAGAGAGAAACATAGTCTCCACATTTGAAAGCCATTGATGTATGGTTTTTTGGCCTATACATTTGCAAAAGACATGAGATTCTTAATTAGGTTAATTATAATATTCTTTTAGTGTATACCTATATGTAGGAGATAAAGCTTTATTTATACCATAACATATGCATGGAGATTTTTTTAAACATAAAAATATTAAAAAGGTAATGCATAACACATTTGTTTTAACAACACTACTTAAAAAATGATTTATGGATATATCACATAGGTGATATATATCTCCAAGAAGATGCCTTGAAGGTATTACTAAGACCTTTAACATATCTCTTAGGATATACCTGTATTACTAAGACCTTTAACATATCTCTTAGGATATACCTTGAAGGTATTACAAGGACCTTAAAGGTATCTCCTATAAGATACCTTGAAGGTATTACAAGGACATTCTAGTCATCTCCAAGCATCCTCAAGGTATCTCATAAGAGGTACCTTAAAGGTGTTACAATTCAAGGTATTAAAAAGAGGTCCTTGTAATACCTTCAAGCTATCCTATAGAAGATACCTTCAAGTTAGTACAAGGACCTATTTATAATACCTTTAATTGTAACACCTTCAAGTTACCTCCTATGAGATAACTTGAAGATATTACAAGGACCTATGTGTAATACCTTGAACTATAATACCTTCAATATATCTCCTAAGTGATATCTTGAAAGTAATACGAGGACAACTTTTTAAAACCATCAAGGTATATCTTAGGATATACCTTGAATGTATTACAAAGATCTCATTACCTATGATATGCATTGAAGGAGTTATTACAAGGACCTATTTCTAATGCCTAAAATTGTAACACCTTCAAGTTAATTCCTATGAGACACCTTGAAGGTGTTATAAAGACCTATGTGTAATACCTTGAACTATAATACCTTCAATATATCTCCTAGGTGATACATTGAAATTAGTATGAAGACAATTTTTTAAAACCATCAAGGTATATTCTAGGAGATACCTTGAATGTATTACAAAGATCTTGACACCTAGGAGATACACTAAATGCATTACAAGGATATTCGTGGTACTTCAAGGTAAGTACTAGGTGTGAAGTGATGACAATCTCACACCTTTCAGACACTATCCCAAGATACTTTGAAATATACCCTTGTTTACTTACTTAAATTTACCATTAAATAACACTTTAAATTTGAATAGACCTATATTGATGATTGATAATCCATTACCCACTTTATTTATGCTTCTATAATCTTTTATACTTTTCTTAAGACTGTTCATTGACCATTCTTAGACCTTTGTCCATTTTGAGTTTGCATGTCCACCATGTTAGTCCCCCAAGGCCAATCTATTGAAACTACTAATGAAGGTTCCTTATTCATACCATTTCCTGACTTTATATGGCTTGAATCTCATTCAATAATTTCATGCATGATTTACATTATTGTGTTTACATGCCTGATTTGTTCTTAAAGACCATGTTTTAGGGTTTCTCAGGAAGCTCAAAGGATGACAGTTGCTTAACAATCATTTATAAACTCTAGGACCCTTTTTATCTCTCTAACAATTGTAATAGAATATTAATAACCTCCTTCAACCTTTCCAAACCTTAAATTGAACTCATGTAACTTGTTACATGTGTTTCAAGTGACTACAATGAACTGTAGATGCACAAAAAACATGGTATTGAGGGGTTTCAATGAGGAAAGCTTCAAACTGAGTACAAATTCAATTCAAGATTGAATGGATATCAACTTACCTCTAACACATGTAACTAAACCTATTAAGACCATTCTCAATGGTTCAAGTCCTTTACAACTTGTCGCTATCCTTACGAACCTTCATAAGTAGTTCAAATTTTCAAATTCTTCATTTTCAAGGGAAACCCTCATAAGACTATTAGAGACCTTAAATGGAAATTTTAAAGTCCTTATTGAATCTTAAAACAATCCTAGGACCTGACAAGGCTATAAAACATTACAAATTGAATATTTACATCATTTAAGTGGAACATATATTAATGCTCCTGCATCATGGAGGATATACCTTGAATGTCCTTGTAATATCAAAATATCTCCTAAGTATGAAGGTCCTTGTAATACATTCAAGGTATCTCATAGAAGGTATCTCTTTCACTACTAGGAAATACCTTAAAGGTATTACAAGGACATTCATCATACTTTAAGGTATCTCTTTCATTCTTAGGAGATATCTTGAAGAACCATGAATGTCATTGTAATATCTTCAAAATATCTCCTAGTTATGAAATTCATTGTAATACATTCAAGATATCTCCTAGGAGATATCTTTAAGGTAGTACAAAAACTTTCATGTCTAGGAGATACCTTGAAGGTATTACAAAACACTTCATACATAAAAAAAATTAAAAGATATTACAATGAACTTCGAAGAGAGAACTTGAAGGTATTGAACCGAGCTTTGAGGAGATACCTTGAAGTTCCATGTTAAAACTATTATTACATATTTTGAAGGCATTACAAGGACTTTCATAAGTAGGATATATCTTGAGGGTATTATACAAACCTTCATGCATAGGATATATTTTGGAAGTATTAGAAGGACCTTCAAGGAGATACCTTGAAGTTCCTTCTAATACCTTCAAGGTATCTCCGCGAAGGTCCTTGTAATATATACAAGGTATCTTATAGGAGATACATTTTAGGTCCTTGAAATACTTTCAAGGCATCTTCTAGGAGATACATTGAAGTTGGGTATTAGAAGGACATCTAAGGAGATAATTTGAAGTTCATTATAATACCTTCATACTTTCAATGTCTCTCCTCGAATGTCCTTGTAATACTTTCAAGGTATCGCATAGGAGATACCTTAGAGGTCCTTGAAATTCCTTCAAGCCATCTAATAAGAGATACTTTGAAGCTAGTTCCTTGTAATACATTCAAGGTATCTCCTACGAAACACCTTAATGATTATTTTTTATACCTTCAAGGTATTACAAAGATCCTTCAAAGTATCTCCTAGTTCTATATAAGGTATCTCATAGTTTTTGTAATACCTTCAAGGCATCTTATAAGAGATAACCTTGAAGGTTTTTGAAATACCTTAAGGCATCTTATAGGAGATAACTTGAAGCTATTTCCTTGTAATACCTTCAAGGTACCTATCTCCTATGAGACATCTTAATGATTCCTTTTTACGCGTTCAAGGTATTATAAGAGATACCTTGAAGGTATTGCAAAATACTTCAAGGTATATCCTAATCCTTTTAATACATTCAAAGAATCTCGTAGGAGATACCTTAACTTTAAAGCTAGTTCCTTTTACCTTCAAGGTATTACTAGGACCTTCAAGGCATCACCTTGAAAGTATTATAAAAACCTTCAATTTCTAGCTCAATGCATCCCCCAGTGTCTACCCAAGCAAGTGAAAGTGCACATCAAATGTCTTAATCCCACTCTTCTTTAAAAGCTATGTGGAAGTCGTAGGAAAAACATGAGCTAGACAGATTGGTGACCCATTTTTTTATGCAAATGCCATCCCCTTCAATGTTATTCGAAATCCACATACGAAAGCAATAATAGCGGGGATTGCCAATTTTGAAAAACGGTATACAATGCCATCTTTTGAAAACCTACGAACTGTTTTGCTAGAAGAAGAAGTGACATCTATATCTAGTGAACTAAATAAAATGAAAAGGCATTGGAGAAAAACATGTTGCACTGTAATAAGTGATGGATGGTCTGATACAAAACGAAAACCCCTCTTGAATATATTGATTCAATGTCCAAAAGGCTCTATGTTTATCAATCAATTGATACAAGCAATGATGTAAAGACTGTAGATTTCATTTTCAAATGCATTGAATCTGTTATTTTGGAGATTGGAGAGGAATATGTTGTTCAAATTATTACAAATAATGCAGCAAAGTGTAAAGCAACAAAGAAACTTCTAATGGACAGGTTTCCTCATTTGTTTTGGACTCCATGTGCAGCTCATGTTTTTTATTTTTTGCTTGAAGATCTTGCAAAGTTGGAGTGGGTGAATAATGTTGTCAAAAAAGGAAACAAATTTCAAAGTTTATACTTAATCACCGCTTGACTTTAAGCTTGTATTGCTCATTTGCAAAGTGTGAACTTCTCTCTAGCTGAAACAAAGTTTGCATCTAATTTTATTACTTTGCAAAGAGAAGTGGAAGAGATGACAGCATTGAGAAGAGTTATAATCAATGAAAAATGGGCATAATCTAAGCTTTTTAAAGAAAGCGTTGCAAAAAAATTGAAAGAATTATTTTGGGTAGTTTATTTTGGAAGGGCGCCGAGAAAACCTTAAAAGTTTTTGAGCCACTTGTCCAATTATTGAGATTGATTGATGACATGAAACCTTGTATTAGTTTTGTGTATGAAGACATGGAGCAAGCAAAAAAACAAATTAAAAAAATACTGGCAGATAATGGTGATGAAGTTCAAAAGATTTGGAACATTGTGGACTTCCAATATAACATGTTACATCGACCTATTCATGCAATAAGTTGTTATTTGAATCCAAAGTTGATAGAGGTGGATCATGATGTAAATGAAGAGATAAAAAATGGTGTATTGGCAACAATACACAAGTTGGTTCAAAATGAAGATGAGAAGGCTAAAGTGAGAAGGCAGTTGGCTACATTCAAGAACCAAGAAAGGTTTTCCCTCAAAGAAGCACAAAAAGACATTGTTAGCATGGATCCCCATTTATGGTGGCAGACATATGGTTCTTCTACTCCAGAGTTACAAAAGCTTGCCGTGCGTGTCCACAGTCAATGTGCCAGTGCTTCTGCATGCGAAAGAAATTGGAGCACGCATGATTTAATCCATACTAATAAGATAAACCGACTAGGAGCCAAAAAGCTATCAGATTTTGTATTTGTTCATAGCAATTTAAGATTACTTGAGCACAATCTTGTAAAAGAAGATGACAACCTTCATCTTGGACAACCATCCTTTGAAAAAGTTGAGGAAAATATTGATAGTGTTGATGCACTGGATGGAGGATTTGCTGATGGTGCTAGTGCTAGTGCTAGTTTTGATTTTGAAGCTGGATTTGATGTTGCAAATGTTTGAAACTTAATCAATTTTGAGCTTAGGCTCTAAACTATGAACATTTTGCTATCTTTTAATGTAATTCAAGTTTGAAATTTTTATGCATTTCTCATTTTTACAAGTGTTAAATTAATGTTCATTCCTTAGTAGATTGAAATATTTTGCATATATATATATATATGTATATGTATATATATATATATATATATATATATATATATATATATATAATTTTATTTTATAAACCGGATTTTTTCAAAAATTTCACATTCCACATTTTTTTTGCCTTCCAAACGCATTCGGATTTCCGACCCTAGTAACTATGAAATTTACACACTATTATTCTCTGGATAACTAGCTAAATGTTTAAATGAAATACTGAGCTTCATTGTTCTTCATCGCAGTAACTCAAGATGAATATTGCAGTATATTAGATATAAGAGATAGATGCATGCTACTTATGTCTAATGAAATCCACAAATTGACATGGAAATTGAAATAAACACATAAATTTTATCTAACAGTTGTTGCTTTCACACAAGAAAAAAAGTAGTAAATTGAAGAATCATAACCATATGACTGACCTCTATATCTTTGTCAGGCCAACATTGCTTTCCTACTTGGCATACAAATTTGACTATAGACTGTGCTTGCTGATATACTGCAGCATTGGGTCCCACATTCCCTGCAGATTGTAATATCTCCGAGTGAAGAGAATGCACATTAACTTCATTACCTTCCAGTATGGGATAACTTGAAGAAAAATTAGAAGAGCCAAGGGAAGTATAAATAATAGATTTCTCTACTGGACTAAATGAATGAATAATAAAAATGTGCTGAGCTATTTGTGATTGGCACATTACAATACAGAAATGGAATTCGCAAAACACATGGAACAAAAGACACTACAGAAGAAGAGGAAGAAATCAAATGTTTTTGTAGCATCCCTTCTTGTATCTGTTGTTTTGGCATCTGTTCCCTGTCAAGTATTAGTTCCTCCTTATCATTACACAAGTGAGGCTTCTGCAAGTTCTTATCCCACTTAAACTTCTTATAAGGAGAACTTCCAGAAACAGATTCTTGATCGTATGGGGCATTAGATTCGACAGAAACGTATTTCTGATTACCACATAGTGTGTGTTTCTGATAATGCCTTTCTCTTACTAGTGTCAGAATGTTCATTTAACTTCTAACCTCGTATACTTAACAGGCCACCATTTCCACTATGCTTTGACATCTGTAAACTACTAAACAGTTAGCCTCAGCCTTATAAGAACTCTGCTGTTTTCCTAATGTAGAACTATTTCTTTCCTTACAACGAACATCCATTTCAGCAAAGTCAGCAGAACTATTAGCAAGGCCATTAAATACTGCTTTATTATGCCAGAAAGTCTCATTTCTACTGTATCCACTTCCATTGCTTTGGAGCACACCATTTGAAGGCAGAATACCTTTATCTTTAGAAAGTGTGGTTTTCTCACGGGCCATCTTATCTTCTCTAAGTGAGGATTCATGACAAAAACTTACTTTCATGGTTTACAAAGCTTTTCAAAATCTGAATACTATTGAACAGTAACAGAACACAACTTGGGCTAAAAAAATATAACACAAGTGTAGCACCTTCCATTTTTAGTGATTTTTTTGGGCCTATCTCTAAAATTTTGTGCCTCACTAATGCTTTCCACGACCAATAATCTCAAATTACATCTAAATATCACATAATAGTAATAGCAATGGGTGGCTCTGTCAAATTTTTGAAGTCCAATCCACCATGCATTCTATCAACAAGACATAAATCACCAGGAATGTAGGATAAGGGTATGGCGATGCCATTTTGAAATAGGGTATAAGATTATATGAATAAGGGCACAACTATACTTCATTGAATGGTCAATAGGAGATCTGGGGGTACATAAATAAGGTTACAGTCACTATAAGACATCAGAGCGCAAGAATAAGGGAATTGGAATAAAGACTTTCCCATCGACGTAACCTGATCCAGAACTATTTTGACACAATCCTACAATAAGAATCAAAACAATTATTAACTCCAGTACAAAAGAAACCAAACTGGTAGATCCAGTATATAATTAGCAGAATGTTTAAGGCTTCAGCAATTTTCCACACCTTAACATCTAAGCATGGATCATCAACCATTTTCTGAATTTGCACAAGTACACCTTCATCTCTGAGTCTTGCTATTCACATTTCAAGACCAGGACTATCAGGAAAGCTGAGGTTCATTATACACCATACTGTAGTGATTCGTACATGAGGATTACTGAAGTCTTGAAAAAACCATATCTATGTAGATGGCATGCATTCACCATGTACATTTAAAGCAACCAAACACGTAACTTCCTCCTTGTGATACTCATTACTGGCTGCAACATTGCCAAGCACATAGATCCCCTAAAAGAAAAAAAATAATCCAATCATTCCCGACAGAGTGTTGAAAAGCATTATGGAAAGAGTACTTTCATGTGAGAATGGAATGTTACCAACTTACCATCCTTTAATATAGATTAAAATAAATTGAAAATATCATATCATGTTTTGACTGATAGCCAAGATGTTTCTGGCATTTTTTAGTAATAAAATTCAATCTACAATCTTACACCACAAGGACATGCTTGGTAATAGATAATGCAGATTGTCAAGGCGACATAAAGAATGTGCAAAAAGACAAAATCTCAATTAAGAAAAGAAAACCAAATGAACTCAGACCTGCATAACGATTTCTGGTCTTGTTGCAATCTCAAGTAAGCTTACAACCGAGTTAAAGATCTGTCCATCTTCAGCGAACACTAGTTGAACAGATTAAACACTTCCATATACCAAGTTGGGTACAAATGCTGGTGCTTGTTCCTGGACACATTCTTCATGATCTAAAATAAAGATGAAGTGTACAGTCATATTAATTAGACAAGATTGGTCACTGATTAAGCCAGACAAATAAGGATGAAAACTATAAATTTCTTCAGACATGAGAAAACATGAGTACCATGAATCAAGCTTATCAAGTTAGACGCGGTTAGCTTCATCATCAGCTTCTACTTTACAGACATATCTGCCAAGTACATCAAGTTTTGCAAAGCTCACATTGCATTCAATCTTAGCATGGGATCCATTGACCTAGCTAGTTGAATAAGCTGGCTTACACCCCCACATTTAAAGAAAACCTTTTTATGGGGAGTAAAATCTAGCACAAAATTGCTAATAGCACCCAAAGCTACCACCTGAATCAATGATAGATAAATTTCAAATCAAAGGTCAGCACATAAATTAAACATGTACAGACTCTTGTTAAAGGAAAAGGAAAATTGCAGTAAAGTCTAAAGTTCTTATGGTCAAAGTCATATTAGTCACCTACAAATACATCATTGACAAAGTATTCATTAGCTAATAGCTCTACAAGAAATAAACGAGAACCAAACTTTCAAAAAAAGGATGCTAACTGTCAGCAAGTTTGATGACAAACCTGAACTGCTGGAGTCTCAACATCCAACAGCTTGAACAGAGGGCAAATGAGATTTTCATTTGTAAGAACAGTGTGAAGATTCTGAAGAACAGGAAAGATTAAGTCTCTAATCAATTGATAATAAAACCATAAATCTAATTAAAGACCACAGGTTATGTATCATGCACCTTTACAGATCGAGAAATAATTTTTATACAGCTACAAGCAGCAACTCGCACTCCAATCGATTTATGTTCAAAAGCTGTGGTTATTGGACCTTATGCCTATAATAAAGAAACATTTACTTTTACCATAATATTTGGAGAATGAAGGTTCAAGAAAGAAAGGTAACAAAAATTCCAAAGTGAACTAGCACAAATTGCCCAAAAGCAAAAGAAATATAAATCCATGTACCAGAAATTTTATGGGGTTCAAAAACAACAATAAAAAATTTAATATGCAGAGAAGAGGAGACATAATCAGGATCTACATCAAAATTTCAGACATAATTAAAAGATCAAGAAATATATACGCACCTGTAACTTTAGAACCTGTCTGCTACTCTCTTCTAAACGAGAGCATAGCTCATCCAGCGCCACCAAAATGCCCTGTAGATGCTTTTCTTGCAGAAAACCTTTATGCAATAAGCTACAGAATTTTTCAATAGCTTTTACATCAAAGGCTAGCTTTTACATTTATTTACTGTTTACAACAAGATCTGCCAAATCATATGGAGTTACTTCTCCAACGTGACCAGGTTCAATCTTCAGCTCCCTTTCTTGTGGATAGCTAGATGGACTAGCATGGATGATATTTGAAAGGCACATGCAGGAAAGCAATCTTGTTTGAGGAGATTTATATTTTAATGGATTAATAATTGCAGCCAAAGCACCTCCATTATCCAAACCAATCAACATGAAGGTAATTTGAGAATTGTTCTTGATAAGTGATACTAATGCATCTAAGCTAGCTTCTCTTGCATTCAATGAATTTCCTAGCAGACCCACAAGCCTCTCAAAAGCCCCAACATTAATCATGGTCTGTTGTTCCTCATTTGTCTCACAACAGCGTGCAACTATAGAAGCAGCAAACCTCCAAAACATTTTGAATTTGACTACTGAGTAGTGAAAGAAGAAACTCTATGCTCTTATCTTCAAGCATATCATACTTTGGAAATAGTTTTGATCGGAAAATAATTCTCAAAGACCGAGCACTGGCCTCAACTACCTGATAATGCCACAATTGAGAACCATAAGACACATGCCAGGAGGACACAAATAAATATCAAATTAAGAATCCCCTTTAAATATTAGAAAAAATCATAGGTTAAATAAAAAAGGAACTGCAAAGGCTCGTTATAGTCTAAACTTGAGTTGGTCACCACAACCAGATGGATTCCATAAGTTCAACTTTAATGATGCATCCAACAGGAATCCATTAAGGCAGGAGATTATAGTATCGTGTAAAAAAGATCAATGCTAAATAGATCTTTAAAACTATACCCACAGAATGGTCTAAGGAACATTTTGTTTTGCTTGATAAATATTGGGTGAAGTTATAGGCCGCCATAAACACGGCGTGGGGGTAAACTTGAGCCACATTCTTAAGATTTGTAAACAGGGGTCAGACTTGAATGTATCCCAAATCACATGCCTACTGGATTTAATCACCACATTAATGCATTGAGGGGGGTTTGAACCGGGGTTAAGCTCTTTAGAGTCCCCCATTACCATTATAAAACAAATATGCAATAATCCATCTCAAAAGTGTTGCTAATCATATATGTCGGTAGAGATTTCAATTCCTTACCCTCAGAGTTGATGGATATAATCCTAGATCATACACCATCTGATCACTCCAAGATTTCCTTATTCTTTGGTAAATTTCATATTTCATTCCCTAGTGTCGATTTTACCATCAATGCAGTTTTCCGTAGCAGAGAAGATTTAGAAGAAAAATGAGTAATGTTTGTCCAAATGGAAATATATCTCGTATATATTGGATGAAGTGACCTTCCTCCTTAGAATGCCAAGAGAACAATTTTGAAATCCCAAGAGCAGTGCTACAAACAAATTTCCTTCCCGTCAACAACAGTCAGCAGGTATTTATATTTCTTTGGTTCATCCCGTTGTTAAATTTATTCTGAATCAAAATGCTTACGCAAATTGGTTAGATTACCTTATTTTGGAACAATAATTGTAGGTGAAACTCATCGACATAATGAAATGAATACATCCGAGTGGAACTCAGGTTTATATCTTAAAAATGTGGACCCGTATAATGGGCTTTTTACCTCACATGGGCTAGAAGTCTCTTAACAATACCCAATATTTACCCAGAAAGGAGGGGAAAAAAAAAATGAAAGAACCAGTCTCAAATGTAGATATCTAACGATTACTTATCTGTGAGTTGCAGAATGTAAACAACCAAATGAAGTACAAATTGAAAATATAATATACACATGGGCGCATCAACATTATAATTACCTCTTCTAGTGAATCATTCCCCAATACCATTAACAGTCATTTCTACCGGAGTTGATCCTGCATGTGCATCCTGCAATTCATATAATATGAAATCACAAATTTAACACCCAATACTGTAGATTTTTAAAAAATGAAAGCAGTGAGAAGAGTAGGAGAATAATATTAAAGCTAAGGTGTTGGCAGTTGCAAAGGTCGTTGTGGCAATGTATTAAAATAATTGCATTATCAATTCCTGGAGTATTGACCGTGATGCCTTCAATTAATTTGTATCATTCAGAAGGAATAGGCTGTATCCCATCGTTATCCCCAATGAATATGGTGGTGAATATATCAATTTGTGGATAATATCTTCACTATTTAGCATGAATCTGTAGTCATGGGCCACGGGCAAATATAAATCCATCAGCACAAAAAAATAAAATCTTAAATTAGGGTTTGCTAGAGATCTCAGAATAGGGTTTATGAAGCTCGAAAAAAATTTACAAGACGGAATCCAGAACCTCTTACTCAAATCTTCCACCCTTGCCTAATTTGTTAGCAGATGGGTATCTGAAAATCTTGACTTGGATGCTGTAAAACAAATAATCGAATCGATCTCCTGCCTCATGTCTTTATTGATCCTTGAACCGTCTATTCCTAATCTTCTAGAGATTTTTCAATTCGTTTTATCAATCTCAGTCAGATTGTACGATTTCTGCAGCTGAATCTGTATAGCACATGTTTTTGTGTGTGTATCACACTTTAAGAGTTGTTTCTATTTTTAATTCACAAGCTTAATTTACAGGGGCTTCTTAGTCCTTTGAATATCTAAACTCTATCAATGGTATACAACTTTTTAAAGATATACTGTCCTTTCTATGTTGTGCATTAGAAACCATCGTTATATGTAATTTTTTAAAAAAGCTGCATTACCGGATACGCCCCCCACCTGGTCTGATACGGATATGATACGTGTCCAATACGGATATGGGCTGGATATGCAGGGGATACGTCCTTCCCCCTGTGGATACGTCTTAGGACGTATCCTGCCCGTATCCCTTCTATATTCAGCATTTTTTTTTTTCGTAATTCCCTTTAATAAAAAGGCAAACACAGACTTCAAAAAACAATTAAAAATAAAATAAAATATGAAAACCTATCTGCAGTTTTAATGGCTGGCTGTGTTTTCAAAACGTGAGCCTCAATCAAATTCATCTGTATCTTCTTTATTAGGGCTGTATACAACAGCTATGAAAGTTGCCAGAGCAAGTCAGCAAGTCTTCCAGTTATCGGACCGTGTTTCAGCCTTGCCAAAATAAAGGAAATAAATGTTTGTAACATGATCAAGATGAGGGAGGGGTTGAAATCAATAATGTTTTTTTTTGGCTTATCCTTTATGTCCCAAAAATATGGTTCTCTGGACTCTTTTTGTGCAGTACATACAGTATGATCATTTGCCCAGGTATAATATGAAAGCTCAACTCGTGAATAAGCCCAAAGTTGAATTTTTTTAATATATTACAACTCAGAAATATTGTATTTTCTATATTAATAAGTATTCTCAGTTTCTCGCAATAGGTCAAACTTCAAGGTTCATCTTATTCAGAACATGTACTTCTGAAACAAATTTTTCTAATACATTACAACTCAGAAACATTGTAGTTTATATATTAATAAGTATTCATCTGGTATAATGAATTCTTAGTTCTCAGTTTGTCACAATGGATCGAACCTCAAGGTTCACCCTATTCAAAACATGTACTGCTGAAACAAATTTTTCTAATACATTACAACCTAGAAACATTGCAGTGTAGTTGTACTTTCGCATTTTTTTCTTCAGCAAACAACAATCAATTTATACTTAAAAGTACATACAAAATTTAAGAAATTTAAGACCAGAGTCTTTTATGAATATACCACAAAGAAAAAAGTCAAAACACCTCTGGGATTGGACACACATATTTCCTCTAGTTTTAAACAGTTGCCAAGTTCTCCTGCAACTGAATCAAACCCATCAAGAATGGAAAACTTGTCATCACTACTTGCATTCATAGGCTTGTGAGCACGTCCTGCAATGACCCTGCAAACCATCATGGCCCTTTTTACAGAATCATCAAACCATCCTAGCACATACTGATGGAATTGTGAGCTCTGATGCTGGTGGCCGCAGTGTATATTCCTCTCCCCTTTTACTTGCTTGGTTGAGAATCCTGTTCTAATGATGTTGCAAACATTGCACCCGACAAAATTAAGCAGGGTAGAGAATTCGTCAGTTCCTAGAGAACACATAATGGTGGTGCCATGGAAGCTCGGAACTTCATTACCATCAGCCAAGCATCTTGAATGTTTCTTGGGTAGCTTGTTAGCCTTCGTTATCACTGTGTCTCTGTACTCCTCAAAACTGACTAGTGTGTTATGGATGTGATTCACCTTGAAAATTCTTTCAATTATACCGCAAAAAAATTTAGATTCAAGCCAAACTCGATTTGAAGATGATCTCCACAACATTTCTTGTAGAATCACCTTCCTTGGAGCACATTGACTGAAGGAACAAAAGCAAGCAAATGCATTCAAAACAAATGCATAGACCATCAGGTGATTCCATAGAACGTTGGGACAAAGGTGATTAGCCGATACCCTATAGACTGGAAAAGATGTAAGGTACTGGCATAAACATTTTTCGTCATTCATAACTCCTTAACAATCATTGATACATTTATCAAAGAATTACAAATCCTCTTTGAAACTTTGTGAGCATTAAGAAAACCATGTGAACAGATGCATATAATGAAGCGTAGAAATGAGGAGTGGGCTGAGTGTTTTGTGTGCAGGGCTAAAAGGCAGAACCCAATATAATTCAAAAGGTGGTGATATTGTGTACAATCCCTTGCCTGATTCCATTATATCTTTGAATACTGAGTTACAGGGGAAGATTAACCATTGACTAAACACAGGTTGCAGACAAGACTGATTTTAGACTGTTAATGGGGATTTTCAGATTGATATATGACTGTAATACAAAAATGAATACTTTCCAACATCTACAGGCCTTATCATTCAGTCTGAGCAATGTAAATGAACCAGGGACTGACAATATACCTATCAGAAATACACTCAGACATTCACAACTCAGGCATACACATATAATCAGACCTGAATATTTATTAACAACAATTACAAAGAATATTGCCAACCTGGAACCCAACGTCAGGCTTGACGATTAATTGCAGCAGACAGGATATTGATTGGGAATATAAAATATAGCCACATCTAGCATTCTCAGACCTCCATCAACCTCTAGAATGGCAGAGGATGAGCCCAACTTCACACGTCCAGTAAGCATTCACTCAGTCGACCCTCATATCACTCCCAGACGGGCAGAAACTCCCACGCAATCCTTGGTATGATTGATATCAGACCCAAACGATGGTAGATACACTCCTGTAGCAAGTCGTTTGGCCCTCAAGAACTCACACGATCCTCCTTAGGTTCTGACGTGGTATGGAGGGTCAACAAGCCAAAACCACTAGCAATCTTCAATCCAAATGCCAATCGGTTAGGGTATGTTTTCACGCAACCCATTTCAAATTCTACCCTTTCCCTCCAAGATGTTACGCCCCTCTCATGAGCCCTTTTAATTTATAAAGTAATTTTAGGCTAATGCTAGGCGTGAGTCAAGGGGACCCTCATTTAAGTTATGAAGTAATTTTATATTAGGGTTTTCTTTGGGTTTTAGTCTCCAAATCTTAAAATGTAAAAAAGAAGGATTTTGTAAAAGGATGAGAGATGGGAAAACCTCATGTCAATATCTTATGCAATGTTTATAGGTTTCACACTCGCAAGCAAGTCTTATGGAAACCAAACAAAAAATAAATGTTGTACTTGATCACTTAAAACTTTAACGAAAGAAATAATAAGCCTCCTTGACTGACGTGTGAATATATATATATATATATATATATATATATAAGGATGAAAGGAATAGAGTTGAAACAAATAGAAAAACGAAAGAAATAATAAGCCTCCTTGACTGACTTATATATATATATATATGACCCTCATTTAAGTTATGAAGTAATTTTATATTAGGGTTTTCTTTGGGTTTTAGTCTCCAAATCTTAAAATGTAAAAAAGAAGGATTTTGTAAAAGGATGAGAGATGGGAAAACCTCATGTCAATATCTTATGCAAGCGAGTCTTATGGAAACCAAACAAAAAATAAATGTTGTACTTGATCACTTAAAAATTTGATGAAAGAAATAATAAGCCTCCTTGACTAACGTATATATATATATATATATATATATATATATAAAAGGATGAAAGGAATAGAGTTGAAACAAATAGAAAATAAGAGTAATCTAAATGGAAACTATGATACTATGAAAGGCTAGATCTTCATATACTTTCATTCTTATTATAGCATCCACTGAATAAGTTTTGAACTAGTAATTTGCAATAACATAATTTAGGTGTTTTAGTTTCATAACTTTTTTTGGCCTAATTTCATTGCAGTAGATTTAAGGTTTTATTCTTATATCATTGGATGTTGTATGTATAATCAAGTATAATTTGGTAGGAAGTAATACACCCATATTCAATTCCAATAAGACAAGGATTTTAAAAGGACAAAAGTTTACGTATGAGGAGATAACTTATACCCTAACCTTTGTAGTAATCACATTTCACATGGGCATATTTTTACCTTCTCAAAACCATATTATTTTTTCCCCAAAGATTGTTTGGACTTTGTCTAAGAGTGGTATTGGCAGGAAAGGTCAAGAAAATGATTAGAGTGTTCATTATTGTGTGGAATGATGCATGTTTTTGTCCTTCAAAGTTATAGTGCAATTGATCACATGATAAGAGAAATACAAACCATTTTTATTTAATTCCCTTATACGGCCAACAAGTTTATTAGAATCCTTAAGTGGCTTGGAGTTAATACATCTAGCTAGAATGGTTGTATGTTAATTCCTACAAATGGCTTCTCCAACTAATAGTGGATTACTTGTAAGGGGTTTTGAATAATGCCTCTATTTTGAATGAGTATCAAGGTGACCTTATCATTATTTATTTGATTCAAAGTTGTTTAGAATTACTTCTAAGTGTTTTATGTGGTTTTTCTATTTCGACTTATCTATTTTTTATTTTACCTTTTACTAAGAGGCAAGTCCTACTTGTATTCCTAACATAGTACACTTCCCTCTCTCAAATTTAATACATTATTAGTTTTCCTTATTGGAGGTACATCTTAGAGTTATGTGTTTTGTTGGGTTGGACAGTGACACTGATGGAGGGCTCACCTTATTCACCCCCATTAGGAAAACTTGTATAATATTCTATCGACTTTAAGATATATGATATAGATGCATAATTTTGATTGTTCCATATACTTGCCCTATAGCTTGAGATGATCACCGTGATCTAATTTATGTGTAATGCATTAATAATAGATTTGACTTGTTAGGGGATTAATCTAGATTTATATTTTTTTATTGTTGTTGTACGTATTGACATTACAAAACCTTATTTCCATATCCAATATACACTTAGACGAATGGAATTATTTGGAGAGTAGATTTTAATTGTTCATTCATAGTGTATGAGGATTTACAAGTTCACAATAGATATATTATGATGCACATGTGTGAGTGCTCTATTTATTAGTCATTAAAATATTAGTCAAAAAAAAAAAAAAAATTGATTTCTTAAATAAAATTGATTGCTACAAGTTGGGTATATTTTTGGTAGGTATAGTTGGGAGCATTTATAAGCATACTAAAGAAAAACCCATTTTATGGCATATAAATTGATTTTTATTTGTCCAAGATTCCAAAATCCTTACCTACCAACATTTGTGAATGTACATCTTATTAGGTTTTTCATGTTTAGAATATTGTAGATATACTATATAAATTAAGTAGTTTAAACTAGGGTTCACCTCAAATTAGCTAGTTTGTTCACAAATTGCATAATATGATTTTGTAATACATGTATTTGCACTTATTATGGACTTGTGTTTAACAAAGTATTTATCAAATAGAAGCTCCATTTGAAGTAGCCCAAACTTCTCATTTTTGACACTACTCAATATAATATTTTGTAAGTTGAATGTATATCGTGAACCCATATGTAATCAGACATCACATTCTAAGCAAGTTATTTTGATAGTCTACCAATATGAATTACATCATGCTTAATAACATACAAAAACAACATGTTTAGACCCTAGGAAGAAAGGGCAAGGCCATACAAAACATGTAGATGGTGAAAGGTTCCAAAATCAAGATTCAAGACATATTGCTAACGATGAGATCATGTTACACCAAATGTTTTTAAATATTTAAACATCCATTTTCATTAATAATAATGTATATCTTTAGAATGAAATCATATGCCCTTGGGTAGATGTTGCCTCACTTCTGTCATATTGCTATTATGTAGGGTATATTTATCCACCAATGTTCTACAATAGTATATTGCTCATATTTTACATTTATAATCTTATAATCATGACTCTAACAATTCAAAATAGCTTGTTTGTTCACAACTTGCATACTATGGTTTTGTAATGCATTTATTTGCACTTCTTATGGACTTGTGATTAGAAAAAATATTCTCAAATAGAAGCTCCATTTGGGAAATCCAAAACTTATCATTTTTTACACTACTCAATATAATTTTCTATAAGTCGAATGTATGTCGTTAACCAATATGTAATGAGACATCACATTCTAAGCAAGTTATTTTGATAGTCTACCAAGATAAATTAAATCATGCTTAAGAAAATACAAAAACAACATACTCAAACCCCAAGAAGAAACGGAAAGACCATACAAAACATGTAGATGGTGAAAGGTTCCAAAATCAAGACATATTGCTAACTACAAGATCATGTTACACTAGATGTTTTTAAATCTTTAAACATCCATTTTCATCAATAATATTATAGATCTTTAGAATGCAATCATATTCCCTAGGGTAGATGTTGAATTGCTTCTGTCATATTTTTATTTTATATGGTATTCGAGCCTAACCACCTCATCCCCAGACATTCAACTATACATATTTTTAGTCCCGCATGGGCTCTTTTGTAGTGATAAGTGATGATGATATTGGTTCTTATGGTTCAAGCCTCATTGCAGCATGTGAGAGTGTTTGTCTCTTTTCTTAGTCTCATGCTTTACATTCATCAACTCCATATTTATTTGAGAGCTCCTTCCCTTTCAAGTCCATTTGTACTTGTGATGTCTTATGACTCAGGGTTTAACCACTTTAGGTTAACCTCCTCTTACATTGTTCACTTTATTTTATACTTTATGTTCATTACTTTTTTCAACCTAGGTCTTCTTACCCTAGTAATTCTATTTACAACTCAATGTACTCTATGAGTCCCATTGACTTGTTTTGGTTATTCATGGACATTAATATAATTTGTCCTTTCTTTCTTTCTTTCTTTCTATTCAATCATCAAATTGAGAATAAAAAATATGTTTATTGAAATCAACACACTAAGACAAGCAATGCATGAACAAAAAATTTGATAAATAAAGCATTCATAGCCTAGAGTGATCTATGAGCTTCACACCCTTAAGAGAATGATAGCAAATTTTGTCAAATAAAAATAAAATCATTTGGCATACTCCAATACTGTTCTGCCCAATCCCAATGATGGGGGTAGGAAACAAAATGAATGGAATTGGTAATTCATTGGACATTCATTGGAAAGACAGTATGGGTTTATGGAGTATATCTACATACAAATTGAAATACACTTGTTTTCAAGACATTTGGCTCATTTTCATCTATTGTTTTAAGTTTTCTCTTTTTGGTATGGGATAAATGTCATCCATGTGTAACTTATATGGGATAACCATCATCCATGTGTCTCTAGAAAGAAAATAATAAAAAACATCTCCTCTACATACTTATATGGGATAAACATTGTCCATGTGTCTCTACATAAAAAACAAAAGAAAACATCTCTTCCACATACTTATCAATATTAAAAAGAACCCAAATGACACAATGCATGGGGTCAGAGCCAAAATCCTCATAATGCGAATGTTGTTTTGGATAACTAAATGTAATTACACCTCCATGAACTGCATCATGATTGATTTTCAAAATAAGATTATCAAGCCAAATAACTTTACTCACAACACATAAATAAATCTAGCACCTTAACTTCTTGAAGGTAGAGAATGGTCATTTCTAAATTTTTCCTCCAAAAATCTCACACAACATATTTGTGTTTTGAGTTTGTTAGACCCCAAATATTTCATGAGAAACAACTCATAAATTATGGTTGTCAAGAGACATATCCCCAAAATCCAATCCCTCCAAGGCTTTATTGATGGGTCATTTGGCACACCAACTTCAATAGGACTGGAACCATCCAACCTCTCCTTCCAAAAATATCCCCAAGGTCTATATTACCAAGTCATGGCATACTAGATAACCCAATTAGTTGATGTGAATCTATTCCATTTCAAAGGGCATTTTGGTTTAAAATCTAAGCTTAAACAAATCAGAGAGATAATGCTCATTTTTTGGTTTGTTGATATGGGTTTTAGATGCATGATGAAGAAAAACAAGCACATTTAGACTTTCCTAAATAAAATTAGTGATTTGAGATTTAATCAATGAAATTACAATTGATTTAAAACATTCATTCCATTGTACGCACGCACACGCACGCACGCACGCGCGCGCGCGCGCGCGCGCACACACACACACACACACACACACACACACACACACACACACACACGTGACAATGCATAAATGACAAGGAATAACTTTGCAATCAAGATGAAAGTGTAAACACAAATTGCATTAAGATCTAATCTAAACCCTAAACTAACATATTGATAAAAAGCGAAAAATATAAGGGAAAAGAGGAAAAAAATGAACCTATTTTGCATGAAAGAAAGATACAATTCACCTAATTGAGTAAAACCTAGGAAACTAATCTCTCACCTAGCTAAAATTATCATGAACCCCAAAACCCAACTACAAAAAAAATGAGTTCTGGGATTGTGAGTCCCGAATTACAACATTTAATCATTTGCACCGAAGGTAGTTCTAACAGTTGGGTGAGTTAGGCACATGGTTGATGCATCATGGCATTATGAGGGTCAAGTAGAATCAGCTAATGTACCTTACTTGGTAGTCTACATCTACCTATTTTCACTTAGCATTATTTTACTTACAAGGGCCATAATAGTGATACACTTGACCATAAGCCAATTAAGTTATTTTTCTATCAATTATTAACAAACCTGATGTATTTAACTCAAAATTTAGAATAAGTAAACAAGGTTGTCATATCTTTTATAACATTTAGGGACCAATATATAGCTCTAACTTTCAATCAATAACCTTTGCATGATATAAAAGTAATAAATACATGAGTTAATACTTTCAATGGCTCACAAAAGTATAATTACTATATCTAAACAAATAAGTGCAAGAATATGCTTATTAGCTAATACATATGATTTCAAAGGATTTAAGCATCATTAAGCTTCCCGATAATATGCTTGTTTTCCAAAGCCATTACACACTTGGTATAAGGAACAATCCATTTTAAAAATGTAACAACCTTCCTTGCTAACATCAACTTCAATGAAGGTTTGATGTCTGGAATATAGTTCCAAGGGAGACCAATAACCCACATTCCCTTTAAATAACAACATTCACTCCACCTTGTACCATCTAATGCAATTGCATTTGGACTAGGCAAGTGGTTCACTAGAATGCAGCATTAAAAATCTTCCTAACAACCATATAGCATAACAACAACATACAAGCATTGGAATTGTAAAAATCATCACTTGGATTGTTTGTTTTCAGAGAATAGAAATTGGAATCCAAATAAAAATAACCCCTATAAACATTGGTACCATACCTAAAAAAAGGAGCTTTGCAAGAGCAATTTTTGAAACAAACATTTTTACAGTAATCTTGTGAGACCAACTCTAGGAAGGATGCATTTTTATAAAGATAAGTAAAATAGGAAACATGCTCCATCTACAAAAAATGATGATATTGGGGGCATATACTCCTAATGGATGCCTTTGAGCAGATAAGAGGATGATGTGGAAGATAACCAAAATTGGGTTTTGAGGCATAAAAAATTTAGTCTCATGCTTTATATTCATCAATTCCATATTTATTTGAGAGGTCCTTCCCTTGCAGGTCCATTATTACTTGTGTTGTTTTATGACTCAGGGTTTAACCACTTTAAGTTAAACCTCTCTTACTTTGTTCACTTTCTTATATAATTTATGTTTCATTATTTTTGCAACCTAAGTCCTCTTTCCCTAGTACTTCTATTTATAACTCAATATACTCTCTAAGTCCCATTGACTTATTTTGGTTATTCATGGACATTAATATAATTTTTATTTCCTTCTTTCCTTCTTTCCTTCCTTCCTTTCTTTCTTTATATTCAATCATCAAACCGACAATTAAAAATATGTTTAAAGCAATCAACACAACAAACAAGCAATGCATGAATAAAAAAGTTGATAAACAAAGCATTCATAGCCTAGAGTGATCTATGAGCTTCACACCCTTAAACTATTTACCCCATGCCATTTTGAGCTTAAACTGTGCTACAAAGCCATTTTTTGCTAAATTTTCTCATCTACACTTTGTTCAATTTGGATTTTGTTTTACATATATTCCAAAATGGTGTATACTTATATTTTATTTGGATTTTGAACTATGTAAATGTCCTCTGCAAAATGATTTTTTTTGTATTCTTGGGTTATCACAATCCCTCTCCATGATATTAGAACCAAGTCTTAAATAAGACATGGGTGCTATGAGACGTATTCCCTAATATTCCTTGTGAAAGGAGGAAGTAAATTGTATGAATGTCCACAGGTGACCAAAATAACATGGGACTCAAACATTCAACACAAATATCATAGGAGAGTAGAAAGAAATTTGAAGAAAGAGGTGATAAGCCAAGACTAAAGTTAAATCATAAAAACTATCAAATAACCCTTCACAATAGAAAATATCCAATCAAAGAACCTACCACCTTGTAAGCTGTGTATCCCTTTCTGATGGATGCAAGTCATGCAAATTATAAGTGCAATATACATGACACAAATGCAATCCACCATGAAATCTAAATGACGCATTTCGCATGAAGGCTTGAATTAGAATGCTGATGATTATTGGCACATATCTTTCCTATGTATAGTATGGAAATGATTTTCATCAACCACATCATTCAATGCATGTCTTGAATTTGGAAAATAACTTGATGCCTTCATCTTTGAAGATAATTTCTCAAAATTTTCATAGATCTCATGTATGTGGGTGTGTTTATATCTTTTTAATTCATCTATCTTGCATCAAACCCCTTACCATTTGAATGTCACCCCACCTCTCCATCTCTGCATAGATGTTTGACAAAAGAATGATAGTCACAACATTTTTAGGATCCAACATAACTCTATGATCCTATGTGGTCTACAAACACCAAGCAAACATGTCCACACAACCACCACATGGTTAATTAGAATTTTGATGATAAAGTTTAGGGTTTCCCCATTATAGTCAACACAACCAAGAACATTAACCATGCACACATAATGATCAACTGAAAGTGTAAATCATTTAGAGTCACTCATGCCATTGAAGTATTTATATCCCTCAGAGTTTGGATTTACACCTACCCATTCCAATTCAATAGATAAGTTTCTGGATAGTGCCACAATCATGGAGTTGATTAAGATGGTTGTCGTAATCATGGTCCAGTTGTAACACTCTCACTCCATTATAGCCCATGTAATGTCCCTTTCTCGGTGATCACTCCAGGTGGACTTATTAGCCTATTTAATTCTCGTAGGCTATAGTCAGATAAAAGGAATTGATTAATTTAATTATTTAATATTGTCTGACAAGAAAAAGTGCATTTATAAGATAACTTTAAATAATTAGATTAAAAAGTATTAGGCAGGGGTCCCATGGAGGGGGTTGTTGCTCCTATTTTTAATGAGCAGGTGGTCCCATGAAAAATGAAAGGTATGGTAAAAGGAAATTTTAGAATATTTTCCTAAAAGTGAGGCGCTGGTTAATTTTTAGGAGGAAAGTTTGAGGGGGTGAAAAAGAGGGGTTGGAGTTTCTTATACGTGCTTCTATTTTGTAGGAAGATATTCTACCAATTGTTGGAGTTTTCCATATGTGTTTTTATATTATAGGAAGATATTTTACCATTTGTAAATATATGAGTAGACAAAATTTACGTAAACTTTAATTATAAATAATAATAATAATTTTAAATATTGTTTCCAATAAAATAAGAATATACGTTTAGAATTTTTATTCCATGGACCACTTTTGCTACATATGTTCTTAAATTCACTCTGCACTGCCGCCTTAGAAAATTTAAGATCCCCCTCTCATAGGACCACTTCCTTATAAAATGACTTTAGAAAAATATTTAAAAAATATTTTATAAAATCACTTTATTTTAATATTTGAACAGAAAAGGTGCAAACATATTAAAAGTGAAGTTCGAAGCTCCTAAAGGGATTTTTTTGGTTATTTTTATCTAATAGGTGATTTGTGAAGTTTTGAAAGCTCTTGGCTCTGGGATAAAAACCCTAGGGTGACTTTGATATTTCCAAATTTGTCGATCTCCTTCAGAGACAAATTTGTAGGTTAACGATATATATTTTTCTTGCATGATTTAGAGACAACTTTCAGTAGTACATTCAAAATTCTTTAGGGTTGAAGGCTTCCTGAAATAGAGCAATATTGCCCATGCCATACCATAGAGGCAGCTTGGAATGAAATGATAATGATTTGCATAGCTCTAAGGGGGTCGTGCCATGATAGTCTAGGTTGTGGGGTTTAAACAACGGTAATATCACACTTCCTTGCCTGTTGTTTCCCCTTCTATTCCACACGCCAGCAACCCAAGTAAATCATGGCACCATACTTGGAGTTGTTGCTCATTCAAGGAGCCGTGTAGGGGAGGTATAAAGCAGGTTGCATGGTCTATAATGATTAGTTGCACCTAGAATAAGGAAGAATGTGACGTCTAGGGTCAGGGTATTCATCTTTAGATTGGTGCTGTAAGTAAGATTGCAATAACACATGCGAAGGGAAAATAGGTAGCTCTAAAACCATTTCATCCTGTGTAAAATCTCTTATCAGGTCAAGGCATGCAATGATAATGTTTTAAATTTCAGACTGTAAATGTTAATGTATGTTGTTGTTTCAGAATAAATATCAATATAAATGTGATTACAGCAAACGGATCTTCAGAACATAAATACATTTAACAAACAGATTAGGATAGACATCAAGTAGATGAATGAGCTTAACCAACATCAAGATCTTAGTAGTTGATAATCACCATGTTCAAATTTGATCTAAACTTGATGTTGTGCATCTCATTTATAACTAATATACCCCTTCAAATTCAACCGTCTTCCTACCTTTATAGTGTTCTAAAACAAATATTGAAAGTGATTCCTGTGAGCCAAACACACCCAGCTTTGTGGGGGGTGATGCAGATAATAAGTCACTGTCCTTACACTTATCTTGTTGTCAGGATCACTTCTTTGCTAAAATTTTATAGTTCAATCATGCATTTGTTATAGCCAAAGTTCATTGACTAAATTTATGCTCCCTGTTAGTTTAGACATATGTATTCTATCTTCTATGTATTTTGTTCTCAATGCACATACTTTTCAAATCACCAATTTCATACCTTAACTCAATTCTGTATTCCTTGAACTTAGGCTTGTAGCCCTTTTTCTCCACAAATTCCTTTCTTTTGGACAGGTATGGGTTCTTAAGAAGAAACTGTTAATTGATTCAAATCAATTACAGATATTAAAATCTGTTACTATGTATGCATACCTCACATCTAAAAATTTGGAAAGGATTGTATCGGGTAAAACATCTTAGAAACCGATTTAAAAAAAAAACTTGAAACTCTAGTCTTGTTTTCACTGAACCTGTGTAGACCCAAGGTCTTTCTCTTTGCTTTTACACACCTTCCACTCGGTTGCAAGACTTCATAATTATTATTTAGGATCTGTGGGACTCTTATCTACTTTCCCAATTGCTATATTCTCTAGCTCTTGAATCTGTTCACTAATTTGCTATTGTTATTGGTCTTTCTATGCAAAAGACCAGTTCTGCAGTCATGAGAGCTTCTATTATATTTGAGTATTGATTTCTTTAAACCACTTTAGCGATTTGTGAAGCCTTATTAGACACTCTTTCACTCTCGTGGACATTTTAAATGCTTTGCCTTGCGTTCTTATAACTCCTGCTCCTTTTTTTGGCAAGTTTTTGGTCATACTACACATACAGTCTACTCCTACAGATCACAACGACCCTGTCTTAAAGTATATGAAGACCTAATCCCATTTTTTTTTCAGATTTGTTCAAGGTAAATAGCGTTAATACACTGCCTTATGCCCTTTCCTTTCATTATGCACTGACTTCAAGTCCTCTGATCAATGTTTAACAACCCTTTTGTATACACAGGCTATCCAATTACAGGAGACAAAGCCTGTAAGTGCTCTCTAGAGAGTTTTGAATCTCATACAGATTTTCAAAAGAAGATTTTAAACTTAGAATAAAATTCTACAAGGCCTGAAACACACTTATATATCTTTTGAATCCTTTACATAGTCGTTCTTGTACTTCTGTCAAACATTTTGCATTCTTCCCTATTCTTGTCTTGTTGAACAAATACAATCTCAACCGGTGTATGCGGATTTATGAGGAAAAGATAGCAAGAGAATAATAAATCGATGACACTTATACATTCCAGAATATAATAACATTTACCAAATCAATCCAAATAATGAAATCATGTATGTTTGGAGTCTTCATTCCATTGAACATGCAACTTACAGTTATTCTTCAATTACATGCACAGAACACCAAGATACAAATTATTTTTCCACATTTTCAGAGCTGCTACCTATTCTTTCTTGAGTCTAACTCTCTGGTTCCCTCGAATGCATGGTAATAACTGAATTGAAAACTAAAATTAACATGTGTTATACCTAACGTAACCACCTATACTATGTTTCCAATGGTCTTTTACAAAGACATTTGGCATCCATAGCACAATTCCGAAGATTGATTGTCCGTACAAAGGACCTATGACCAATTAAATGTATCCAAGGGGTTATCTTTAAACTAAACATGCTTTTTTGACTATAAAATACTAAACAAACCAAAATTACTTGAGTAAACATCAAAGGAGTCATCCAAGAAAGATGCTCTCGCATAGGAACAACATAAAGATGTAAATCAAGTACAAATCTCATTAAGAAAATGAGGGTGATTTACTGAATTTAAATGATAGCAACGTATAAAACACATAAGAGAAATGGTAAAATGCAAAGTATATTGGATTAGGAATACTTACAAGATCTTTTGGCTGCTTTCCCTTGCACAAGAGTTAATTCCATAATAAGGGTACCTGTAGGATAAGACATGCCCAACACTTCTCAATGCACCGCCGAACCATTGCATATCACAAGAACCTTGGAAATTTTCAATCCAGAGCAACACACTACTCCCAACATAAGCACTCCAAGCATATCTCTGTCAAGCTCCAAGAATCCCCTCGTCTTCTTCTTACCAGATGCCATTATAATGAATAAGATACTAAGCATGCAACAATAGACAAGCCAAGAAGGCACAAGTCTAACGAGTCAAAGAACTAAAATTTGTGTAGTTAAACAAGAAAAAATATTGACTTCATTCTTACTCAATATAGAATGCATCATTAATAAAATTTGTAGTTATCAACTTTCATCAGTAGTTTATGTAAAAACCCTCCCCTAATTTGCCCTAATTTCCCCAACTTTAGTTGTTTGACATTTTGTCAAACATATCACATGTAATGAGATTGAACTCTGATTTATGAATATAATTGGGTTTTATTATTGCATTTATGATAAACCAATGAACAAATATGTTGCCAAACAACACTATAAAACATAAACCAATAATGAACATAATCTAAGCCTTATTCTTTCTTGAACTAAAATTAAATCAGACTTAAACTAGTACTGATTTCTTACAATAGTGAAAGTATATTGATTGATTTTGAAAAGAGAATGCAATATAACCATCAACACTACATACCCGAATGCATAGGTGTTATTACAGTGTGGAAAATGTACATGTAATGATGATTACAACTGAAGTATGAAAGATATTAGATTTGCAACAACTAATATAAATTTCCAGCCTTAAAGATGTCACAATAACCTCCAATATGAATCAATTGGCTTGAAAATTGGAGGCACAAACCACTGTGCTAAAAATGTAGAAAAATGGTGCCAAAATATTCCTCAAACCCTTGCCATAAATAAACTAAAAATGATCCTTAAGACCCTGGTCCAATCTACAACTTCCTTGTCAAACCCTAGGCGTCCAATTTTGGGGGAAATTAATTTATTTTTATTTTCTAACTTTTAATTTTTTCCTAACATAAAATTATAACATAAAGTCACTTTTATAATTTTTCTATTTTTCTCATAAAGTAACTTTAAAAAAATGAATTTATAAAATAACTTTGTAAAAAGTCATTAAGTCACCTTGTCGAAAATAAAACTCCTCCATGGTACAAATCATAATTGCTTAACAAATCATTTCGTTCTTTGTGATATCTTAGGAAAGAGGGGACATTATAGTCCTCCCTTCCCAGGATTGCTTGCCCTCAAGCAATTGCATACCACCACTTGGATTCCAAATCCATCTCATGAAAACTCTACCATGCAAACATTGCACCATTTTGATTACAACTGTAGCCTAAAACTACACTCTGCCCTCTTGTGATCCAATGACCAAAGAATCATCACAATAGTAGGATGTCAAAACATAAGCATACTTATTGAGCCCTCCATAAATGGTAAAGTTCATCATATCTGAATCAAATCCAGTGGTTATGTAGAGATCAAAGTGTCTCAATGTACTAGCAATACCAAACAATTATCCAACATCTATAGATCTCTCATGGCTGTGTAGAGTACTCCTCATAAGTGTAAGAAAATGTGTAATCACTCCTAGTGGGTTATTGGTATAAAACTAAACAACAGCTTCCCAACTAAAAATGTGACCCAAATAAATGTCAATGTCATCACCAATGCCATATGGTGATAGAGCGTCATCCATACACCATCTTCTAATGACGAAGAGATGATCAAAACCTCTCCAAAGTACCCAAACTACTGATATCCTCCAAATGTCCTATAGGGTATCCGTGCGCAATAAAGTAGGACAACCATCTCCTATCAAGGTATGAAGATAGTCCTCATGAAATATGGCTAGTACATCTATGCAAACCTGCTCACCTCCATATCTAATGCCATAGTTCCACTTCACCTCCAAATTATGCCCAATACATGCACGTGTCTCCATGGCATGCATCATAAATCTAGGGAATAGATAAACTATGTACTCTACCCAAGAGTCATCAACATGATGGAATTATATCTCATTATAAGTAAACTCCCCAAGTTCTCCATGAATAACCAAAGGCTCAACCAAATTTGAATCACCAATGTCTCCATCTATACATGTAGGTATACTACTAGTGGTTGATCCACTAGGTGTGTGCTCCATCATGAAATCCAAGTGTATGTTGTGCCTTGAATAATCCTAATTATGCAAAAGTGAAGGATTGTTGTCCAAAATTAGAAAATTAGAATTGTTTTTATGCCTTTTAATAGTGCCTTCCTTCACCTCTCCTTCCATGAATGAATGCTCATTCATTGGTGCAAATCCAAGGGGTGTCTTCAATGGAAAATCAAGTGTGTTATGTGCCATAATTTTTATCCCATGGCTGCAAGACAAATCCCCATGTGTATAGACCCCCTTTATCTTCATGACTTCACTCTTTTCCAAACTCAACTCCAAACAAAGTGACTCATGAACCTTATGATAAAAATCATTTGTATTTACACAAACTGAACCACTTATGACTCCTTTGTGTGAACTTCCATCATTAGTGGCTGGTCCACTCTCAAACAAAGGTAATTCATGATGCAAATCAGGTACATGAATAAAGTCATACCTGTCCATATCTGCATACTATTCTTGCTTGATTTCATTAAGAGTCTCCTCCTTTGTTTGCTCCATCACTATGTATTATTCCCTTGGAAGAAGTAGAGATATAAAGTAAGATCTTTATTGTTCCTTTGCTTGATTTAGTTGTTTGTGACATTCCTTGATCTTTTTTAGGTGCTGACTTGCTTGGGCAACAATCAATCTTGCTTCCTTAGCTCTTTGCAACCAATCATCACACAATCTTTGAGTTCCTTCCATGCTATGATATGAAAAATTGGATTGTCTGCAATGTGAATCCATAAAATTTATCTCATGTTTAGTCATCACATCTTGAGTATCATCAAGATCATCCTCATATGATTCATCTATCACCTCATGGTTATGTGAGGGTAATGGATTGATTTCCATAATAAAAAATGAGGACTGCCATCATCAAGTGCTGGTCCAAGAGTTGTACCCAGCTGAAAGTTATGTGTTCTTCTAGCTGCTATAGCTATCACAAAATTGATCTATACCTTCACCTCCTTGGCTGATATGATTTTTACTTCCATCCAACTCCATGGTGTGGTATCCATAACAAACCAAACATTATCACATTGTAGGATCTTCTTGTTATTCAATCTCTTAGTCTCTACAATCAACTCTCTAGGACAAAGTGCCTCATATAATCTTGGCAAATGTTCCTCCATTATGGATGATGTATGCTCAACCCAAACATAATCACTTATGTCTCCCTCTACATGTGTAGGTATAACACTAGTGGCTGATCCACCAAGTGTGTGCCCAAAATAATCTCTGATTTGAGCCTTCAATGGGTTATTTAAAAGGGGAAACTTATGAACCTTATGGTGCAAACTAGATACCCAAACAAATTTTTTTGAATCATGCTTCTTCTCTTGTTCACACTCATCTACATATTCTTCTTGTATGCTTACCTCTAGAAACTCTTCCTTTGCATGCTCAACTTGTATACATTCTTCTCTTGGAAGAAATAATGATCTAATGTATGATTCTCTTTATTACCTTGCATTACCTAGATGATTGCATCATTATTTGACTTGTTGAAGGTGTTGTTTTGCATGTGAAACCACTAGCTTAGCCTTCTTGGCTCTTTGTAGCCAACTGTCATACAAGACTTGAGTCTTGTTTGCATCTTCCAAGGTCTGATATATAAAATCAGAATGTTTGTGGCATAAATCCATAATAAAAAATTCATCTTTAACACCCAAATCTTGAATACCAATATTATAAGACTCTACAATACAATCATACACATGTGAAATTGATTTTACCTCATGATTAGGACTGTTGTTACAAAAATCAAAATAGGTGTCATACCTTGGTGTCATATTTTCAACATCTCTAATGGGCTGATCAATAATTGTAATCTTTTCCACTTCATGATCAACATGATGACTCAATGATGTCCCATGTGTCTCCTCTTGAGCCAACATTATTTCTTATTTAGGACTTCCACATGATGACTAGTTTTTGCATTGATTATGATCACTTGTAGGCTACAAATTACAAACAAGTGATTCCTTTTCCTTGCCTGGTTCTTGGATATTTAACACTTAACTATTCCCAATGCTTTCTTTCTTTTCTTGTTGTTGATATGGACTTGAAAACATCAATTCATCTTCATCCTCATCCAGTATACCCAAAAATTGTGTGTATGAAAGCATGTCTTGTATCTCTTGAGGAAGAGAGCGATACTTATCATAGCTAGCCATAATTGTTCTATTAAATGGAGACAAATCACTAGTGTGCCTATTTTCCTTGAAAGTGAATCTTCAACATGCTACAATTTTTGAAGCACCCTTTGTTGTGAATGGCAAAAGTCCCTCAACATTTGTTTCATGATAGGTAACTTCCCCATAGTTCCCATCTCGCTGTCCATCACCAAAACTCAAACCAAATTGAAGTACAAGCAACCAATCTTTACCCAATAGGCTGGCAAGATCATGGCTCTAATACCACTATAAGAAACCTCCCCTAATGTGCCCTAATTTTCCCAACTTTAATTGTTTGATATTTCACCAAACATATCACATGTAATGGGACTGAACTCTGATTTATGAATATAAATGGGTTTTATTGTTGCATTTATGATAAACCAATGAACAAATATGATGCATAACAACACTATAAAGCATAAACCAATAATGAACACAATCTAAGCCTTATTCTTTCTTGAACTAAAATTAAATCAGACTTGAAGTAGTACTAATTTATTACAACAATGAAAGTATATTGACTGATTTTCAAAAGAGAATGCAATATAACCATCAACACTACATACCTAAATGCATAGGTGTTATAATAGCTTGTTAAATATACATGTAGTGATGATTACAATTGAAGTATGAAAGATATCAGATCTACAACAACTGATATACATTTCTAGCCTTCAAGATGTCACAATAACCTCCAATATGGATCGATTGGCTTGAAAATTGGAGGCACAAACCACTATACTAAAAATGTAGAAAAATGGTGCCAAAATATTCCTCAAACCCTTGCCATAAATAAACTAAAAATGATCCTCAAGAACTTGATCCAATCTGCAACTTCCCTGTCAAACCCTAGGCATCTAATTTTGGGGGAAATTAATTTATTTTTATTTTCTATTTTTTACTTTTTCCCCAACATAAAATTATAACATATAGTCACTTTTATATTTTTTTCTATTTTTCTCATAAATTAACTTTATAAAAATGACTTTATAAAATAACTTTGTAAAAAGTCATTAAGTCACCTTGTCAAAAATAAAAATCCTCCATGGTACAAATCATAATTGTCTAGCAAATCATTTCCTTAACTCCATTATTAGCCTATATAAATTTTGGAATAGGCTAACCCAAAAATCTACGATATCTCTTAGGAAAGAGGGGATATTATAGTTTACCCCCACAAAAATTGAATATAAATTCACTCCATCCATGCTTGTTTAAGTCAAAAGTGAATTGCATAGTGCACTAGTTATTTGTACTAGTAGGCCTGACATAATCAAACAATAGCTATAAGCCTTGTGTAATAAAATGGAAAAATAAAAAACCATCTATTGCATAAAATTTGATCCAAGACCTGGACACCAAGTCACATCTTTGCATTATTAAGGCTCAGGGAGTATATTTTACATCCTAGAGTAACCATGAAGATCCTCAAAAATTCCTAACCACTTACACATAATTATGTTAGTAAACTAAACAAAAGAATATTGAGAAGGCAAAAAATAGATCTGCTCTGATTTTTTTTGAGAAGGGTAGCAATTTGGAACCATAAAGGAAGTTCCAGTTAGATTTAGATCTAGGGATTAATCCTAGACAAGTTTTTGTGTGAAAGTGAACATGTATTCCTATTACACAACTATAGATATCATCTTGAAATCTCTTCAATCTAGTCATAAAGACCACATTTTAGATTTACCTACTACAGATGAATGTAAGGTTAATAGCTAGGTTTTGCTACAAAAAATACAAAGATAAAGAACATAGCCATGAGATGCTACAAAATCAACAAATTTTAGAAATAAATAGCCATGCCATGCTAAAAAAAATAAAGATGAGAAATAAATTACCATGCCATACTGCCATAGTACACAATGCTTCACAATTAGCTAATTTTAAAGTGTGCATACCAAGTTCTAGAAAACAATTATACCAGTGGTTAAAACCCAAGATGTTGGATAAATTCCTCTATGGCTCAAAATTTGAAATTACACATGAAACACTAAAAAAGCCTTTTAAGTTAATTAGGAAATATAAAACAAATAAGTACCTAAAATGCTCATAGTAGAATATATATACAATAGCTATAAAGATTGAACCTCGTGGAAAAAGCACACATGATAACAATGAAAGGGATGACATGTGCATTAACACAATCTAAAAGTACCAGCAATGAGGTCATGACACAAATGAGAATTGTTGCCACCATTTACACATCATGATGAATGCTACATATAAGATCCCATAACTTTTTAACATGTAATCCATATAACAAATCAACACAACCAACTTTCTCTAAGAGATAAGGTACCTACAAAATATGGCAAAGATGTTAGGCTCACCTTGAAAATTTCCAAACAAAAACTTCCTATTATAGTGTCCAAACAAAAGCTTCCTTTAACCAAATAATTCTATGTGCAGTTTAAATGAATTTGGAAAATGCAAGGAGTTATTAAAAACATCTATTTAAAATTAATAATTGTTAGTTGCACAATCCTAGAAATATCATATGTGGCAATCCCAACATTAGAGTTCCAAGGCCCATAAAATACCCTTGAAGGTGCTACAAGGACCTTAAAAGTATCTCCTAGGATATACATTGAAGGTCCTTGTAATACCTTCAAGGGTACCTTGAAGGTATCTCCTAGGAGATACTTTCAAGGTCATTATATGTTTTTGAGGCATGTTTTGGTTCAATGTATGGCCTAAGATACCTTGAAGGGCCTTGTAGTACCTTCAAGTTATCTCCTAGGATATACCTTCAAGGTTATAGGAGATACCTTGAAGGTATTACAAGTCCCTTCAAGGTATCTTAAGATGTCTCCTATGAGATACCTTGAAGGGCCTTGTAATACCTTTAAGACATGTTGTAGATGCATGTTTTGGTTCAATGTATGTATTAAGATACCTTGAAGGGCATTTTAGTACCTTCAAGGTTGGGAGATACCTTGAAGGTACTACAAGGCCCTTCAAGATATCTTAGGACATACATTGAACCAAAACATGCCTCTAAAATATGTCTTGAAGGTATTACAAGGTCCTTCAAGGTATCTCCTAGGAGACACCTTAAGATAACTTGAAGGGACTTTTAATACCTTCAAGGTATCTCCTATTACCTTGAAGGTATCTCCTAGGAGATACCTTGAAGGAACTACGAGGCCCTTCAAGGTATTTTAGGACATATATTGAACCAAAACATGCCTCTAAAACATGTCTTGAAGGTATTCCAAGGCCCTTCAATGTATCTCCTAAGAGACACCTTAAGATACCTTGAAGGTACTAGAAGGCCCTTCAAGGTATCTTAGAACATACATTGTACCAAAACATGCCTCTAAAACATGTCTTGAGGATATTAAAAGTCCCTTCAAGGTATCTTAAGGTGTCTCCTAAGAGATACCTTCAAGGGTCTTGTAGTACCTTCAAGGTATTTTCTAGGAAATACATGGAAGGTACTACAAGGTCCTTCAAGCTATCACCTAAAATGTGCTTCTCATGGTTTCTTTCAAGACATACATTGACCCACAAATTTATAACCATCAAATTGTAAATAGTAATACCTTAATGGTATCTCCAAACATATATATCTTCCCTAAAACTATACATTTTAAAAATCACCCTCTTAAATCAAATTCAAATGGTTTAAAATCCAACATATTATATCCAAATTTTATAAAAAAATAAAAAAATTTATCAAAGTAACATGCAAGTTTTACCATAAAGGTATCATTAAATATACATCTTATAATTAAAAAGCATCTCCATAAAATATCTCTTAATGTTTCACTAGAGAGATACCTCTCATTTGAACTCTAAAAAGATAAGTTGGTCCTCAAAACCATCACCATAAACATGTAAATAATACTAATCTCAAACTATATCCTTTAAATCTCTTGAATCTTAATCGAATGCTTTTCAAAACTTATCCCTTATATCAATTTGACATGATTTCAAACAATGCATTTTAAATCCAAATTTTATAAAATTAGAGAATTCTACAAAATATCTTGAAAGAGATACCTTGAGAGGAATCACCTATAAGAACCTTCTCAAGATATGACCCAAGTCACTCAAAATAAACCTCTTAAAGTGAAATCCAAGTCACCTAACAAATACCTATAAAGGTATTTTTCTAAAGGATACTTTGACCATCAAATTAATCACTATAAAAAATTAAAAAGTACTATATTCAAGGTAGATCCTACACATTAATAGTTGCATATAAATCATATGATTTACAAACCCACCCCTCATATCAATTTGACATGACTTCAAATGCAACATATTTTACTCAAATTTAATGAAATAAGATACCTCTCAAGGTAACTATCAATATATATTTTGGCCCTTATATCTGACACCATCAACACATAAATAGTACTACTTTCAAGGTATATACTAGATGATATCGCTGGCATCAAAATGACATGTTTCAAAAACCTAGACCTTATACCACATTGACATAATTTAAAATCTAATATATAGTATCCAATGTTTTGAAAATGTAAGATAATTATCATATACATTGGCACTCAAATTCAACACCATCAAGAAAATAGTAATTAATACCTTCAAGGTTCTTCCTAAGTGATACATCTGGTATACAAATTAAATGTTTTGAAAACTTGTGCCTTAAATCAAATTGTCATGATTTTAAAACTAATATATATTATCAAAATTTTATAAAATGTGATCTCAAGGAATCTCTCGAGAGATAGCTTGGCATCCAAATCCATGATCATAAATAAGTAAATAGGAATATTTTAGGGTATCTCCTTGACAATATGTCTTACATTTAAATTAATAATTTTTAAAACCCACATCTTATACCACAAGGCAATAAACTAAACTAACATTTACACATTTCTCATTACATTATATGTCTTGAAGGTGTCTTTAGGGTCATACTGCTTGCATATAAAATGATATGATTTCAAAGCCAACAACTTCTATCAATATTTTATTAAATAAAATAGATATCTCAAGGTATTGACCTATATATATGAGAAGTATTTCATATTAGAAACCTATCAAGGTTCTATCAAGATACACCTTGGCTACCAAATTTATCACCATCAATAAGTAAACATTATGTTTGCCTTAAAAAATATGTGTATATGTTATTTACACTTATGAAACTTATGTTATGATGGTCCAATATTTTTTAATTGCTGACATTATTTCAACATCTTCTTGAAAAATTTAGTATGTCATACCATTCAAAATAAACTTAGTGTTAAGTGCAGAGTTAAACTTCAATTATTTGTATCCAATTAAAAAACTTTAACAATTTTATTAGAATTTACTTTGAAATTTCTCAAGGCACAAATCCGATGCCAAACTAACAAGGCAAGGCAATTCAAATTACATTAAACTAATTTATAAGTAGTGGTTTAGCAGGAATAGAACCTCTTTGGCACATTTAATGCCATAAGAGTCCCATCCTTAAGCTTCTGACCATACACTCTTCCTAAAACCTTCTTATCTAGTCTTTATTGTTAGACCTGAATTACCCTAAAGCCCTACTAAGTTTGATAGTAGGAGTAAAGATCATTGTCACACATTTCTTAATTAAATTGATGGATTTGTAGTTAATATTGTATTCAATTAGAACCATAAAATATGGATTCACTTAGGTATTTAGATGTTGAGGTTGAGATTAGTACAACCAAATTGGTTATGGGAATTCATGTAATCAAATATAATGATGTAAGCAAATGTAAGTCACAATTTATTTTCCTAAAGTCAAAGAGTGACAAATATAGGCTAAATCAGAAGCCAAAAACACCAATAATCAATCAGGTCTTAGTCAAGATGTTAAATAGGAGAAAGATTTATCTGTATCAAAATTAGAACTTGGAGACTAAACAAACCCATACTATAAATTAATTTTAAGCACAAATAAATTCCCTCCTTTTAACAACACTTTTTATGTATAAAATATTTCCACACTTAAAAAATTTATTCAAGGAAAGACCAAAGAGTCTACCTCTAAGTTTGGTAACCTTGAAGCCTAATCATTAAGCATAGTAACTTCAAAACCTAATCCATTCATCAAGACCCTTCTTGGTGTGAGTGACAATACTCACTTTTTTTAATATTGTAGATCGATTACTTATATAAGCATCAAAGATGCCCAAAAAAATATACAGAGTTCCCATAAAATAAATATCAAACCATGGGGTGTCCCCCATCAATAAACATAATAACTGATTATATAATATAAAAATGGCTCCATACAGGTAACCTATCAAAAAATTAATAGTAGCAACAATATCATAGAAAGCAACAACAATATCAATGAAACATAATTATATCAAGGTGAAACCACCCCAAAGGAGGTAAAGTCAAGCATACGGGTCCTACACCCTACTATTACAACACCTTCCACTTCACATCCATCCTCAAAGTCAACATAATGAAGTCCCTCAGAAGAATTTTTACCAACATCAGGTCTTAACCGTATTTGCCCAACAACCATCTGATTAGGATAGTGATCAATGTTTTCCAACAGTCCTTTCATATTGCTATTTTAAACATATTCCAAGATGTCCTTAACATCTATCGAGCCTCCTCATTCAATCACTTTTTCCAAATTGCCAAAGAAAATATTGATATTTTCATCAATCTTCTTCCAAACTTTCTCTTGTGCACCCTGATGATGTGTTGCTGTAGCTAATCCCTAAGAATAAGGCATTGTATCCATATTCTCATCAACCAAATCAAGGAACATGTTCAAATCAAATGGTGCAAATGTATCCTTTGTTGGGGGATCAAACCAACAATAGATTACACTTGTGAAAGCAATAAACGCGGAAATAAATCAGATAGATAAGTAACTGAAATGATAAATAGCACAGAACAAGATATACAAGAAAACACCCTGAAAACTTGTATTGAAACTCTTTACAATAGGAATACAATGAAGAAACTTCGTTCTTCCACACCTCTCTCAGATGCACACAAGATCTCTATTCCTCAAGAGCTCTCTCTTAAGTACACTCAAATCCAACAACCTGGATTGATGCAACTCTGTACTGTCCTTCAAACATTCACAATGTTCTACTATTACAGTTTTACACTCTTCTACATTCTACAATTCTAAGCTAAGAAGATCTTTCCTACATATAGAAATAGGAAACTTGAGCATGCTCTTACAACAAACAATTAAGCCTCTTCAACAAGGGCTCTAAAAATAATATTGCTAATAATAGAGACGCAAGCTTGAGTCCACGACTCAAACTTATCATGCAAACACTCGCTGCTGTCCACGGAAATAGCTTTCTGGACACACAGGTAACCGACGTCAGTTCCTGCCTGTTCGCCTGTGATCATCATCGGCCGACCCTATTGCCAACGTCGGTGTCTCTGCAACTGCTATTGACCGACGTCAATCGCTCCTGACCGACGCCGGCGTCTGTGTAGACCCGAACCTGTTTTAGTATGCTCCTTGGTGAAGCTTTTAGCTCCACACCCTAACAATCTCCCACTTGGAGATAAACCAGCTGCACCAACCTGTACAGCAACATCTTCTAGCTCCTCCATCTTCAACTCAATCATGAAGACCAATAGAAGTTGAATGAAGATTCAACTTCTCCTTCGTAACCGGCTTTGTTAGCATATCAGTAGGATTCTTGTCTGTATGGATCTTCTCCAGCTTCAACTCACCATCTTCCAATACCTACCGTATGAAGTGGTACCTTAGCTGTATGTGCTTGGTTCTTGAATGAAAGGCCGAATTCTTGGCCAAATGGATTGCACTCTGACTGTCACTATACAATCTGCAACTCCCATGCTCCCTTCCAAGCTCTTCCATGAACCGTGTCATCCATATCATCTCCTTGCTAGCTTTTGTGGCTGCAATATACTCTGCTTCTGTAGTTGACAAGGCTACAACCTTCTGCAACTTAGATATCCAACTAACCGCTGTTCCACCTACAGTAAAAACATAACCTGTGGTGCTCCTCCTGCCATCCAAATCCCTTGCCATATCTGAATCTACATAACCATGTAGAGAAGTATCTAAACCTCCATAGTACAAATGCTTGCTGCTAGTTCCTCTCAGATATCTAAGGATCCATTGAACTGCCTTCCAATGTTCCTTACCTGGATTGGCCATATACTTACTTACTACTCCCACTGCTTGGGCAATATCTGGTCTAGTACACACCATTGCATACATCAAACTTCCTACTGCGGAAGAATATGGAACCTTACTCATGTGCACTACCTCATCATGTGAATTGAGACATTGTTCTTTACTTAACTTAAAATGTCCAGCCATAGGTGTACTTACCGGTTTTGCATCCTGCATATTAAACCTCTCCAACACCTTGTTCACATAATCTTCTTGAGACAATATCAACCTGTGATTTTTCCTGTCTCTCCTAATGCTCATGCCAAGGATCTTCTTCACTGCTCCCAAATCCTTCATAGCAAACGTTTGAGCTAACTTCTCCTTAAGCTCAGAGATATCCTACATGTGAGACCCTGCAACCAGCATGTCATCTACATACAACAATAGAATAATATATCTACCGTTATCAAATCTCTTGAAATACACACAATGGTCTGATTGACACCTACTGTAGCCATGCTCAGTCATAAACCTGTCAAATTTTAAGTACCATTGCCTTGGAGCTTGCTTGAGGCCATACAAGCTTTTCTTTAACCTGCACACAAACTTCTCCTTACCCTTGACCTCAAATCCTTCTGGCTGTTCCATATAGATTTCCTCATCCAAATCTCCATGAAGAAATGCTATCTTAACATCTATCTGCTCGAGATGCAAATCCTCAAAAGCAACCAAAGACAATACAACCCTTATTGAAGTCATCTTAACAACAGGAGAAAAAATCTCACCAAAGTCAATACCTGGCTTTTGTGCAAATCCTTTTACCACTAATCTGGCCTTATATCGCATCTGTCCATCCTCACTTTCCTTCAACCTGTAGGTCCATCTGTTCTTCAGTGTTCTCTTACCAGCTGGCAACTCAACCAAATCCCATGTTTGGTTCTCTCTTAAGGACTCCATCTCCTCAACCATGCCATGCTCCCACTTACTTCTGGACTCCACCTGTAATGCTTTTTCAAAACTCTCTGGTTCTCCACCATCAGTTAGCAATAAATAATATAAGGAAGGAGAATATCTAATTGGAGGCTTACTTACCCTTTCAGACCTCTTGGTGGGTGTCTTGGACTCGTTCTCAACAATCTGTCCACCCAAATTTTCTGACAGTGACCGACCTCGGCCACCTGTAGACCTGTTACTGGCCGACATCAGTTCTGCCTGATCGACCTCGGTGCCTGGTCTGCCGACGTCGGTCTCTGTATGACCGACATCGGCTTCTATACTGCCGACGCCGGTTCTTAACCTGCCGACGTTGGTCTCTATGTTTTCCTGCAAGTGATTATTTCTTTTTCCTGTGAGCTCATTTTGGACCATAACTTCGTCTAATTCATTGTTGCTCTGCCCAGATTGATCTAGCTTCCTTATCTGATCACTGTACATCACTCTTTCATTGAAAACAACATCACGACTCCTGATTACCTTGTTAGTTTCTAGATTCCAAAATCTGAAACCAAAATCATCTGAGCCATAGCCTATAAACGTGCACCTCATAGACTTAGGATCAAGCTTCTTTCTATTTTCCTTATCTATGTGCACAAAGGCTTCACTACCAAAAATTTTGAGATATGAGAGATCTACCTTTTTACCTGTCCATGCCTCTTCTGGAATTCTACCATCTAGAGCTATAGAGGGTCCTCTATTAATCAGGTACACTGTGGTGTCAACTGCTTCTGCCCAAAACTCTAAGGGCAACCCTGCATGCAATCTCATACATCTTGCACGCTCCATGATAGTTCTATTCATCCTTTCAGCAATACCATTCTGCTGAGGTGTCCTTAGAACTGTCCTTTGCCTTCAGATTCCATGTGTATAACAATACAATTTAAACTTAAGACTGCAGAACTCACCGCCATTATCAGATCTCAGGAACTTTAATTTTCTGCCTGTTTCATTCTCAACCATAGCCTTCCAAAACTTAAAAGTCTCAAAAACATCAGATTTCTTTTTAATACAGTAGATCCATACCTTTCTTGTGGCGTCATCTATGAATGTAACATAGTACCGTGATCCGCCAATAGAGGCTACCTGAGCCGGTCCCCACACGTCTGTGTGAACAAGCTGCAACTTCTGCCTTTTCTTAGTAGACCCAGTCTTGAGAAAACTAACCTTTTTCTGTTTTCCAAATACACAATGCTCACAAAATTCTAGATCCATACTTTTCAAATCTGAAAGCATACCTTTAGACTTAAGAATTGACATCCCCTTCTCACTCATGTGGCCAAGCCTTGAGTGCCACAATTTACAATCCACACCTGAAGTAGATAAAACTAAAGGAGATTTGTTAGTAACACAATTACACAAATAGAGAGTACCTTCTCTCTTACCTCTGGCCATAACTAGTGCACCCTTGGTCACCTTCCAAGAATCTGCTGTGAGAGTTACTGTACAACCCTCATCACCTAGCTTACCTGCAGAAATCAAATTTCTCTTCAAACTAGGAACATGCATCACATCTCTCAACACCCATGTGTTGCCATTCTGCATCTTCAGCTGCACTTTACCTTTGCCAGTAATCTTACAAGGCTCATCATCCCCTAAGTACACTATTCCAAAATCTCCATGGATATAGTCACTGAAATATTCTCTGTTAGGGGTAGCATGGAAAGATGCACCAGAATCTAATACCCAAGATTCTATGTTATTATGCAAAGAGAAAATTAAAGCATCCTGTGCAATACCTGCAACCTTGGCTTCTTCCTTTCCTTCGTGCTGGTTGTCCTCCTTAGGCTTTGACCAACAATCTCTGCTTATGTGCCCCATCTTTTCACAATTCCAGCATTGTGGCTTCCTGCCATTCCTGGATTTGGATCTTCCTCTCACCTTAGACTTAGATCTTGATCTCCTCTTGCTCTTTTCTTTTTGCCTTCCCCTGCTCTCAAAATTTAAAGCGTTCCCAGATGTCTCTTCTGTGCTTTTCTTGCGTATTTCCTCATTCAAGATAACACTAACAACATCCTCTACTTTCAAAATATTTGATGCAGATGCAGTATTAGAAACTGCCATTACTAAGCCATGCCAGCTTTCAGGCAAAGAACATAATATCAAAAGAGCTTTTATTTCATCTTCAAATACAATATTGACAGAACTTAACTGATTAACAATTCCATTGAAATCATTCAGATGAGTAGAAACAGATCCACCTTCATTCATATGCAAATTAAATAACTACTTCATAAGATATACCTTATTTGAAGCTGAGGGTTTTTCATACATATTTGCTAACGTAGTCATCAACTCTACCGTTGTTTTTGCCTATGACAAATTAGATATCACAGTGGAGGCCAGACTCAGTCTTATAGACCCAAGAGCCTTTCTGTCAAGAACTTCCCATTCTTCATCCTCCATGTCCTTGGGCTTCTTTGCTATCCCACCTAACGGTAAGTAGAGATCTTTCTGATACAGATAGTCCTCTATCTGCATTCTCCAATGTTGGTAGTTCTTGTCATTAAACTTTTCCATTCTCAACTTACTTTCTTCTGCCATTGCTTCTCCCACTCAAATAGAAATTCCTGCAGAAACCCCTGTGAGCAACCTGTAACCTGTAACCAAGGCTCTGATACCACTTGTTGGGGGATCAAACCAACAATAGATTACACTTGTGAAAGCAATAAACGCGGAAATAAATCAGATAGATAAGTAACTGAAATGATAATTAGCACAGAACAAGATATACAAGAAAACACCCTGAAAACTTGTATTGAAACTCTTTACAATAGGAATACAATGAAGAAACTTCGTTCTTCCACACCTCTCTCAGATGCACACAAGATTTCTCACTAGATCTCTATTCCTCAAGAGCTCTCTCTTAAGTACACTCAAATCCAACAACCTGGATTGATGCAACTCTGTACTGTCCTTCAAACATTCACAATGTTCTACTATTACAATTCTACACTCTTCTACATTCTACAATTCTAAGCTAAGAAGATCTTTCCTACATATAGAAATAGGAAACTTGAGCATGCTCTTACAACAAACAGTTAAGCCTCTTCAACAAGGGCTCTAAAAATAATATTGCTAATAATAGAGACGCAAACTTGAGTCCATGACTCAAACTTATCATGCAAACACTCGCTGCTGTCCACGAAAATAGCTTTCTGGACACACAGGTAACCGACGTCGGTTCCTGCCTGTTCGCCTGTGACCGTCGTCGGTCGACCCTATTGCCAACATCGGCATCTCTGCAACTGCTACTGACCGACGTCGGTCGCTCTTGACCGATGTCGGCATCTGTGTAGACCCGAACCTGTTTTAGTATGCTCCTTGGTGAAGCTTTTAGCTCCACACCCTAACATCCTTAGTTTTTTTGATTATGCAACTTCCCTACTCATCATTGTGCTCATCCCTTAGCACATTTTCATTTGCAACTAACCAATTATCAATCTCATTTTGATCAGATTCAAATGGGTTAATCCATTCTTGTAAATAATACTCATTTTGTAAATGGAATAATATGTTGTAATAATTTTTTTATATAAACATGAAAAAATCTTAGGAAACAACCCAATTTGTGGGTTGGGATGGAAATTTATTTAGAAGGAGAGCTAATAGAGCATGGGTCTTCCCACATCAAAATCATAATTATGAGCTTTCAGTAAGTGCATGCTCTCATCATATTTCATATAATATATGAATTAGATGCTAGGATCCTATTTTTTGCATTCACATTATTGTGAGTTATTTTAAAAATAAAACTACTAAAATAGATATAAGAAAACAATATGAAGATGGTCCTAATCAATAACAATTTCATACCCTCCTCCCTACATTGGGATAAAATGATGTCTGTCATATGAATCATATTATTAAAAGTTTATATTCTAACAGGAATAACACAATCCTACTTCAACATTTATAATAGCTATTAATCATGGATTAGGATTGAGTACCATCCGATAAACATCAAGTAGGATTGTAATGATAGGATGTAGTGCATCTAAATCAAAGTCATGTTAAGGCACTACAAATTCACAATTCATAATGTGAAGTTTTAATAACATTTGAGGATGCTTACAATTTTTAAGCTCAAATAGTTTATGCAATTATAGATATCTTTTGGCAATCATTGGATCTCATGCTCAAGGGGAGACTTGACATCTCTTCAAATCAAGCATCATACTTTACTATTCTCATTGCATGCCAGTTGACAAAATTATATTCTTGTGATCTTGTAGGAAGCTTGATTAGTGTTACCTTATTATTGGCAACAACATCCTTGTCCATAGTCTCTCATTGTTTTACTTACTCCATTCTGAATTGCATGTTTGTGACATATGTTGTGAGTTGTGTAAAATAAACTTTGCTTATTGTAACCTTTCTCTATTATATTTAAATTCTTAGGTCTAAACAAAGATGTAGCCCATTCAGCTAACATTGGACACTCTTTACAAAATATCAACTGAACATTATGTCTATTCAAACCTGGTGTTGAGTTTAATGAATGCCATTTAATATAACATTGGATCACATGTACTAATTTTAAGATAGAATTATGATCATTCAATTTGAAAACACTTTTTACAACCTGTTAATGCTTATTACTTAAATCCATTCTTATTTGGTTGGTAATGAAAGATTGGTGATTGATGTTGGTACCATTATTTAATATTTGATAAGTTGAAGTTTGATCCATTCTTAAAGATATTCATATGAATCAAGAATAAGTATTCAATGAGTTCATTTTATTGAAGTCTATACAAGAGTACGATATGTATTGATCTAGGTTGACTTAGTTTGATGAAATATTGAATGTACTTGAGTTTTAATTTTTGCTTAGTAAAAATGCTGACTTAAAGGTCATCACAATCTTTTATACCTTAAATCTTTTCAAGATTTAATAAATTTTTTTTATGACATAATAAACATTTACTTATGTTGTACATACCCAAATTAATATTTATCTATTACTATGCTTTTCTTTGAGATAAATATAGAAATAATATTTTGTATTGAATGAACCTTACAAGAATGTGGAAATATTGATACCCTATTGCAATCTTCATAGATATTATTTCTTAAGAATTACAACTACAAATTGAGCATGCATTAAGATGTAATTGACACTTATAATATTTGGTTAATAAATATATAGTTGGTTTCATTATTCTATAAATTATGTATTCGTGATATCAAAATTCCTATGATCATGTGCATCCACCTTGTTCCCAGACTCTTTGTTTGACTCTTTTAGAAATTAATAGAGAATTTTTTGAGAGGATTGCTTATGTTTTAATGATTAATGAGAACTATCATATTAAATAATGCTTTTCATTTGAAGCCTAAAACATGTTGTATTGACTTCACATTATATTTAAGTGTCAAATTATATAACAATATTATTGTGGAATGAAGCGGGTCCATTGTGGTAGAAAATCCCCATTTATTAATTTTCTCATAATCTATTTAAGTTTTCTTGCGCATACTTCTAATTTTTTCATACCTTTATGTCAGACTATCTCAAAATATAAATTATAAAATATATTTATAATCTCTTCAAAAAAAGTATTTGAATTGTTTTGATGAACCTCCATAAATAATAAGTGGAAGGATCTAGAATATTACTTCCAAAACATCCATGACATAATGAAAGAAGACATGTTCCCTTCTGAAGTTGAGTGTATAAGAGAGTTTTGGTGAAGAACTAACCACAAAATACCCTTACATAGAGATCTATATAAAATGGTTTATGACATGACCCTTAATTTTGGAATAGAATCTACAGATACATATGTTGGTCTAATAAGTAAAAGAAAAAAAATTGCATTTGATCCATCTCAAGATGTGCAAATTGAAGATATGTTATATGTCAGACCTAAATATTCTATAGGAGTGGACTACACAATATGGGTTTCTAAAGTTAAAATCAATATTGAGATACTAAAAACAAATGGGGATATAGAACAAAAGGTCAATGTAACTTGGTTCCTCCTAGTTCATGCAGGAAAAAAAGATGCAAAAGAATCAAAAAAATATTTAGGTTGTTTAGACAAGAAATGGAATCCAAACCCAACTGACACATCTTTACCATCCATACTCATGGATACTATCATCTATGCTTGGAAACCAAATAAAAATTGGAGAGCTCATACACTTTTTCTCACTGATTTTTTGAAAGGCATTGTAGCATATTATTTGAATGCATCATCCCACTAGGCACTAACAAAAATAGTGATAAAAGGATTGGGAAATTTGAAATGGTGTTTCCTTAATTTTGAAATGATAAATATGATTTTTTTTTCAAAATTTAGTCCATTTTATGATAATGTATAAAGTTTTATTATTTTATTTATTTATATTTATTTCTAGTGGCACTTCGCATTTTGGGTCTGGGAAAATACACTTTGGCATTTGAATTTTATATTATCTACTGTGACAATTCAATATTCTGGTAACTATGCATCTATTTAATAGTGTTTGATTATTGGAATGTCCACTTTGCATTTTTGTTCTTCATCAAGATTTGTTCTTTGGTATTTGTGTATCAACAAATGGTATTTGGCTTGTTCAGCTTTTTAAATTACACTTTGTAAAAGCACTCAAAATTGTGCCACATGGCACAATCTTGGTGACTCAACTGTATGGAAGGATGAACAATCCAAATAAAAGTCTAAAACAATGAGATCACCTAAGATTGCAACATGCATCACAATATCGGTAACTCGACTATGTGAGAGATTAAATTAATAATATAATAATGGAACACCTATGATCGACATGTAAAATGTACACAAATATGAGATAAAATTTAATGGTCATGAGGACATCACCTAATTCAAATTAAATAGATAATTGATGATCTAAGTAACTATTGATACATGGCATCCTAATCATCTCAGGTGATTTAAATCACATATTGCCCGAGCACCCAATTGATGTATGAATTATTTTTTCTTAAGAAATAAATTGCCAAGTCTTATTATCTATAAATGCATGGTCTATGAACCAGTTTGAATGGCCACATAAATTTTAATTATTTTGCACATGTAGATAGATAATGATTTATTTTTAATAATGTTGACTAATTTTTAATTGTTTTAGATTATTTTAAATAATTTGGAATTATTGTAAATATATCATATAGATGTGATTTATATGTAATAAATCCAAGTAATTCTTGATGAAGTTTTATTTATTTATGATAGTTTTCAACTATTAATTATTTATAGTCATTTTAAATCATTTAGACTTATTAAAAATAAATTAGTTAGATGTGATTTATTTGTAATAACTCTAATTTAATCATGATACAGTCCAATTTAACCCCGATATAATACAATTTATTTTTGATAGTTTTCAAAAATTTGGACTGTTGACAAGTCTAGATTATTTGAAATAGTCCTTTATAGATCCTATGATAATTAGTAAGCTAAATAGAAGAGTTGGAGTAATGGAAAATGCATGGTCAATATAGTATGGGAATGATTAAAAAGTCATGGCAAACAAGTGTTTAATTGAAGCAGAGATTAAGTTTCCCAAATTCACAATAGTTATGGATATGTATGTAGCATTTCTAGGGTCATATGATGTGATCTTAGAAGTCAATTAGCTTACAAAACATAAATCCATGGTTGACTACTACCTGAAGAAGGTTAAATGTCTTGATGATTTTGGAAATCAAACACAAATTCAAGGTGAGAAGATAGAGTTAAAGCTTAAGCATATTTCTATAATACAACTTACGAGGGCTCAAGGAAAAAGGTGACAAATATTTATCATCAATATAAATTAAATGGAGGAACCTAATGAACCATCTCTCAAAGATTACCCATTTCATAGAGATTTTCATAATGTATTTTTAAAAGAATTATCAAGTTTGCCTCCTAGACGTGAGTTTGATTTTTCTTTTTCTATCGACATCATACCTAGTTTAAAACCATAATCTAAGACACCATACATAATGACAACAATTGAGTTTGATGAATTCAAGGCTCAACTTCAAGAATTGTTGGCAAAAGGGTTGGTTAGGCCAAGCATGTCATCATGGGGTTCACTATTTGTTTTGTCAAGAAGGATGGTACCCTTTGACTTTGCATTGATTATATAATGTTTAACAAGGCAAACATAAAAAAAAGGTATCCACTACCTCATATAAATGATATTTTTGATAAAATATGAGTATAAATAGTATTATCTAAGATTAATATTAGAGTTGGATACCATTAGTTGAGGATATATGGTGAGGATATTCTAAAGACAACATTCAAAACTTAGTACAGGCACTATGAGTTTAATGTGTTACCATTTAGACTGACTAATGGTTCAACAACATTCATGAATCTCATGAATAGTGTGTTTAGAGATTACCTAGATCACTTTGTTCTAATTTTTCTAGATGACATTCTTATCTACTCAAATAATAAAGAGGAACACCTTCAACATCTGAAATTAATTCTGCAATAGTTGTGAAAGCACAAGCTATATGACAAGTTGTCTAAGTATGCATTTTCCAAGAAAGAGTCCAATATTTGGAACACATTATCTCTACATATGGTCTCTCAGTAGATCTAAGGAAGATTAGAGCCATTATAGAATGACTAAAGCCAAAGAATGTGCATGAGGTAAGAAGTTTCATGGGGTTACCAGGCTACTATAAGAAGTTCATTCTAAACTTTTTCAATATAGCTTATCCAATTATTTCCTTTCAAAGGAAGAACCATAATTTTGTTTGGTTATAGAGGTATGAAGTAGTTTTCTAAGAGTTGAAAAAAAGGCTTACAACATCATCAATATTAAGAGTCCTTGACCCCAATGGTTAATTTTTAGTGATCACAGATGCATCAAGGGATGGACTAAGAAGATTCCTTATGCATCATGGTGCAGTGGTAGCTTAGGAGTCACAAAAGCTAAAGCTTTATGATGTGAACTATGCCCTTCATTACCTGGAACTTACAATGATTGTTCATGTTTTGCAAGTATGACAACATTAATTATTGGAAAAAACTTTTGAACTAAAGACATATAACTTGGGAATCAAGTATATTTTCATCCAACCTAATTTGAATGCTCATTAAAGATGTTGGATTGAGTTCTTATCTGATTATGATTTTGACATTAAATATATCAAAGTCAAGGATAATAGAGTAGTCAATTCCCTTAGTCATAGAAGGTACATAGTAGCTATGAATACTAACAAGAGTAATTTCATGGATTAGATAATTGAGTTCTCACTAGGAGATGAATCTTATAATCACGTCAAAAAGTCATTGTCTAAGAATTCCTAGAATATTTGATATAAAAGATTAAGATTAGAGAGTGATGATCTCTTGCATTATAATGGATGTATGTGCTAGATTGAGAGAATTTATGAGTCATACTGTTAAAGTAATTATATAATGCCCAATATTCAAGAAATTCAAGAGTAACTAAGTTCATGGTAGAGATTAGAACACTATTTTTAGAAGGGAATCAAGAAAGATGTAGCATATTATGTGTCACATTATCTGGAATGTTAGCAAGTGAAAACTAAGCATGTGCATCTAGCTGGATTATTATATCTGCATGATCTACTAGAATGGAAGTGGAAGGTGATCAGTATAGATTTTATCCAAGGTTTACCAATTTCACATAATAGGTATGATATGATCTTGATAGTTATTTAAAAAATAACCAAGGTGGCTCATTTTATTCTAGAAAATTTGACGGATGATGCACTTACCCTTGTGAAGAGGTTCGTAAAGGAAGTGTATAGGTTGCATGGATTTCAAGATAAGATCATTTTGGATCATGATCCGAAGATGACTTCAAGATTTTGGGTAACTCTAAATTTAACTTTGAATATGCAACTAAATTTTAGCACAACATATCACCCAAAGACTAACAAAGAGACTGAGAGAGTTAATAAGGTATTAGAAGATATTATTCATATGTATTGCATGGATCAAAAATACAAGTGAGAAGATTATATTCTATTGGTTGAGTTTACATATAATAACTCATACCAATCATCTTTGAATATGACAACATTTGAGACACTTTATGAGAGAAGGTGGAAGACACCCATAAATTAGGATAGGTTAGAGGACAGGGTAGTCTTTGGACCTGAGATGCTCTAAAAAATAGAAGAATAATTTAAATTAGTTGGGTAGAGATTGGCCAAGGCCAATGATAGGTAGAAAAGATTATGCAAATATGAAGATGATAGAAAGACATTTTGTAGTAGTTGATAAAGTGTTTTTGAGGGTTAAGCTACAAAATAACTTGATTAAATTTAGGAAGTTAGCAATATTATCACCGAGATATATGGGACCCTTCAAAGTGTTAGAAGTGGTCAATTATGTAGCATACAGGCTTGCATTGCCACCATCCCTAACTCTATTACATAAAGTCTTTCATATTTCTTATCTTAATAAATATATGTTAATCTTAAGCATGTGTTGGATTGGAATGATTTGTAATTTCTAAATCCTAGGATGATCATAATAGAACGAGTCAAGATAATTAACACATGAAAACTTTATTTACATAACAAAGAGATGTCATAGTGTAAGGTCTAGTAGAACTAATACTCTGAGGATAGTGTTACTTGAGAGGACTATGATGTGTTATATAAGATATTTCAACATTTATTTAGTTGATTAGATATTATTATACTATGATAATTTTTTATTGAATAATATTCATAATTCATAACTTATGTTTGAATAAGAGTCCTTCAAGAGGATGACTAACTTTAGGGGATGGATAATACATCTCAACTTCTTGTTTAACAAACTATTTGATTATCCATGTATATTTATAGTTCATACATTTGATTTGATTATATTTTTGACTAAAATTTAAGATATATGTTATTATAGAACAATAAGATATTACTTCAGTTACATGTTTGCATTGTTGTGAGTTAACTATAATGTATGTATTTACATTATGAACATGTTGATGTGTTATATTTGGTTATATTTTATGTTGTATGTTTATCATGTTGATATGATCTAATTTCCTATTTATTGTGAGGTTGAAACATGAGATCTAATCCCTAAGAGCATGTTAGAGGGAGAGCATCATCAGATAGGGTGATGCAGATGAAGATGTTGAAGGATAAAAGATAAAATAGAAATAAACCTACACACACCATAGTAGTTAGCACATGTTAGAATGCATAATGAAATGGGTAACATAGTGTATTTATTTTTAATTGCTTTAGATAATTAATTTTTATAGTTTGTCAATATAGTTTAAATAATTTAATGAATTAATTTTACATAATTGGTACATTTGATCTTTAATGAATTTGTCTATATGTTTATGAAACTAGTAATCTAGTTTGGGTGTATGATTTATGTGAAATGAATTTATAAATCATAATAGCATTGCATAAATAAAAATTTGTAATTATTTACATCGACTCATATTTAGGAATTGCCCATGTAGAATGACTCCATCAAAACAATAAAATAGAGGACCTTAGTAGACTAAGATGCCAAACTCTAGCTTATTAAGGTGATTTGAATAAATCAAAAAACAATTTTATCTCAAGTTTCTACTTAGTCAATAGAGCCGTGTATATACTTAAATGCATGGTAAAGAAAGCTAAAATATTATTTGTAGTTTTCTTTGGTAGTGCTAAGTTTTAGTAATGGTTAACTGTGTGAGGCATCAATCTACATGTTCTCTACTGAGTTGATTTGCAATATATATACTTCTGTATAATGACTGTTATGGTTGGAACTAGTTAGATGGATTTGAATTAAATATATTTTAATAAAAGTTATAAAACTTAATAAATTATGTATATATTGGTACAACATAGCACCAAGCTATATTTAGATAAAAGACTAGTTTGTAGATATTAATCATAGAATCCTAGTTAGACATCATTGTATATTTAATTTATAGTTGATTTAATATATAAGGAGTCACTATATATATTATATTGGTATCCTATTTAAGATATAATGACACCATTGTAATTGTGGCATCATTGTATCTTAGAAGTCAATATTGTTAAGTAGTATACATTAACTCGTCGTTGTATAGTATAACTCTCAGATGTATAGCGTAACAGATGGGTTGATATATGTTGATTGCTTTTCAAATTAGATCGCTGATATTTTATTCTAGATTATATAAGGAAAAATAATTTGCTAAAGTTTAATCTATAGCTTATGTATTATATTGGCATCGTTGAAGTTAGAACTCAGCCTATATCATAAGCAAAAGGGTAGTTATATATTTCAATCTCATCTTGTGTAACATAGTAAAAATGGTGTCACTATATTTTGTATTAAGGAGTATTGTTAATCATAATACAAATGGCATTGCTGAAATTAATTCTCAATCTTTGTTTTGAGTTGTTGGCCATTTGAATACGTGACCTATTATATATAGAGAAGTCACCATATGTAGAGATGTATCCCTTGTCTTTTGGACATATATTTTTTTAGTGGAATGAATTAACAATGATTTGGTGGCTTTTAAAATATTAAAAGTATGATGGGTTGAATTGCTCTTATATAGTTATGTGAACTCAAATAGTAACCAAATTCATAAATAATAAAATGTTAAGAGTTCTTGTATATGCGGGCCCATATCAGTGAACTTTTAACTTAAGTATATATGGATTTATATATAAGCCTCAAAATTGACTAAGCATGATTGATAGATTATAAAACATAGTCAATCTATTCGATATCTAAACAATTTAACAACCTCATGAAAATCTCATTTAGGAATATTGATAACTGTAGATATTATGTGTGGTTATTATATCAAGTATCCTCTAAGTGTTTAATGAGGTATGAGAAGGATAGAAAACCCAAATAAGTCTTCATTATGATATGTACACATTGCTTATTATATATAACTTGTGAGTAAAAAACATATGTGGTGTACATGTAACCTTAAAATAAGTTATGGTATGCTTAAAGTGAGATATACATGTTAATGTGTCTATTGACATACTCATGTACATAGGGGTGTATTTTTATGGTTATAATTACATGGATGGATTATAAAATATTATAAAAAAATATATAATAAAATTTAATGAATGCATGCATTCAAACCCCTAACGTATAAAAAATGGTAGTTTGGATTACTCTATGTTTCATTTGAACTGAGACCTATTTAGTTATATCTAACTATTTGTATAAGAGTTTATGTTTCCATAGATTTATGACTACTTTATTAGACTATTTTTAGTTCTTAGTAGTTATGCTTAAAATACACTAGACTATGGTAATATGGGTTATCATAGGTTGTATAATGTTTGGAAACTAGTTATGATAATTAAAATCTACAGTTAAATGTGTATATTTACGTAGATGATATTAATTATAGTCATTATTTCTAGTATGAGATAAAAAATAATGTAAGATTCATTCATACGTTTGTCAAAATAAATATGTGCTTTGATTACTTCTATGATTAACATATTATGTGATGTGGTTTTTAGTAGAATGTAAATTGTATGAATCTTGTTAAATTATGTTTGACCTATCTTGTATTACTGATACTAAGTAAGGAGTGATATGGACTTCACTAGCTTCCTAACATCATAATGTCAGAATAAGACAATCTGATTAAGTGATGTGTATGAATTTTTATTGATCTATAAAATGCTATCATTTATTATTCTTAAAAAAATTATTCAAAGTATGTTTAGTGAGACATTATAATTTCATGAGTATGATTTACATATTTATGTAATATCTTGTAATATAATGATTTTTTCTATGATACACAGTATATTTAGTTTTAAAAATCATACAACACATGGGTACTTGTTTGTCTTTTTGGATTCTCACACCATCACTATCTACTAATCCATGAAGGGAGTGTCATTTGTCAATTATATTATTGTGGAGGATCATTGGTCCATGGTTCATATAGAAAAGTGCTCGGATGATGCTCTCCCTCCCCAAAACAATACTACTTTTGAGACAAGACTTGAGATTGTCATAAATACTTGAGTTCAATAACTGTGTTCCATGGGGAGCCATGTATCTTATATGTACATTATCTTGTATTATGCTTATTATTGAAATATTGTCATGAAGAGTTGTAATTACTTATTATTGTACATTGATAGTAGTGGCTATAGACTTGTAACAGTCATGGCTGAGTTAATATAATTAATTTTTATATTTGCATTATATAGTGTTCTCATGATATTAAAGATCAATGATATATGATGTAATATGTTTTATTTACTGTTATCATGCATTGAGTATTTTTTAAAAAAAATGTTTATATTATTGTGGTGTAATTTTATTTATGGTATATGTGTTTATTTTTTTGAAAAAAATATATTTTTAGGTAAATCTCAGTGGTGATGTAACATGATACTATATCTTGATGCTTTGCTAAGCAAACTATTTGATTATCTATGGATATTTATAATTGACACATTTGATTTGGTTATATTTTTGACTAAGCTTTAAGATATATGTTGCTATGATAAAGTAGGATATTGCTTAGGTTACATATTTGCTTTATTGTGAGTTAGTTGTAGTGTATGTATTTATATTATGAATATGTTGATGTGTTATTTTAGTTATATTTTATGCTATATGTTTATCATGTTGATATGATTTAACTACCTTTTTGTTGTGAGGTTGATGTAAGAGAACTCATCCTTCAGATCGTGTCAAAGATAGAGCATCATCAGAGAGGGTGATGTAGATAAAGATGTCGAAAGATGATAGAGAAACTTGTAAGAACCCTACATACACCATAGTAGTTAGCACATGTTAGAATGCATAATGAAATGAAATAGTTGATTTAGTTATGATTTGACAGTATAATTTAAATATCTTAATGAATTCATTTTGTGTAATTGGTATGTTTGATTATTAATGCTAATAGAAATATTATTAGCATAATTAGATTTAAAATCTAGATTATTAGTTGATGAAATTATCATTAAAATTATATGGCACTAAAGAGTGATTAATCAATTTAGAAAACTTACATATTTTTGACAAATAATGTTAAAAATATATAAAATTTAGTAAAAGTTTCATTGAGAGGAAAAAACAAAGAAAAAAAAAAAAAAAAATGGTCTAAAATTAAACAAATAAAAAAGAAATAAATACATTAAAAAGAAAGGAAAAACAAAAATAAATAAAAATATATTAAAATAGAAAAGACTATGCCTACTTAAAGAAAATGATTTTTGGAAAAGAAATTTATCATAAGAATTTTAAAAAAGAGAATTGAAAAGGAAAAAAGGGAGCGTAACACAAGAAAGAAGACATAGAAGAAGCGTTGGAAAGAGAAAAATCAAGGCCAAGCACATTATACACTGCCAGATAAGTCATGCCATTAAAATTATGAATTTATCTGTATGTTTATGAAATGAATACTCTAGTTTGGGTGTATGATTTTCACAGAATAAAGTTGTAAATCATAATAACATGGAATGAGAAAATCTATGTAATTATTATTCACATCGACTCATAGTTAGGCATCAATGAAGTAGAATGACTCAGCGAAAATAATAAAATAGAGGCTTTTAGCAGACTAAGATGCCAAACTCCAACCTATTAAGGTGATTTAAATAAAGTAGAAAACAATTTTAACTTAGTTCATTATACTTAGTCAACAAAGTCATGTATATACTTCAACGCATGGTAAAGCAAGCTAAAATATTGTCTATAGTTTTGTTTGGCATCACTAAGATTTATTAATGGTTAACTGTGTGAGGCATCGATCTACATGCTATCTACTGAATCAATTTGCAATACATATACTTATGTATAATAACTAGTATAGTTGAAACTAATTAGATGGATTTGAATTAAATATATCTAAATAATACTTATAAAACTAAATAAATTATGTATATATTGGTACATCATAGCGTAGATCTATATTTGGATAAAAGACCAGTTTGTAGATATTAATCACAGAATCCTAGTTAGGTATCATTGTATATTTAATTTATAGTTGATTTAATATATAAGGAGTCTATATATATTGTATTGACAACCTTTTTAATATATAATGGCATCATTGTATCTTAGAAGTGAATATTGTTAACTAGTATACATTAAACCATTGCCATATAATATAACTCTCAGTTGTATAGCATAACAAATGGGTCGATATATATTTAATGGTTTTCAAATTGGATCACTGATATTTTATTTCTATCTTAGACAAGGAAAAATGAGTCGCTAAATTTTAATTTATAGCTTATGTATTATATTGGCATCATTGAAGTTTAATTTATAACTTATGTATTATATTGGCATTGATGGAGTTATCACTCAGCGTATATCATAAGCAAAGGGTCATTGTATAATTCAATATCATCTTGTGTAACATAGTAAAAATGGCATCACTATATTTTGTATTAAGGAGTATTGTTAATCATAGTAAAAATTTTATCGCTGAAATTAATTCTCAACCTTTGTTTTGAGTCACTAGACATTTGAATACACAGCCTATTATATATAGAGAAGTCACCATATGTAGAGACGTATCCCTTATCTTTTAGACATATTTTTTAGTGGAACTAATTACCAATAATTTGGTGGATTTTATAAGATTAAAAGTATGATGGGTCGAATTGCTCTTATATATTTATGTGAACCCAAATAATAGCCAAATTCATAAATAATACTATTCTAAGAGTTCTTGTATATGCGATCCTATATCAGTGAAATTTTAACTTAAGTATATATGGACTCATATATAAACCTCAAAATTTATTAAGCATTTTTGCTAGATTATAAAACATAGCCAATATATTTGATATCTAAACGGTTGAATAACCTCAAGAAAATCTCATTTGAGAATATTGATAACTATAGGTGTTATGTGTGGTTATTATATGGATAATCCTCCAAGAGTTTAATGAGGTATGGGAAGGATAGAAAACCCAATGAATTCTTCATTATGATATGTACGATTTGTTTATTATATATAACTTATGAGTCAAAAACATGTGGTGTAAATTTAACCTTAAAATAAGTTACGGTATGTTTAAAGTGAAATATAGGTGTTAATGTGCCTATTAACATATTCATGTATATAAGGGTGTATTTATATAGTTATAGTTCCACGAGTGGATTATAAACTATAATAAAGAATTATGTATAATAAAACTTAATGAATGTGTGCATTCAAACCCCTAACATATAACAAATACTAGCTTGGATTACTCTATGATTCATGTGAACTAAGATCTATTTGGTTATATCTAGCTATTTGTATAAGAGTTCATGTTTCCATAGATTTATGACTACTTTATTATACTGGTTATGGTTTTTAGTAGTTATGATTAAAAATACTAGACTATGATAATATAGGTTGTAATAGGGTATATAATGTTTGAAACTAGTTATGGTAATTAGAATCTTGGGATAAATATGTATTTTTATCTAGATGGTATTAACTGTAGTCATTATTTCTAGTATGGGATAGAAATTAATGTAAGATTCATTCATACATTTATCAAAATAAATTTATGCTTTGTTTTCTCCTATGATTAGCATATTATGTGATGTGGTTGCTAGTTGTATGTAAATTGTATAAATCTTGTGGTTAAATTATGTTTGATCAATCTTGCATTACTAATATTGATTAAGGAGTGAGATGGACTTCACTGTCTTACTAACATCACAATGTCAAATGAAGGCAATTCGATCAAGTGATGTGTATAAATTTTGATTGATCTACATATTGCTATTATTTATTATTCTTAAAAACTATGTCCAAAGTATGTTTAATGAGACATTATCATTTTATGAATATGATTTACATGTTTGTGTGATATCTTGTAATATAATTGGGTTTTTATATGATATACTTCATGTTTAGTTTTAGAAATCATACACCACACATGTACTTGCTTGTCTCTATGGATTTCTTCATCATCACTATTTAATCATCCATGAAGGGAGGGCCATTTCTTGATGAAATTAGTATGAGAGATCATTAATCTGTGGTTGGTGTGAAAAAACACTGGGATGATTCTCTCCCTCCCCATAGTAGTACTAATATTGAGACAACACTTGAGATTGCTACAGATACTTGAATTCAGAAACTATGCTTTAGGAAGAGTCATATATCTTATATGTACATTGTATTATATTGTGCTTATTATCAAAATATTATCAGGAAGAGTTGTAATTACTTATTATTATACATTGAGAGTAGTGGATATAGATTTGTATCAACCATGGCTGAGTTGATGTAATTACCTTCTATATTTGAATTATATAGTGTTCTCATGATATTAGAGATCAATGATATATGATGTAATATGTTTTATTTACTATCATCACACATTGATTATTTTATATGATCTCTATTTAGATTATCATGGTGTAATTCTAGTTATGGTATATGTGTTTATTTTAAAAAATCACATATTTTTAGGTAGATCCTAGTGGGGATCCTACATGTGGTATCATAAATACAACTTGAGATCAAGGACTTAATGAGTCCACTAAAATTTTCATATCCTTCTACTGATAGAAATAAGGATGTTGAAACTTAGAGTTTCTAAAAATGGTCCTTAGAATATTAATGACAACAACCCTCCATTTGATCTTAGTTAATTTGACACTAAGCACTTAGTAAAGACAGACCAGATTTTCATAGCCACGAATGAGACTAGGGATTGAATTACAACTTTGGAGCAGGTGGTTAAAGGCCATGAATATGAATAACAATGAGATGTACTTAAAGAACATCCCACTGAAAAGGAAAATATTTAGGATGCTAGAGCTCAAGTAGCTATTAAATTAGATAGAGACGTGAAGAAGGTGAACCCACCTATGTTCAATGGGACTATTATGGGTGATAGAGTTGAGGCATGGTTGACTAAGATGGAGAAGTATTTTAAAATTAGAAACTAATCTGAGGTCACTAAGGCAATTTGAGGAGCATATCAATTGGCTGTTGAGGTAACTATGTGATAGGTCAATAAGAGGTTGGAAATAAATATTAAATCGGTCACCACTACCTGAAATCATTTATGGCATTATTTACGTCATGATGGCTCCAAAAACTTTATTTTGATTAGAAAATCATAGATTTATATATTCTAAATTAGGGTGATTTTTTAGTGAATGAGTAATAGAATCATTTCACCAAACTTTTAAAGTATGTACCTCAATATCAAGGAGATGAGTGGTTCAGGATCAGAAAGTTTATCATTGTTTTGAGTCCTTAAATCGATGGAAAGGTAGATGTTCATGGACCTTCCACTATGGAATAAGATTTTGAGAAGGTATTCAAATAGGAGCACTCAATAAAAGTTTAATTTTCTTTCATAGGTCAAGGACAAGTTCAAGAAAAAGTTTAGAAATTCTAAGTCAACCTTCAAGAAGAAGAATTGAAAATAGAGGAGTGGAGACTCAAGGAAGTAGTTTAAAAGTTAGAATGCCAAGTTCAACAATGGTTTAGGAAACAAGAAATAAGGGAGTGGATTCAAAGATAGTTTCAAGGGAAACCAAAAGAGTGATAGGAAAGGACCACTTGAAGGTTGTTTTAATTACATAAATAACCATTATGCTCATGATTGTCCTCAGGATAAGTCGAAGGGAAAAGGTCCTAATCCTCAATAAGGTAGTTTTTAGTAGTGGATTTATGTAACAATTGATAATTAGTAAGTCAAATATCAGGCATTACCCATAGAGATATTAGGTATTTTGTTTGACCATCTAGTTTCTATTTCTATACATATAGGAGCCATAGAGATTTTTATAGCTCATAGGATGCTTAGTAAGTTAACTAAAAAAGTTGGAGTAATGGAAAAAGTGTGGTTAGTATAGTATGTAAATGACTCAAAAGTCATGATCGATAAGTGTTTAGTTGAAGTAGAGATTAGATTGATCTCATTCACAAAAGTTGTAGATTTGTATTTAGCACCACTAGGGTTATATAATGTTATATTATGACTCAACTGGATTATAAAACATAAATCCAAGGTTGACTACTACCTAAAGAAGGTTGAGTGTCTTGATGATTTTAGAAATCAGACACAAATTCAAGGTGAGAAGAAAGCATTGAAGCTTAGGTATATTTTTGCAATGCAGCTTAAGAGGGATAAAAGAAATGGGTGCCAAACATTTATCATCAAGATAAATGAAAGTGAGGAACTTAAGGAACCATCTCTTGAAGATTACCCATTTTTTTATAGATTTATATGATGTGTTTCTAGAAGAATTATCAAGTTTTCCTCCTAGATGTGAGTTTAATTTTTATATAGACATCATACCTGGTTTGAAACTATAGTCTAAGGTAACATACAAAATGAAAACCAATGAGTTGGTTGAATTTAAGGCTCAAATTTAAGAATTGTTGGGAAATAGGTTGGTTAGGCTAAGTGTGTCACCATGGGGTGCATCAGTTATCTTTTTCAAGAAGAAGGATGGTACCCTTCAAATTTGCATTGATTACAAAATGTTGAATAAGACAACCATCAAAAATAGGTATCCACTATCTCGTATAGATGGTCTTTTCAATCAAATACAGGGAACAATAGTATTCTCTAAGATTGATCTTAGAATGGAATACCATCAATTGAGGATACATGATGAGGATATTCTAAAGATATTATTCAAAACTCAGTATAAGCACTATGAGTTTACTATGTGAATACTTGAACTAAATAATGCTCTCGTAATGTTCATGAATCTCATGAAAAATGTGTTTAGAGATTACCTTGATCAATTTTTTCTAGTTTTTTTGGATGACATTATTATCTACTCAAACAATGAAGAGGAGCACCTTCAACATCTAAAATTAGTTATGCAATGGTTGGAGAATCATAAGTTGCATGGAAAGTTATCTAAGTGCATGTTTTTACTATAAACAGTCCACTATTTGGGACATATTATCCTTATAGACAATATTTTAGTAGATTCGGGGAAGATTAAATCTATTATGGAATGGTCAGTACCAAAGAATGTGCATAAGGTAAGAAGTTTCATGGCATTAGTGGGATACTATAGGAAGTTTATTTAGAAATTTTTAAAGATAGCTAATCTGATTACTTCCTTGCAATGAGAGAACCATAATTTTGTTTGGCTAGAGAAGTGTGAAGTAGCTTTCCAAGAGTTGAAAAAAAAGCTTACATTAGCACCAATGTTAAGAGTTCCTGACCCCAATGATCAATTTTCAATGATCACAAATTTATTATGGGAGGGAATAGGAGGACTCCTTATGTAGGATGGTGTAGTGGTGGCTTATGAGTCACAAAATCTAAAGCCATATGAGGTGAAATATTCCCCTCATGACCTATAACTTTTAATGATTATTCATGCTTTACAAGCATGATGACATTACTTGTTGAGAAAACATTTTGAGATCAAGACAGATAACTTGGGACTCAAGCATAGTTTCACCCAACCTGATTTGAATGCTCATCAGAGATGCTACTTTGAGTTTTTATCTAATTATGATTTTGACATCAGCTATATCAAAGATAAGGAGAATAGAGTAGTTGATGCCCTTAGTCACAGAAGGTACATAGAAACTATAGCTATTATCAATAGTATTTTTAAGGATCAGGTGATTGAGTTCCCTTTAGGAGAAAAAAATTATGATCAGATTAGAAAAGCATTATTTGAGAATTCTTAAAATCTTTGGTATAAATAATATAGATTGGAGAGTGATGGTATTTTATGTTACAATGGAAGGATGTATTTGCTAGTTTGAGAGAATATGTCAGTCATAGTGCTAAAGAAATTACATAATGCCCCATATTTAGGGCATCCAAGAGTAACCAAGTTCATGGCATAGCTTAGACCACTATATTTATGGAAGGGAATCAAGAAATATGTATCAAATTATGTCACATTGTTAGGAATGTCATTAAGTGAAATATGAACATGTGCATTTTACTGGATTATTATATCCACATGATATACCATAATAGAAGTGGCAGGTGATTAGTATAGATTTTGTCTAAAGTTTATTGATGTCATAGAATAGGTATGATATGATTTTGGTAGTTATTGACTAACTAACCAAGATTTCTAATTTTATACTAGAAAATTTGATGGATGATGTACCTGCCATTACAAAGAGGTTCATAAAGGAACTGTATAGGCTGCATGGATTTCTAGATAAGATCATTTTAGATCATTATCTAAAGATGATTTTGAGATTTTGGGCAAATATGAATTCAACTTTGGGTATGCATCTAAATTTTATGGTAATATAACACCCAAAGACTGATAGATAGATTGAGAGAGTTAATTAGGTGTTAGAAGATCTTCTTATGTATTTCATGGATCATCAATACAAGTGGAAAGATTATCTTTCATTATTTGATTTTGCATATAAAAACTCATAACAACTAACTTTGAATATGGCACCATTTGAAGAACTTTATAGAAGAAAGTGCATGACACTCATCAATTGGAACATGTTAGAGGACAGGGTAGTCTTTGTACATGAGATGCTCTCAAAAATAGAAGACTAAGTTAGACTATTCAGGCAAAGATTAGTTGAGACCAATAATACACAAAAAAGTTATGCAGTTCTAAAAAGGATAAAATTTTTTTTATAGTAGTTGATAAAATATTTTTATGGTTTAAGCCACAAAAGATCTCGATTAAATTTGAGAAGTCAACAAAATTATCACCAAGATATGTGGGACCCTTCGAAGTATTATCAGTGGTCAATGCTTTAGCATATAAGATTGCATTACCACCATCCCTAGATCTAATACATAATGTCTTCCATGTTTCTTATCTTAAGAAATATATAGCTAATCATACACATGTGTTGGATTGGAATACTTTATAAGTTCTTGATCTTGGAGTGGTCACAGTAGAACCAATCAAGATAATTGACACATGCAAACTTCATTTGCATAACAGAGAGATGTCATAGTGCAAGGTCTAGTGGGACCAATACTCTGAGGATAGTGCTATTTTGAAAGACTTTGATGAGTTCTATACAATATTTCTACATTTATATGCTTGATTAAATAAAATATACTATGTTATTTTTATGTTGAACAATATTTTTAATTCAAAATTTATGTTTTAATAAGAGTCATCCAAGATAATGACTAGCTTTAGGGAGGAGGATGTTACATCTAGATTCCTCACTAAGCAAACTATTTAATTATTTGTGGATATTTATAGTTGACACATTTAATTTGGTTATATTTTTTACTAAGATTTGAGATATACATTGTTATGAGATAGTAGGATATTTCTTAAGTTACATGTTTGTATTGTTGTGAGTTAGTTATAGTGTATGTGTTTACATTACTTTACATTACAAACATGTTGATATGTTATTTTAGTTATATTTTATGTTGTATGTTTATCATGTTGATATGATCTAACTACCTACTTGTTGTGAGTTTGATATAGGAAAACTCATCTCTTAGAGCATGTCAGAGAAAAAATATTATAGGAGAGGATGACATAAATGGAGATGTCAGAGGATGATAAAAATTTTATCAAAAAACTCTGCACACAACACAATAGTTAACACATGTTAGAATCATAATAAAATGGGTATGTTTGATCATTAATTCTAGTGGAAATATTATGATCATAATTATTTTTAAAATACATATTATTAGTTGATGAAATTGTCATTAAAATTTTATGGTGGTAAAGGATGATTAATCAATTTAAAAAAATTACAGATTTTTGATAAATAATGTTAAAAACAAATAAAATTTAGAAAACTACCATTGAGAGGAAAAAATAAAGAAAAAAAAAATAAAAAAATTAATGGTCTAAAATTAAGAAAATAAAAAGAAATAAATACATTAAAAATAATAAAAACAAAAAAAATCAAAAATAAACAAATAAACCTTTACAATAGAAAAGACAACACCTACTTAAATAAAAGGATTTTTGGAAAAGAAATTTATCATAAGAATTTTAAAAAAGAGAATTGAAAAGGAAAAAGGGAGTGTAACATAAGAAAGAAGACACATAAGAATCACTAGAAAGAGGAAAATCAAAGCCAAGCATAGTCCAAGCTGCCAGGTAGGTCGTGCCATTAAATTTATAAATTTCTCTATATGTTTACAAAATTAGTAATCTAGTTTAGGTGTATGGTTTCTATGGACTGAATTTGTAAATCATAATAGCATTGAATGAGTAAATATATGTAGTTATTATTTGCATCGAATCATAATTAGGTGTCACCTAAGTAGAATGACTCAATAAAAACAATAAAATATAGGACATTAACAAATTAATATGCCAAACTCCAAGCTATTAAGGCAATTTGAATAAAACATAAAATAATTTTAACTCAAGTTATTATAATTAGTCAAGAGGTCTGTGTATATAATTCAATGCATGGTAAATAAATCTAAAATATTGTCTATAGTTTTGTTTGGCAGTGCTAAGATTTAGTAATGGTTAACTATGTGAGGCATTGATCTACATGTTCCTTACTAAGTCAATTTTCAAGATATATACTTTTGTAAATTGACTAGTATGGATAAAACTAATTAGATGGATTTGAATTAAATATATCTAAAAATTTATTATAAAACTAAATAAATTATGTGTATATTGGTACAAAACATAGCATCGATTTGTATTTGGACAAAAGACCAATCTGTAGATATGAATCATAGAATCCTAATTAGGATCATTGTATATTTAATTTGCAATTGATTTAATATATAATGAGTCATTATATATATTGTATTGATAGCTTAGTTAAGATATAATGGCATCATTGTAATTATGGCATCGTTGTATCTTAGAAGTGAATATTGTTAACTAGTATACATTAAGCCATTGCCATATAGTATAACTCTCAGCCCTATAACATAACATATGGGTTGACATATTGATTGGTTTCCAAACTTGATCACTTATATTTTATTTATAACCTATACAAGGAAAAATGAGTCATTTAAGTTTAATTTATAGCTTACGTATTATATTGGCCTCAATGAAGTTTAATTTATATCTTATGTTTTATAATGGCAGCGCTGAAGTTAACACTCACCCTGTATCATAAGTAAAGGGTCACTGTATATTTTAATCTCATCTTGTGTAACATAGTAAAAATGGTGCCACTATATTTTGTGTTAAGGATAATTGTTAATCATAGTAAAAATGGCATCGCTGAAATTAATTATCAACCTTTGTTTTGAGTCACTGTGCATTTGAATACACAACCTATTATATATAGAAAATTCACCATATGTAGAGATCTATCCCTTATATTTGAGACATTATTTTTTAGTGGAATGAATTAACAATGATTTGAGGGCTTTTATAAGATTAAAAGTATGATGGGTCAAATTGGTCTTATATAGTTATGTGAACCCAAACAATAGCCAAATTCATAAATAATAATATGTTGAGAGTTCTTGTATACATAGGCCTATATCATTGAACTTTTAGCTTAAGTATATATGGACTCATATAGAAGCCTCAAAATTGATTAAACATGATTGATAGATTATAAAACATAGCCAATCTATTTGATATATAAATAGTTTAATAACATCACTAAAATCTAATTTGGGAATATTGATAATTGTAGGTGTTATGTGTGGTTATTATATCAAGATTATTCTAAATGTTTAATGAGGTATGAGAAGGATAGAAAACTCAATAAAGTCTTCATTATGATATGTACGAGTTGATTATTATATGTAACGTGTGAGTCAAAAACATGTGATGTAAATGTAATCTTAAAATAAGTTATGATATCATTAAAGTGTGATATAGGTGCCAATACGCCTATTAACATATTCATGTACATAAGGGTGTATTTTTATGGTTAAATTTTCATAGGTGAATTTTAAACTATAATAAATAATTATGTATAATAAAACTTAATTAATGCATGCATTCAAACCTCTAACATATAACAAAAGCTAGTTTTTATTACTCTATGTTTTGTGTGAACTGAGACTTATTTAGTTATATCTAGCTTCTTATATAAGATTTTATGTTTTCATGGATTTATCACTACTTTATTAGACTGGTTTTGGTTCTTAGTAGTTATGCTTAAAAATACTAGACTATTGTGATATGAGTTGTCATAGGGTGTAGAATGTTTGAAAACTAGTTATGGAAATTAAAATCTATAGTTAAATATGTATTTTTACCTAGATGGTATTAACTTTAGTCATTATTTCTAGTATATAATAGAAAATAAGGTAAGATTTATTCATACATTTGATGTAATAAATGTATTCTTTGATTACTCTTATGATTAGCATATTATGTGATGTGGTTACTAGTAGGATGTAAATTTTATAAATATTGTAGTTAAATTATGTTTGATGAATCTTACATTACTGATATTGAGTAAGAATTGAGATGGACTTCACTGGCTTACTAACATCATAATGCTAAATGAAGGCAATCCAATCAAGTGGTGTGTATGAATTTTGATTGATCTATAGATCACTATTATTTATTATTCTTGAAAATTTTGGTCAAAATATATTTAGTGAGACATTATCATTTTATGAGTATGATATACATGTTTGTGAGACATTTTGTAATAGAACAAATTTTTCCATTAGACACTGCATATTTAGTTTTATAAATCATACAATGCACAAGTACTTGCTTGTCTCTCTAGATTCTCACACCATCATTATCTACTCATCTATAAATAGAGGGTCATTTATTGATGAGATTAGTGTAGGAGATTGTTGGTCCGTAGTTGGTATGGAAAAGTGCTCAGATCATGCTCTCCCTCCCCACAATAATACTACTTTTAAGATGACACTTGAGATTGCCATAGATACTTGAGTTTGGGAACTATGTTCCAAGGAGAACCATGTATCTTATATGTACATTGTATTTTATTTTGATTATTATTAAAATATTATCATGAAGAGTTGTAATTACTTATTATTATATATTAACAGTAGTCATTGTAGACTTATATCAGCCATGGTTGAGTTAATGTGATTACCTTCTATATTTGAATTATATAGTGTTTTCATGATATTAGAGATCAATGATATATGATGTAATATGTTTTATTTACAATTATCATGCATTGAATATTTCATATGATCGCTATTTAGATTATCATGGTGTAATTCTATTTATGGTATATGTGTTTATTTTTAAAAAAAAATATGTTTTTTTAGAAAGATCTCAATGAGGATCTTACATGATGTTACATTTTTATTCTTTGAGAAACAAACTATTTAATTATCTATGGATATTTATAGTTGACACATTTGATTTGGTTATATTTTTTACTAATATTTGAGATATATATTGTTATGGGATAGTAAGATATTGCTTAAGTTACATGTTGTATTGTTATATGTTAGCTATAGTGTATGTATTTATATTATGAACATGTTGATATGTTATTTCAATTATATTTTATGCTTTATGTTTATCATGTTAATATGATCTAACTACCTTCTTGTTGTGAGGTTGACGCAAGAGAACTCATCCATCAAAGTATGTTGAAGGGAGAGCATCATTAGAGAGGGTGATATAGATAGAGATGACAAAGGATGATAGAGAAATTGACAAGAAATTTACATACACCATAGTAATTAACACATGTTAAAATACATAAAGAAATGGGTAACATTGTGTGTTTATTTTTGATTAAATTAGATAGTTGATTTATATGGTTTTTTAGTATAGTTTAAATGGTTTAATAATTAATTTTGTATAACTGGTACATTTAATCATTAATGTTAGTGAAAAACTTATTAGCATAATTAGATTTATAATCTAGATTATTAGTTGATGAAATCGTCATTAAAATTTGATGGCAATAAAGGATGATTAATTAATTTAAAAAAATTATAGATTTTTAATAAATAATGTTAAAAATAAATAAAATTTAGAAAATTGCCACTGAGAGGAAAAAAAAGAAAATAAATGGTCTAAAATTAGGAAAATAAAAAAGAAATAAATACATTTTAAAAAAAAGAAATAAAAAACAAAGAAAAATCTTTTAAAACAAAAAAGACTATGCCCACTTAAAGAAATGAATTTTTGTAAAAGAAATTTATCATAAGAATTTTAAAAAGGAGAATTGAAAAGGAAAAAAAGGAGCGTAACACAAGAAAGAAGACACAAAAGAAGCGTTGGAAAGAGGAAAATCAAGGCCAAGCACAATATAGGCTGCCAAGTAGGCCTACCATTAAATTTATGAATTTATCTGTATGTTTACAAAATTAGTAATTTGGTTTGATTGTATGATTTTTGTGGAATGAATTTGTAAATCATAATAATATTAAATGAGTACATGTCTGCATTTATTATTTGCATTGACTCATAGTTAGGCATCACCCAAGTAGAATGACTCAGCCAAAATAATAAAATAGAGGCCTTTAGCAAACTAAGAAGCCAAACTCCATCCTATTAAGGTGATTTGACTAAAGCATAAAACAATTTTAACTCAGATCATTCTAGTTAATTAGTAGAGTCATGTATATACTTCAATGCATGGTAAAACAAGCTAAAATATTGTCTGTAGTTTTATTTGGCATGGCTAAGATTTTGTAATGGTTAACTATGTGAGGTGTCGATCCACATGTTCTCTATTGAGTCGATTTGTAATATATATACTTCTGTATAATGACTATTATGGCTGGAACTAATTAGATTTATTTGAATTAAATATATCTGAATAATAATTATAAAACTAAATAAATTATGTATATATTGGTACAACATAGTGTCGATTTGTATTTGGACAAAGACCAGTCTGCAAATATTAATCATAGAATCTTATTTAGACCTTGTTGTATATTTAATTTATAACTTATTTAATATATAAGAAGTCACTATATGTGTGTGTGTAGTATTGACAACATATTTAAGATATAATGTCATTTTTGTGCATCATTGTATCTTAAAAGTGAATATTGTTGACTAGTATACATTAAGTTATCATTGTATACTATAATTCTCAGTTTTATAACATAACACATGGGTCAATATATATTCACTAGTTTTCAAATTAGAGATGTATCCCTTGTCCTTTAGACATATATTTTTTTAGTGGAATGAATTAAAAATGATTTGGTGGCTTTTAGAAGATTAAAAGTATGATGGGTCGAATTTCTCTTATATAGTTATGTGAACCCAAACAATATCTAAATTCATAAATAATAATATGCTGAGATTTCTTTTATATTCAGGTGTATAACAGTGCAATTTTAACTTAAGTATATATGGACTCAGATAGAAGCCTCAAAATTGACTAATCATGACTGTTAGGTTATAAAACATAACCAATCTATTCGATATCTAAATAATTGAATAACCTCACAAAAAAATTATTTGGTAATATTGATAACTGTAGGTGTTATGTGTGTTTATTATATCGAGAATCCTCCAAGGGTTTAATGAGGTATGGGAAGGATACTAAACCCAATGAAGCCTTCATTATGATATATACGAGTTTCTTATTATATATAATTTGTGAGTCAAAAACATGTGGTGTAAATATAACCTTTAAATAAGTTACGGTATGCTTAAAATGAAATATAGGTGTTATTGTTCCTATTAACATATTCATGTACATAGGGGTGTATTTTTACTGTTATAGTTCTACGAGTGGATTATAAACTTTAATAAATAATTTTGTATAATAAAACTTAATGAATGCATGCATTCAAACCTTTAATGTGTAACAAATGGTAGTTTGGATTACTATATGTTTTGTGTGAACTAAGACTTGTTTGGTTATATCTAGCTATTTTTATAAGAGTTTATGTTACCATGGATTTATGACTATTTTATTAGATTGGTTGCAGTTCTTAGTAGTCATGATTAAAAATACTAAACTATGGTAATTTGGGTTATCATAGGGTGTAGAATATTTGGAAACTAGTTATGGTTTTAGAATCTATAGTTAAATATATATTTTTATCTAGATGGTATTAACTATAGTCATTATTTCTAGTATAGGATAGAAAATAATGTAAGATTCATTCATACATTTGACAAAATAAATGTATGCTTTGATTACTCCTATGATTAGCATATTATGTGTTGTGGTTAATAGTAAGATGTAAATTGTATGAATCTTGTGGTTAAATTATGTTTGACAAATCTTACATTGCTGATACTTAGTAAGAAGTGGGATAGACTTCACTAGCTTAATAACATTACAATGTTAGATGAAGACAATTCAATCAAGTGGTTTGTATGAAATTTGATAAATCTATAAATTGATATTATTTATTATTATTAAAAACTTTAGCCAAAGTATGTTTAGTGAGATATTATCATTTCATGAGTATGATTTACATGTTTGTGAAATATCTTGTAATAGAACAAGTTTTCTTATAATACACTGCATGTTTAGTTTTATAAATCATACAACACAGGGTACTTGCTTATCTCTCTAGATTCTTGCATCATCACTATCTACTCATTCTTAAGGGAGGGCCATTTACCAATGGGATTAGTGTGGGGGATCACTGGTCTATAGTTGGTGTGAAAAATTTCTTGAATGATGCTCTCCTTTCCTACAACAATATTACTTCTGAGATGACATTTGAGATTGCCACAGATACTTGAGTTTGGGAACTATGCTCTAGGAGGAGCCATGTATCTTATATATATAGTATTGTATTGTGCTTGTTGTTAAAATATTATTATGAAGATTTATAATTAATTATTATTATCCATTAACAGTAGTGGCTATATACTTATATCAATTGTGGCTGAGTTAATATAACTACTTTATATATTGATATTATATAGTATTCTCATGATATTAGAGATCAATGATATATGATGTAATATACTTTATTTACTATTATCATGCATTGATTATTTTATATTCTATTTATTTAGATTATCATGGTGTAATTTTATTTATGGTATATGTGTTTTTTTTTTAAATAATGTATTTTTAGGTAGATCCTAGTGGGGATCTTAGATGTGGTATCAGAGCTAAAACTTGAACTCTAAGACCAAATGAGTCCACTAAATTTTTTATATCTTTATATTGATATAAATAAGTATGGTGAAATCTAGAGTTTTTGGAGAGGGTCCTTCGAATGCTAATGATAAGAACCTTCCATTTGATCCTAGCCAATTTTATGCTAAGCAGTCAGTAAAGATAGACTAGATTCTCATAGCTATAAATGAGACCATAGATCATATTACAGATCTATAATAGGTGGTTAATGGTCATGAAGAGGAATAATAACATGACATAGCTATATATCATCGTGTTGTATAAAAAATCCATAGGATGCTAGAGGTCAAGTAGTTATGGAGTTGCCTAGAGACATGAAGAATGTGAATCCAACTAAGTTTGATGGGACTATTCTAGGTGATAGAATTGAGGGATGGATAACTAATATGAATAAGTATTTCAAAATTTGAAACTACTTTGAGGTCATTAAGGTGGTTTTGGGAGCATACCAGTTGGTTGGTGAAGAAGCTACATGGTGGGCCAACAAGAGGTTGGAAATGAATCTTAACTTGATCACCATTACTTGGGATCAGTTTTTGGAATTTTTCATGTCATTGTGGCTCCCACAACTTTATTTTGATCAAAATCTCACATGTTTATATAATCTAAAGTAGGGTGATTTTTTGATGAATTAGTACTGGGAATAATTCACCAAAATTTTGAAGTACGTACTTTAGTATCAAGGAGATGAGTGGTTTAAGATTAGGAAGTTTATCATGGGGTTAAGGACCCAAATTAGTGGAGGTGGATGTTCATGGGCCTTCTACTATGGACCAAGTCCTTAAAAATATAGTCAAATAGGAGAAGTTGAAGTTTCTTTCACAAGTCAAGGACAAGTTCAAGAAAACTTTAAGAAATTATAAGTCAACCTTCAAGAAGAAAAATTGGAAACAAGAGTGAAAACTCCAGGAAGTATTTTAAAAGTTAGAATGCCAAGTTTAACAATGGTTCAGACAACAAGAAATATGGTAATAGATCCAAAGGCAGTTTCAAGAGAAACCAATGGAATGATAGGAAAGCTCCACCTGGAGGTTGTTTTATTTGTAGAGATGACCATTATGCTCATGATAATCCTTAGGGTAAGTCAAAGGTTAAAGATCCTAATCCTCAATAAGGTAGTTATCAGTAGTGGATTCAGGTAACAGTTGATAATTGGCAAATTGAATATTAGGCATTACCCATAGAGCTATCAGGGACTTTGTTTGTCCATCCAATTTTCATTTTGATAGATACAAGAGCCACAAATTATTTTATAGCTCCTAGGATGCTTAGTAAGTTAACTAGAATAGCTAGAGTAATGGGAAATGCATGGTCTATAAATTATGGGAATGACTCAAAAGTCATGGTTGATAAGTGTTTAGTTGAAGCAGATATTTGGTCACCTGAATTCATAGTAGTTGTGGATCTATATGTAGCACCACTAGGGTCATATGATGTGATCTTAGGAGTCAAATGGATTGAAAAACATAAAGCCAAGATTGATTGATACCTAAAAAAGGTTGAGTGTATTGATGATTTTGGAAATCAGACACAAATTCAAGCTTAGAAGAGAGAGTTGAATCTTAAGAATATTTATACAATGCAACTTAAGAGGGATCAATAAAAAGGGTGACAATCATTTATCATGATGTGAGTTTAATTTTTATATCGACATCATACCTAGCTCAGAACCATAGTTTAAGCAACCATTGAGTTGGTTGAATTGAAGGCTCAAATAAAGGGATTGTTGATAAAAGGGTTGGTTAAGCCAAGCATATCACCATGGGGTACACTAGCTATCTTTTTCAAGAATAAAGATGGTAACCTTTGAATTTACATTGATTATAGAATGTTGAACAAGTCAACCATCAAAAATAGGTATCCACTACCTACTATAGATTATATTTTCAATCAAATATGGGGAGCAACAATATTATCTGAGATTGATCTTAGATGAGGATACCATCAGTTGAGGATATAGGACGAGGATATTTTGAAGACAATATTGAAAACTCAGTACGTGCACTATGAGTATAATGTGTTACCATTTAGATTGACTAATGCTCTGACAACATTCATGAATATCATGAACAATGTGTTTAGAGATTACCTTAACCACTTTGTTTTAGTTTTTTTGGATGACATTCTTATCTACTCAAATAATGAAGAGGAGTACCTTTATCATCTGGAATTAATTCTACAATAGTTGTGAAAGCAAAAGCTATATGGAAAGTTGCCTAAGTGCATGTTTTTCCAATAAAAAGTCTAATATTTTGGACATATTATCTCTATACATAATATATCAGTATATCTAGGGAAGATTAGAGCCATTATGGAATGGCCAACACTAAATAATGTGTACGAGGTAAGAAGTTTCATGGGGTTAGCAGGCTACTATAGGAAGTTTATTCTAAACTTTTCTAAGATAGTTAATCCAATTACTTCCTTGCAATAGGAAAACCATAATTTTATTTGGTCAGAGAAGTGTGAAATAGCTTTCCAAGAGTTGAAAAGATGGCTTACTTCAGCACTAGTGTTAAGAATTCTTGACCCTAATGGTCAATTTTTAGTGATCACAAATGCATCAAAAGATGGACTAAGAGGAGTCCTTATGCATGATGGTGAAATGGTGGCTTATGATTCATGGAAGCTAAAGAATTATGAGGTTAACTATGCCCCTCATGACCTAGAATTTGTAATGATTGTTCATGATTTACAGGTATGGCAGTATAACTTATTAAGAAAACCTTTTGAGCTCAAGACAAATAAATTAGGACTAAAGTACATTTTCATCCAATCTAATTTGAATTCTCATCAGATATGATAGCTTGAGTTCTTATTTTATTATGATTTTGACATTAGTTATAATAAAGACAAGGAGAATAAAGTAGCTAATGCCCTCAGTCATAGAAATTACATAGCATTTATAACTACTATTAGGAGTACTTTCAGTGATCGAATGATTGAGTTCTCACCAAGGGATGAATTTTATGATCAGGTCAGAAAATCATTATTTGATAATTCTGAAAATGCTCGGTATAAAAGATTCATATTAGATAGTGATAGTCTCTTGCATTACAATAGAAGGATGTATGTGCCAGATCGAGAGAATTTATTGGTCACAATGCTAAAAGAATTGTACAATGCCCCATATTTAGGACATCTTAAATTATCCAAGCTCATGGTATAGCTTAGACCATTATATTTCTAGAAAGGAATCAATAAACATGTAGTAGATTATGTGTCACATTGTCTAGGATGTTAATGAGTAAAAGTTGAGCATGTGCATCTAGATGGATTGTTATATCTACATGATATAATATAATGAAAGTGACAGGTGATCAGTATGGATTTTGTCCAATGTTTACCAATGTCACAAAATAGACATGATATGATCTTGGTAGTTGTTGACAAACTAACCAAGGTGGCTCATTTTACACCAGGGAATTTGATGATAATGCACCTACCCTTACGAAGAGGTTCATAAATGAAGTGTATAGATTGCATGGATTTTTAGAGAAGTTTATTTTAAATCATGATCTGAAGATGACTTTGAGATTTTTCTTAACTTTAAATTCATTAGTTATAATAAAGACAAGGAGAATAGAGTAGCTAATGCCCTCAGTCATAGAAATTACATAGCATTTATAACTACTATTAGGAGTACTTTCAGTGATCGAATGATTGAGTTCTCACCAAGGGATGAATTTTATGATCAGGTCAAAAAATCATTATTTGATAATTCTCAAAATGCTCGGTATAAAAGATTCATATTGGATAGTGATAGTCTCTTGCATTACAATAAAAGGATGTATGTGCCAGATCAAGAGAATTTATGGGTCACAATGCTAAAAGAATTGTACAATGCCCCATATTTAGGACATCTTAAAGTATCCAAGCTCATGGTATAACTTAGACCATTATATTTCTAGAAAGGAATCAATAAACATGTAGTAGATTATGTGTCACATTGTCTAGAATGTTAATGAGTAAAAGTTGAGCATGTGCATCTAGATGGATTGTTATATCTACATGATATACTATAATGCAAGTGACAGGTGATCAGCATGGATTTTGTCCAATTTTTACCAATGTCACGAAATAGACATGATATGATCTTGGTAGTTGTTGACAAACTAACCAAGGTGGCTCATTTTACACCAGACAATTTGATGATAATGCACCTACCCTTACGAAGAGGTTCATAAATGAAGTGTATAGATTGCATGGATTTTTAGAGAAGTTTATTTTAAATCATGATCTGAAGATGACTTTGAGATTTTTCATAACTTTAAATTTAGCTTTGGGTATGCAACTAAATTTTAACACAACATATCACCCAAAGACTGACGAACAAATTAAGAGAGTTAATCATGTGTTATAAGATCTTCTTCATATGTATTACATAGATAAAAAATATGAGTGGAAAGATTATCTTCAATTATTTGAGTTTGTATATAATAAATCATAGTAATCAACTTTGAAGATGGCACCATTTGAGGCACTTTGTAAGAGAAGGTGAGGGATGCCCATCAATCAAGATAGGTTAGAGGATAGGGTAGTCTTTGGACCTAAGATTCTCTAAGAAATTGAAGAGCAAGTTAGATTAGTCAAATAGAGATTGGCCGAGGATAATGATAGACATAAAAGTTATGTAGATCTAAAAAGGATACAAAAGCATTTTTTAGTAGGTGATAAATTATTTTTATGGGTTAAGCCACATAAGAGCTTAATTAAATTCAAAAAGTCAACAAATTATGACCAAAATATATGGGACCTTTCAAAGTGTTATAAGTGGTCAATCATATAGCATATAAGATTGCATTGCCATCAACCTTAGCTTTATTACATAATGCCTTCCATGTTTCATATCTTAATAAGTATATACTTGATCCTACACATTTGTTTGATTGAAATTCTTTACAAGTTCTAGATCCTAGAGTGGTTACAGTAGAATCAATCGGGGTAATTGACACATGCAAAATTCATTTACATAACATAGAGATGCCACAGTGCAAGGTCTAGTGGGACTAATTATACTTTGAGGATAATACTACTTGGAAGGACTATTATGATTTATACAAGAGAAACTACGTTTATTTGCTTGATTAGATAATATTATACTATGTTATTTTTTTATGAACAATAGTTTTAATTTAGAATGTATGTTTGAATAAGAGTCATGTAGTATGATGACTAGATTTAGGGTGGAAGGATGTTACAACCTGATTCCTCACTATGCAAACTATTTGATTATTTATAGTTGAAACATTTGATTTGGTTATATTTTTGACTAAGACTTGAAATATATGTTGTTATGGGATAGTAGGATATTGCCTAGGTTACATGTTTGCATTGTTATGAGTTAGATTTAGTGTATTTATTTATATTATGAACATGTTGATGTATTATTTTCATTATATTTTATGATATAAGTTTATCATTTTGATATGATCTAATTACCTTCTTGTTGTGAGGTTGATGCAACAGAATTCATCCCTCAAAGCATGCTAGAGGGAGAGCATCATCAGAGAGGGTGATGTAAATGGAGATGTCAGAGGATGACAAAGAAATTGATAAGAACCCTTCACACACAATAATAGTTATCACATGTTATAATGCATAATGAAATAGGTAACATAGAATGTTTATTTTTGATTGTATTAGACAGTTGATTTTTATGGTTTGCTAGTAATTGGTACGTTTGATCATCAATGTTAGTGAAAAAATTATTAAAATAATTAGATTTAAAATTTGGATCATTAGTTGATGAAAGTGTCATTAAAATTTTATGGAAATAAAATATTATTAATCAATCTAGAAAAATTATGGATTTTTGATAAATAATGTTAAAAATAAATAAAATTTAAGAAATTTCCATTGAGAGGAAAAAACAAAGAAAAAAATAAAAGAGTGGTATAAAATTAGGAAAATAAAAAATAAATGAATATAATAAAAATTAAAAAAAATAAAAATAAAATACAAAAATCAAAGAAAAATATTTTAAGGTAGAAAACACTGTGCCTACTTAAAGAAAGGAATTTTTGGAAAAGAAATTTATCATAAGAATTTTAAAAAGGAGAATTGAAAAGGAAAAATGGGAGCGTAGCATAAGAAATAAGACATGGAAGAATCATTGGAAAGAGAAAAATCAAGGCCAAGCACATTATAGGCTACTAGGTAGGTCATGCCATTAAATTTATGAATTTATCTATATGTTTATGAAATTAATAATCGAGTTGAGGTGTATGGTTTCCATGGAATGAATTTTCAAATCATAATAGCATTGAATGAGTAAACCTATGTATGTATTACTCGCATCAACACATATTTAAGCATCACCCAAGTAGAATGACTTAGCCGAAACAATAAAATAGAGGCATTTTGAAGACTAAGATGCCAAACTCTAGCCTATTAAGGCAATTTGAATAAATCAAAAAACAATTTTAACTCAGGTCATTCTACTTAGTCAACAGAGTCATGTATATACTTCAATGCATGGTAAAGCAAGCTAAAATATTCTCTATAGTTTTGTTTGGCAGCACTAAGATTTAGTAATGGTTAACTATGTGAGGTATCAATCTGTATGTTCTCTACTGAGTTGATTCACAATATATATACTCACATATAGTGACTAGTATGACTGGAATTAATTAGATAGATTTGAATTAAATATATCTAAATAATAATTATAAAACTAAATAAATATGTATATATTGGTACAACATAGTGTCGATCGATATTTGGAAAAAATACAAGTATATAAATATTAATCACAGGATCCTAGTTAGGCACCGATGTATATTTAATTTGCATTTGATTTAATATATAAGGAGTTGCTATAAATATTATATTGACAACATATTTAAGATATAATGGCAACACTGTAATTTTTGTGTCATTGTATCTTAGAAGTGAATATTGTTAACTGGTATACATTAAGCCATCATCGTATAGTATAAGTCTCAGTTGTATAGTGTAACAAATGGGTCAATATATATTGACTGGTTTCCAAAATAGATCACTAATATTTTATTTCTAGCTTATACATTTTGGATTGATAATATTTTAGTTCTAGCTTATATATATTTTATTTTATTTCTAGCTTATTTTTAGCCTATTATATATAGAGAAGTCTCCATACGTAGATATATATTCCTTGTCTTTTGGACATTTTTTTTAGTGGAATAAATTAGCAATGATTTGATGGCTTTTAGAAGATTAAAAGTATGATGGGTCGAATTACTCTTATATAATTATATGAACCTAAACAATAGCCAAATTTGTAAATAATAATACGCTGAGAGTTCTTATATATAAATGCTTATATCAGTGAAATTTTAACTTAATTATATATGGAATCATATAGAAGCCTCAAAATTGACTAAACATGATTATTAGATTATAAAACATAGCCAATCTATTTGATATCTAAACGGTTGAATAATCTCACAAAAATCTCATTTGGGAATATTAAAAACTGTAGGTGTTATGTGTGGTTATTATATCAAGAATCCTCTAAGTGTTTAATGAGGTATGGGAAGGGTATAAAAACCAACTAAGTCTTCATTATGATATGTACAAGTTGCTTATTATATGTAACTTGTGATTCAAAAACATGCGGTGTAAATCTAACCTTAAAATAAATTATGGTATTCTTAACGTGAGATATAGGTGTTAATGTGCCTATTAACATATTCTTGTACATAGGGGTGTATTTTTACAATTATAGTTTTATGGGTGGATTATAAACTATAATAAATAATTATGTATAATAAAACATAATGAATGCATTTATTCAAACCCTTAATGTATAAAAAATACTAGTTTGGATTACTCTAAGTTTTGTGTGAATTGAGATTTGTTGGTTATATCTAGTTGTTTGTATAAGAGTTTTTGTTTCTTTGGATTTATGAATACTTTATTAGACTAGTTACGGTTCTCAGTAGTTATGCTTAAAAACACTAGACTATTGTAATATGAGTTATCATAGGGTGTAGAATATTTGGAAACTAGCTATGGTAATTAGAATATGTAATTAAATGTGTATTTTTATCCAGATTGTATTAACTATAGTCATTATTTCTAGTATGGGATATAAAATAATGTAAGATTCATTCATATATTTGACATAATAAATGTATGATTTGATTACTCTTATGATTATCATATTATGTGATGTGGTTTCTAGTAGGATGTAAATTGTATGAATCTTATAGTTAAATTATGTTTGATCAATCTTGCATTGTTGATACTGAGTAAGGAGTGAGATGATCTTCACTGGCTTAATAGCACCATAATGTCAGATGAAGGTAATCCAATCAAGTTGTGTGTATGAATTTTGATTGATCTATAGATCATTATTATTTATTATTATTGAAACTTTTATCCAAAGTATGTTTAGTGAGACATTATCATTTTATGAGTATGATTTACATGTTTGTGCAATATCTTGTAATCGAACGGATTTTTGTATGATACACTGCATGTTTAGTTTTAGTAATCATACAACACACAGGTACTTGCTTGTCTCTCTAGATTCATGTGCCATAACTATCTTCTCATCTATGAAAGGAGGGCCATTTCCTAATGGTATTAGTACAAGGGATCGTTGGTCTATGGTTGGTGTGGAAAAGTGCTCAGATAATGCTCTCCCTCCCCATCACAGTACTACTTTTAAGATAACACTTGAGATTTCCATAGATACTTGAGTTAAGAAACTATGATCTATGGGGAGACATGTATCTTATATGTATATTGTATTATATTGTGCTTATTATTGAAATATTATCATAAAGAGTTGTAATTACTTATTATTGTACATCGATAGCAATGGCTATAGATTTGTATCAGTCATGGATGAGTTAATGTAATTACTTTCTATATTCATATTATATAATGTTATCATGATATTAGAAATGAGTGATATATGATGTAATATGTTTAATTTATTGTTACCATGCATTGAGTATTTCATATGATTTTTATTTAGATTATCACGGTGTAGTTCTATTTATGGTATATGTGTTTATTAAAAAAAAATCACGTATTTCTAGGTAAATCCCAGTGGGGATCTTTTAGTTATAAGCTTAGATTGATCAATTGATTGGTTGGAATGATTTGATTAAGGATTGTGACTGTGTTTAGGACAAGAAAAATGTTTTGGGATTTTGTGGCTTTATATCACTTCTAGGGGATTTTGGCCTTTGTGTGAATTTTAGGATTTTTTGGAGTTTATAATATTTTGTGATTTTTTGGATTTTAATGATGTTTTTGGATGTTTATAATGTTTTTGGATTTTTGTAATAGGGATATACAAGAGGGGAAATGGTAGAGGGAAAACTTATACTAGCACCAAGGTGTAAATGATAGTAGATGGAGGGGATACATGATGATGTTAGATGATACTAGACATTGAGGGACAATGAAGAATGGATTAGGGATATCCAAGGAATATGTCATGTGAGAATCAAGTGTCTAGTTATCAAATGATGGCACTAAAAAAACAAGAAGATGATTCCCAAAATAAAGCTCAAAACATCATCCAGTTCTTTCTCAAGGTCATGATGGGAAGAAAGGACAAGTACAATAAGATGAATAAAGATGAAAAGTTAGCTATGATGGATTTTTAGATGAGGATTTATTTCACATGGATATTTGGATGAGGATTTAGATGGCCAGGGTGTGTTGAATAGAATGGACTTCAATGTAGATGGTGTTAGCCTTGAGTGTTGAGATACTTGAAGATAATTTTACACATAATGTCAAAAACCTAATTTTCATCATGGTACTTTACCAAGGAACCATAAACATGATTTTCATGAATGGATAGATTATTTCTCTTTCTCTTTTGATTTTTTTAATTATTTGACATATTAAATCATTAGAGGATTATGAGATGCATGATGTTGACCATTCATGATACTTCAAGTACATGCTCTAGAGATGTCATCATGAACTTATTAGATTCATAGATTGGCTTCTTCCAAATTGATTAGGATGCCATCATAGCCCCTACAAAAAGGGTGTTTCCATGAGGGTGAATTGGAAGGTGTATTAGATGTAAGATGTTTATTGATCATGTGAAGGATTTGGATGGATGTTGGGATCATGATGCAAAGGGGGATTAAGACCAATAATACCACATTCCATGAGACTAATAATATCCATCAGTTGGATGTTCAAAATATTTTATACTATAATGATGGTGCTTGTAATAAATTATGTAGAGTTGCTTTGGACTATGCTGATGCAAGGGGGATTAATTTCTTGATTTTGATTTTGTTCTGATAGTGCCTCAAACAAGTTTCCACTAAAGGACTTGAATTTTTAACCTTTTGGATTTTGATTTTGATTTTGATTTCCCATAATGCCTCAAATAAAGTTTCACTAGGGGCTTATCTTTTGGATTTCCAATATTTTGACTTTGATTGTTCCATAGTGCCTCAAACAAGGTTTCACTAAGGGATGCTGATTTTGGATTTTGCTTTGCTAGATTAAACTCTAATTCCTGAGGCAAGTTTTCTCTAGGGGATGTTTATTTTAGATTTTATGGATGGATGTCAGCATGAATTTTTAATTATTTAATTTTTATGGAAGAAAGATGATGGTAAGTGATTTTATCACTCCCAATCGATGGGTGAAGGATATATGATTCTAAGATGGCTGATGGGAATGGGAATGTTGTTAAAATTATTGATGGTAGCACAGTCCTTGTAGTAATATGAATGAATCTTATGTCAATGTTGTATGAGGATTCCTTGGACACTAAAAAATTATCACTAACACCATTATGTTGATTTACATATGGTTTGTATCTATTGTCATGAGATCCTATATGTACACAGATATGGACTAGTTCAATGATTCCTTGCTCATGAAGGCCAAGGCATTTTCCTTTTTAGTTCATGCTTTGGAGAATTCTACTTGCTATAAGATATTTGATGCTTTGAAAACAAGCTATAGTGTTGTCCTTGTGTAACCCTGAGTGATTATTATTGTTTATTTCTTCATTTGTGAGGAGGTTAGATATGATAGATTATGTGGTACCAAAATGATATGATGTTGATGTTGATTTGTTAAGGATGTTGGGCATGTCTAAGTGGAGTGCATTTTGATGTTTTTTGTCTACAATTACCATTTCCCCAAGAGGTAGGTAGTGTTGGGTGATGGATGTTTTAATGTGTGATGGTGATGGGTTCATGGATGGTAGGTCAAAAAAGGGTTTGACCAAGGACATGTTGGATATATATATGTTAGTCAAAGATAAGTTTACCAAGGATGTGTGCTAGGTCATGTGATGGTTCATCAAGGATTGGCTCATCAAAGATGGGTCCTTCGTCAAATATGGGTGAAACAATGATGGTTTGGGATTGGTCAAAGATGGGTGACCTAAAAAAAATAGGTTCATTAAAGATGGGTTGAATATCTTGACCTTGAATTGTAAGTGGATGAGTGTGATTATAATTTAGAAATAGATCTTGACATGTCTGTAATAGGAGATTCTTGGACTTGGATGTACTTGGTTCTTAAGTAAATGATGTCCCTTAGAGGGATAATGACTCGATACATCTAGATTTTTGGATTTATTATGGCACTAAGGCCAGATTAGATTTTGGACTAGTGGATATAGGACAAAGATGGGATGTTAGGTGTGATAACAATTGGCTAAGTTGTAGAATTTAGTCAATCATGTCTTGATTTTTAGATCGTAATGATAGAATAGGATTAAGATGGTGGTGGTTACTAGTGCATTTGGTTATGCCATGCTTTGGATTTTTTGATATTTAGATGTGATTTAGATGTAAGAAAAGATGGATGTTGTGATTTCATCATTCCTAACCAACAGGTCTAAGAGATTGAATAGAAAGATAAGATTTGATTTTGGATGTGATTGATTTAGAATTGATGTGGTTTGGTCAAGGCTAACCAAATGTTTGACTTGATGTTCATTTTTTGTCAAAGTTGACCAGATTTGACTTTTTGGTATTAACTTTGGTCAAAGTTAAATGGTGTTGAGTGTGGAGCCCTTTGGGGCTATCACATGACCATAAGAATAAATTTTGGGAGCTTAAAGAGCTCTAAAGATGTGGGGGGCATAATTTTCATGTTCTCCACATGTGAGTGAAATATTCCTTGTATTCTTGATTTCTATGTATTCCATATTTCATGGAGTTAGTTTTTAGATGCCTTTTCCCATGTTTACTTCCTTGTTTTGAGGAAGCTAGTTGATTTTTGGAAAAGGGAACTCCTTCCTTGTTGAGTGGAGTTGGTTGTGATCACATGATTTTGGGAAAATGTGCCCTTAGAAGGTAGAGAGATGGAAATGGAAAATTCCTCCTTGGGAGAGCTTTTGGATAGGCTTGATGAGGTAGATGAGGGTTGTCACATGTTGGATAATGCTTATTTTAGATAAGCATTACATATTTTCTCCTCTTTTTGTGGATTTTCTTCATTTTCTTATAGATATAGGATGTGATGTGGCCTTTATAGGTTGATGGTTTATTTGTAGGGTGTGGCTTTGAGGATCAGAGTCAAAGTGCAGGTGTTTTTCAAAGTGTAGGTGTTCATTACAATGTGTGGTTTAGCAACTTGTGAGATATAACATTGTGCAGGTGCAGGTAAAAGTGCAATTTTTGTGCAACACTTTTTATAATAGATTTTTTTTTATCTCTATGAGAGTTCATTGTAATCTTGCTTTAGATTACTGATTTATTTGAGAACTTTCATTGGTGGATGTAGCCCACATTGGGTGAACCACATTAGATCTATGTCATCTATGTTATTTTTATCTTGATCTCATTTATGCTTTCATATTAATAATGAATTAAGGAATGTTTCTGTGATGCATTTTATTGCATAGCTTTAGATCTAGTTTATGGTAATAATAGATCTAGATTTATAAGTGTCAAATGGATTCAACTTTGGATATTGACTTTGGTTAAAATTGACAAAACTTTACCTTTGATGTTGACTTAGTCAAATTTGACTTGATTTGATGTTTGGCTTCAATGTTGACTTTGGTCAAAGATGATATTAGATTTGACTTTTTTGAATTGACTTAAGTTTGACATGTTATTTGGTTTGACTTTATAAAGCTGACTTTAATCAAAGTTGACATGTTATTTGACTTGATCAGATTTGACCAAATTTGAATTTTGATGTTGACTATGGTCAAAGTTGACCTTGGATGTTTGACTCTAGTTAGGGTTGACTTGATTTGACATTTGGACTTGATTTTAATTTAATTCATTGACTTGGTCAAAACTAACCAGATTAGATATTTTAAGTTTAACTTGTTCAAAATTAACCAAATTTGGCTCTTAATGTTGAATTTGATCAAGTTAACCTTAGATGTTTGACTTTGGTCGATGGTAACCTAATTTGATGTTTGACTTTTGATTGGAATGGGTAAAAGTTGATTAGTTTTGACATTTGACTTAGACAAATTTTGATTTTGTTTTAAATGTTTAAGGTTTTCAACCTATACAGGTCTCAATAATAATTAAATAAAAGCATGTAATTGACAAGCTCTATGCCTAGTATAATAGATGTACAACACAAGTAATTAGACCACTATTTTACTCGAGTAAAGTGGTGAATAGGTTGGTCTATAAAACCTAACTATATATTTGTTTGTGATGAATAATCTTTGGGAATGTTATTTTCCCTACAATGATAGTTATTTATAGCTAAAGGGTCTTAATCTAAGCATAAATAAGCTTTCTAGGTGTGTCCCCTATATAGATTGTGGTACAATGGGGCCCAAGTCCATGAAAGAGGAAAATAATGGGCTTCATGAGAGTGTCTAGACCTTTCATGGCCATTCCATATATAATATTTTAATGTAGTGTCATCATAAAACTATTCCTCGTGAGTGTTTTCTAGGGCTTGCGTATTAGAGTGTGAAAGCCCCTCATTTCACAATGCACTTATAAATGCAACCCTTTGGCCAATAGTGATAGATAACTCACCAAAACATGGGGTTGGTCTATACATTGGGGGATGAAATTATAGTCTTTGCAGCCTAAGGACTCGTGCTTTGAGAGTAAGGTCCAAGTCAAGTAGCCAAATAGAAAAAAAGGAAACTCATATATATATGATCCTTAGGATCCCAAAATGGGCAAGACGAGAGCATACATAGCTCCACTTCGAGATGGGGAAATGACAAAAGATAATTGAAAATATTTTGATCCTTTAGGGTCCCAAAAATTGCAAGAAGAGATCATACATGTTCAATTACCATATACAAAAACACATAAACAAATAGGGCAAATAAATTATTTATTTTAAAGCACCAAATTACAAGTGTGTGTTACTTACACCAAAATCAAATGTTATAAATGTTTAGCTGAGTGATTTTGACTTTGGTCGGCAAAAAACTACAATTAAATGTTTTATTAGTGTATATATTTGGCCTTTGACAAACGTATAACCCCAAATGTGTTAGTTATTAAACAATTTTAATATTTTCCAATGTACAAGATGATTATGCAAAATAGAATGGTGATTCTATGAATCTATAAAAACATAGAACATTAAAAAATAAAACGTATTATGTCACTAAAATATGATAAATTTCATTAATATATAGAACTTTTCTGCTAAAACATAGTTAGAAACACAAAAGGCAATTTCACCGAAGTATACCACATTTCCTCCAAACTTGAGAAATAATAGTTAGAGATAAAATTGTGATTTCACTGAAGTATGTCATGTTTCCCCTAAACCTATAAAATAAAAGGTATAGATATAATTTTGATTTTGTTGAAGTATGATACTTTTTGGCGAAAGCAAAGATTGTTTTTGTTAATCCCTACAAACATAGTCAAATTAAAAAAAGAACATTTATGCTAATACAAATTATTATTCCACTAATATAGTATGGTTTTTCTAATCTACATGTCATTTATACTAATACAAAAAAATGGATGTGTAGACTGAGTGCTATTCTATAAATATTTAGAGTGTTTTTGCCACTTTCATTATCTAATCCATCGATATTCAAAGTGTTTCTATCAAGAGCCTAGGAAAGGAAATTATAATTATTTTAAAGAAAATATGGGGTATTTTTGGCTAAATAGGTACTAAATTATCTGGAAAAGGATGTTTAGAGGAATTTAAAGCTAGTTGTGGGTTGTGAGTCCAATTGGGTGTGCCATATATAACATTATGAAATAAATATTTGGGTTGGTTAGAATTAAACAAAATGAATTTGACATATCTAACTAATCTAAGCATGTGTCCTTGGATTGAACAAGATAAATTCAATGTGAATGAAATTAGAAAAAAACACTTATTATACCTTTAATCTCATATTAAATAATTATGGATGAGCTTGGATGTATGGATGTAGTTACAAGATTCATTACAAATGCACATGATCAAATAGACAACATATCCTCTTGTTAAATGGATGTTTTTATGGATGATGCTTGATACAATACTGATGATTGACCTTAAGACTTGACAGATCTCCACTACAATTGTTAGTCATGTTTAGAATGGAGAGGAAGTCCTCTATTTATAGACTATCTTGACTAATGTGGGTCATTGATATTGGATCAATGTCTATGGTTGAGGATTATACATCCTCCTCATAAATGACGGAGGTCAATTATGAAAGAAAGAGGGATATAATGTGTAAGATAAGGAATAATGAGGAATGGACTTATGACATGCCTTGTTTAAAAAGGGATTACATGAGGATTACAAATGAATTAAAAATGAATTTATGGGATAATGCGAGGAAAATAGGATTTATTTATCTATGAAAAAAGGGATATTCCAAATTCCATGGATTTTTCAATTAAGAAAATATTAGCTAATTAAGTGAGATTAATAAATTAATACAATGTGATGTTATTTTTTTGGGAATAGATATGGTGATGGAAGAAATAATTAATTACATTTGGGGTGATGAATAATGAAGGCTAGGGATGTTAGTGCAAATAGAATACTAATTAGATTATCTAGGATGATGTTAGTAAAAATTATTAATATGATTAAAATCTACACAAAGTGTCTTATTTTAACTGTCTACATTTTTTACCTCTTTGAAAGAGTATTGTAAGACACGATGGATGAATTAGAAACTTTTCAAAGAAAGAACAAGTTTAAAAAAAAGGATGGATGAAAGTTAGATAATGAAGGATGAAAGAATATGATGGATGATGCCCTTTGAGAGGGCATGTGGGAGGAAGTATGTGGATGGGATCTTGAAAAAGAAAGGAAGAATCAATGGGTGTGTTATGAAGAAAGATGGGTTAGGACTTAATGATGTGATAATGAAAATGGATGATATTAACCCAGGGACAAGATTAATTCACTTTAGCTAATGATTTCACACTTTGATTTTTGATTATGATGGATTTAATTGCCCCAAGAATGACACATTTGGAAATGACGCATCCTCACATAAGCTACACACTTTGACTTTCCCCAAAAAGGTCAGATTTGAGAACCTAAACACAAATTTTTAGATGATGCAAGATAGATTGTGAACTTGGATAGTCCTCCTTATAACATTTATTCACTTTAATATAATAAAAATCACAAATCCAAGGGATGAAAAATTAACACACTCTAAAAATTTAACTATAACAACCAACTCAAAAAATAAACGTACTCTTATTCTATACAATGAAATATTATATTATAAATAATTGAAGGGATATACTTCAAAATAATATCAAGAATATAAACATATTTCTAAAATGCAATCATATTCAAATTGGTGGAAATGACAATATCATGACTACACAATTATCATATTTATTAATGAGGATATATCTTTCCATTTCCCATAATCAATATGTAAATATGAATTAACAAAAAATAATCTCACTCTTCACACCTATTCCAAATCAAAAAAATTATAAATATAAAAAGAATAAAAAGAATAAATAAAACCAAAATTTCACAATATACTAAATTAATATCACAAATCTAAAATACTATATAAGCCTTCTAGAAAATCCCAACATCAAGAAAAAAAAATAAGGGAAGGAAAGATGGGAAGAAAGAACTTCACTTTTCTTCTTTTGGCATAGGTTTTTTCACTATGTAAGACTCTTACATAGTGTGTCTCTCAATGCTCAAAACATACCTATTTATATGCAGTCCCCTCCTACTCCCTCCTACTCTCAGTATCCCTTTTTTATTTCATTAGATTTCATCCATGAATCTTCCCTTATGACTTTAGTAAATGTTTTATAAAATGTATATATTTATCCTGTTACTTATTTGATAACCCCAAGTGATGTATTTGATGACATTGGCATGACTAAGACTTTATGTACCTCATTTTTATAATGTAGATTTTTTAAAGATGGAGTGAGAATTGGCATAGTACTATTTTGAATCCCCTAAGTTTCATCCATTGTGAAAGGTGGTATAAACACTATATCCCATGGGGTGTTAGGGTTATAAGTATCAGATGATCTCTTAAATTCCTCTCTAGTAATTTTGATAAAGTCGTCTTGCATATCCTTATTCTTTGAGAGAAACCCTTGTAATTGTCTCTTATCTATGTCATCAAATCTATTGCCTTTTTCTACCATTATGGATTTATTAACTAAAATCTGAAAATATTCAACTTGGGAACAATTTGTTGTGATATTGTTGCCAAAGTAGGGAAAAACAATTTTCTAAATTTGTATGCAATAAAAATGGAAATGATATAATATTGCAACTATTATAAAATTTAACATATCTAAAAATCCTAAAATAACAAATGGAAATAATAATAATAATAATAATAATAATAATATAATAATAATAATAAAATTTATGGTTAGGTTTTGCAAACATTCATACAATAAACGGGTTCACCAATATGTTTTGTCAAATTTTGGGAAAACCTATCAATATGTAGATTACCTTAAGTGACAAACTACTATGCAAAATCAAGAATAATAATACTAAAAATATCAAACATTCAATGATTTGAAACTTTTTAAATCTCAAAACTTAATAAATAATAAAATTGTAATAAAAAAATATAACTTAGCTAGAAAACAGTATGATAAGATGAATCAAAAACTAAAATTGGTAGGTTGAGTAGGTTTTATAATTATGTAGGATCTAAAGGTGGCTATAACTCTAGAAAACAATGACCTATGTTATACAAAAGAGAAGGGCTCTCCTATCCTTTGTGAGGTTAGCATTGTCTGTATACACCTAAATCTGGGCACCAATAACTTCCAACCAAGCTTTTAGCCAATTTACACCCTAAACACACAATTTGGCCTAAAAACACTAAAACATGCTAAATGATGTGAAACTGACATATTCAAGTGCTAATTTTGGCCAGGGTATCACTAAATGGGGTAATGCGATTTATGGGCTAGCTAACTTTGATCAGTTCATTTCAAGTTAAAATGCCAAATTTGCACCTGGGTGCTCTAGATTGCTCTTCCCTATCAAATCTTTTGCACAAGACTTTTGCCTTTGTTATTTATTTTTGGAAACATCCTAAATGGGAATACACATCCAATGCATTTGACATTGCTTTCTAATTCCAATCCAGCCAAAATTTGGACTAATAACAAGGCATTATGATCAATTTGGGTAATTTATGCATAAAGTGCTTAATCAGGTTTAAGAGCTAATTAACCCAAATCAAGGACTAATAAAAAATTCCATGGAAAATTGTTGAATACTTATTTTTGGAAATGAATATTTAATATCTGCATCATCAAGTGACCTCATTTCTTGGGAAGACATTGCTAGGGCCATAAATACCATAAATATCAAGATTCATGCCTCCCATGCCTCATTAATGCCTTCCATGATGCCCTCCATGCCTCTTAATAACCCTTCTTCCAATTTCATGATGAAGATAATTAAAAACTTAATTCCAAAAATTGAATTAATCCTCGACTACACATCTCAATCTTGAGATGGATGGCTGAGGTTGATTCTGGTCAAATATAAAAATCTATAAATAGAGAGGCCATGAACATCATTTCTAAGTTATTCTAATGCAAAGTTATAATGCACAAATGGTTCCAAAGCTTCAATAAATTAGTGTTACCATGCCAAATTGATGCCAAGCCAAGCCAAGCCAAGTTACAAGCCAAAGGTGCCAAGGAGAAGAGGAGATAACCAAGCCTCCTTTGATGAAGACTTCATGAGAACAAGCCGAGCAAACCACTACTACAAAGGCATTTGAAGCATCCAAAGAAGGTGAAGGAATTTTTGTGTTTTCATTCCTTGCTTTCTAGTTGTATTTATGATTTGATTTTGTTAACTAAGCTCTCCCTAGTGTCTAGGCCTAGAGATGTTATGCTATTAGTGTGTTTATTTCATTTTATTTTCATTTTAGAACTAACACCATACTAACCATCCTCTCTTGATTCAAATTCCTAGATCACATAATGGCACGCTTGATGGGACTAGATGCATCCTACACATGAACGAGATCATTTTTCAACTATAAAATATTTATTTGAGCCTTTAAAACTCTTTCAAATTGATTTTCTAACTTTATTTTATCATTTTTATTTGTCATGGTTTTACACAGTAACTGACATCAACAAGTAATATTGACATCGGTTACCTATCTCAACTGACGTTAGTTAACAAAACTAACATTGATTAAATATCGATTAGCCAAAGTAACCAACGTCAATGGTAATAACCAACATCGATCACTATGTTTTTCTAAAAACACATACCCAAGAGCTACTTTGTTAAAGTTCATTGTTTCAAGCTAAAAAGAGCTTCAAAGCTAAAGGACATGCTAACAATTTTGCTATAGGACCAAGCTTAATATTTGTTCAAAACATGTTTAAATCACCTTTGCATGCTTAAAAATCAATTAGGAATCTTGTTTTGGGTATTTAATAAAGAATTTAGATGTTTTTGGTGAATGTTTTCAAAGTTTGGAAGTAAGACCAAGGGGTCAAATGAATACCACCAACCTTTTCATTTGGGCATAAAATTGAACACACTTGTCAATTTTTTTGTAATAGTTGTTTAAATCAAGTTTTATTTGGCAAAAAGAGGAATGTTATGTGTATGCTCTTCTATTTGTCCCCTATAGGGAGCCCTTGGAGTCAAAAGCACCATTCCTATTGCAAGTAGCCTAATCCAAGGCTTAGAAAGAAAGTCATCTAAAGCACTCCCCCAAAACTCATCAAAGTTTGGGTGACCTTGAAAATGACCCTAAAGTCTTTCTATTTTCATGCTTTCTTTATTTTTATGCATCTTGGCTTAAGAGGGGGACTTCATCACCTCCCATAAGTTCTTTAGGGAAGCTTTGACCTAGAGTTTCACCTCCTGGTATTGACTTCATTGGGATCCTTTGGATTTGCACATGGGATGTATTTGCATTTGGATATCATACTACACTAAGTGAACAAGAAGATGTAGTGGTTGTAAAAAGGACTAGACATCTTTACAACTAACCAATATCATGGCCACTCAATTTTTGTGTTTATATTTTAGATCATTTGACGTGAAAGTTATTGGGCAATTGATTCCCCTAGAATGATCAAAAGCTTTCTAGTTTAGTAAAACCCATTTTTCCATACCCTTGCTAGGATTTGGATGATTATACTTAGTGTATTTTGGTTATTTTTTCTTGATATGTTTTGAGACTAAAACTTGTTTGTTTGTTCATAATCCATGTCAAAACAATGCATTTAAGTTGTGAAGGGTAGTGTTATGCTGCCCAAATCATGTCAAAACATTTTGAGTCTTTTGAAATATGACATTAACCACATTATTCGAGTATGCTTATGTCGTTAGGCTGCTCAATTTGTTTCAAGACTTATTTACCATTGTATTAAAAACCATTTGTTTCAAACCATTTTGTGTATACCATTTGGACATTTTTCATGTGCCGTCATGCTGTCCAATCTTGTCTAGCATGTTTGGTCAAATCCTAGTTTTCAATTAGCCTTGTCAAGTTTGGATCCAAACATTGATTGATTTTTGTTTAAGCCTTAATTCACGGGGATGATACACATATATTTCTCTTTTGGGTTGCATAAATTTGATTAATCGATTACCCAAATTTGAAAACTATTGATGGTTTGTTTTTTAAATGCCTATCCTCATCATTGTTTGTGCCTTTATTTAGAAAAAACATAGTCTTTCACAAAGAACCTTTTGTCTCATTCCTCATGCCAATTGATCATGTTTATGTTTTATTCCATGTGTCAGGGCTATGGCAAAGTTGTTTCCAAACTTGTTAGATTAAATCAAATCACATCAGCCTTTGTTTCAAGTCTAGCTTTTGATGTCATTTGGCCAAAAGTCTTAGCATGCCTATTTATTTGAGCTTAGATTTTCATTCCACGTTTGGAAAAAAGATCTAAAAACTCAACTTTTCCCTTTCCTAGTTTATACCTTGTTTGGAACACTTTGACATAGACCTTTGACATGTTAATTTTTATTTAGACGCTTGAACTTTAGTGCGTATGACATTTGATGTTAGACATTTGATGTTAAGCTGTTTTATGCTAAGTCTTAACACAAATCATTTTGGAGATACAGCTCCACTTTCAAACCACATTATAGATACAACTCCACCTTTTGATCAAGTTAGACCAATCTTGAATCATTTTTCCTTTAGACATAATTTTTCAGAGTTTATAGAACTCTAAGTCCTTTTATTTTTGGAGCTTTCATCATTTACGTAGATATGTATCACTACACTTATGGTGGAATCACTTACAATATGACTTATGGTATAATACCACATAAAATGACTTTTATGTCTTTTGTCAAGACCCCAATGATGCTAATATGGTTTGTGAGACATATTTATATCTGCCTCATATTAATCATTCATAAGAACAAAGTCAAAAAGTAACTTATGATCAAACTTGAGACTTTGATTAGTATGAAGAGGTTTGTGAAGAGGAATTTGAAGACCCAACTACAGATAATGTTATTTGGGATATGAATCCATACTCTCTTTTCCAAAATCATTACATGGAACATAGTCAAGAACCAACTTATAATCCAACTCACAACTGGGATGATATGGTTTATGATGAAGACTTGGATGATTTTGCTTATGCAAGTAATCAAGTTTCATGATGTCCTTTTGTTATCTACTCATTAGATACTCCTAACCCTCCTTTGGATTATACAAGACATCACACTATACAATATCTAAGTAATACCATTACTATTCCAAGATGGCTTGTGTGAGCAATCAAGCTCCATAACGCCCCTTCATGATTCCAGGACCTAGTCCTTTGGCTTGTATGAGCAATCAAGCCCCACAATGCCTTATCATTACCATCTTAAGACTTTGTCCTTGGTTCATGAAAGTAATCATGTTCCCTAATACCCTACCATTATCCAACTACAAGTCATTCCTCATCCAGTACCAATCCCATCCAAACCTCAACCCATCCAATCATTCAAAGACCAAGTTGTGTTTAAAACTAGTATTTTCCAACTCATTAAGAAACCAAGGCCAAGAGAACCAATCAATCTGAGATGTTTTTATTGAATCAACCACTTATGATAAGTTAACCTATGATGAATCACCTATTGATTCCATCCCAGTTGTCAAGGAGTCTCACTCTGATTAGCTCAATCTTTGTTGAGTCACTTCTTAATGATTATAACCACCTTTGGAAAAATCATTACCTTGACTATGTGCCTATTTTTAAAGAGCCTCTTATTGAAAAGACAATCTTTAAGGAGTTGTCTCTTGACCTTTTTCCCATCCTAAAGAAGTCTCACTTTGACAAACTAGTTTTTGTAGAGCCCACTATGCGATCACAGACTATTACTTATCCAAAACTAAACATTCAAAAAGACATCATTGTAATAGAGTACCCATCAAATGAAGAATTAGAGTTAGAGTTAGGTTCTATTATTGAATTGACATCAGATTTAGCATTAGAATCAAAATCAACATCAGTCTCAACATTGAATTCAGAGTCCTTTGAGTTAGAATTAGATTTAGAAGAAGAATATGTTCATGGATCTTACAATATTGGTTATGCATGCCTCACAAATTAATTTGTATACATTTTTTATCCTTTTATGGTTTTTAAGTATGAGTACTTCAGCTTCAACACAAGTTATCCTAGTATCTTCTACAAGGATTGTGCAGCCTCTCCTCATTCCATTACCATTCCATAGGTCATTACCATCAACCAAAATAGCCATATTATTAACATTCCATCTCCCAAAAGTGTCAATTGGGATCTATAGAATCTCACTTTGTTGAACTACATCCATGGTAACATAATGGTTGAAGAAGAGAAAGGAGGCTAAGACAACATTCATGTAGCAGAAGAACACTCTCCTAGTGAAACCTTTTCAAAGGCACTACGGGACAATCAAAGTCATAACTCAACATCTTCTAGTGAAACTTTTTTGGAAGCGCTAGAATAAAATTAAAGTCAAAAGCTAATATTCATTAGTGAAAACTTCTTGAAGGTGAAACAAGACAATCAAGACAACTTCATTGGTGAAATTGTTTTTGAGGCACCAATAGCTAAGCACAAAAGTTCTTTACTGCTTGATGAAGATGAAATCAAATATCAAATCAAAATAGCTTCCTATCTACAGCCTAATTGGTAGCTACTCTCAATATCAAACAATAAAAAAATTTGGTGGTCCTGTTGAGAGAAAAAGTCTTCAGCCCTACCACAACCAAAGTAAAATTAAATCTGGCATCAACAATATTACGTGTGACTAAAAGTCCTGATCTTCATTTGTTTTCCCAACATTACCCTTTCCATTATCATCTACCATTCCATTTAACAATCAAACCTACCATCAATTATTTGTCCTTATTTACCATCTATGGCCACACTTTCCTTTATAGAGGCTACAAAGATACATTATCTCCATGCTTGAAGGAATCAAAATCAACAAGCAATGAAGATCACAAAAGCATTCTTGGCAACCAGATCTACATCGAGTTCCTGATAAAGAAACTATTCAGACAAGGTGTGGGCTAAAAATTAACATGATTAAGTATTCTATTTTTATCATTTATTGATTAGGATGTGCATCTCCCCATCAGTAGGAATAATAAAATCAAAAACCATACCCAGGCTAAAAATATGTACCATACCGTTTCACAGTGCCATGCCATTGCCACTGTTACATATCTATTTTCCATTGTCAAATATTCCTACCATTTACCCCATCACTTGGGGGAAACCCTACTACCATTTTATCTAATCTATCAATAACCATCATTATCCTTAGCAAGACTATACCATTCTACATTCCATTTGTATTAGACCAAAGCCTAATTTTAGTCATCCTATCTAATCCAATTTTGATCTTGGTTACTTTGGTTCTTTCCAAACCTTTTGTGGGGGGATTCCAATCATGTTTCAACAATAAATCAAGTCCATGTTTTCAATGACATTCTTTGAAAGTAGTGTGACAGTTGATCTGGAAAGATATATTTCATCCTATATCCATGTTTGTTTCTATGAACTTGATTATAAGCACCTATGGGCAAATCAGTGTCTCACCAGTCTTGCTAATAATTATAACCACCTATGTAAAAATTAGTATCATTTAACTATGTTATTTTATCTTAGTTATAACTACCTATAGGCAAACTAGGGGCAACACTTGTTTACCATGCATTGCCGCATCACCTTGCCATCGTTGTTTTCATTTGACTGGCCATTTGCCAGATTGGGAACTTATTGGGACCTAGTTGGTTTTTCCCCACATTTTATGTGGATGGAATTACTATGATTTGAGGTCATTTTAGGAATATGTGGGTTATTCTCAATTCATGTTGAGGTCACCTCAGTCCCCCTTTCTATACGCTCTCATCATTTTGTGAGCAACCTAAGCCAAACACTCTCACCATTTTACAAGTAGGTATCTTATCATTCTATAACAAGTTAAGATACCTCAAAATGCCAAAAACATTCATAACATTTCAAAAAATCAAAAAATATTTGTCGTATCTAAGCCTAGTCAGTTATCCTTGATTCGCCTTACTGGGGCATTATCATTGTTAAGATGCTTTCTTTTGATTTTATTTTTAGGATTTCTATTTGTTTGTTTATTTTAGTTAGTTAGTTTATTCATTTTCATATTTTTTTTCTTTCAACACTGTTGCCTTGACTCAGTCTCTATGTGTTCATTGGGTGATTCCTCGAGCACATTATTCTTAAGTCCATCCATATTCATACGTCAACATTGTCATCATGGTTTTTATCATTGGTGCATTATTTTTGAGTGTTTATTAGACTGAGAGTTAGTCTTCATGAATATTTTGGCCAAGTATTTAAGGTGTTTTATCATGAAATCCTACCATCACATGTTAAAACAAACCTTAGCTTCAAGAAGTCCATTCAGCAATAGTGGCATCTCTTCGGTACCGACATCCTGATTCACTTCCAATCATATCCCAAATAGAGTCATTAACCACAAAATAATTTCAACCTTTATTAGTTTGGATGAGCATCTCCCTACTAATAGGTTATTCCAATTCATCATTACCCTTTGTGTTAAGTTATCATCATCCTCAACCTAGTTTATCATGTTTGCCATAATCGGGGTCTAATTATTATAACTGCCAATGGGCAAATCATTGCACATCATCCCACCTACATTTCTCAATGATTATAACTACCTTTAGGAAAATCATTATGTTTTCACCACTTTACTTTTTCTACATATACGGGAACATGTTATTATCTTATTTGTCTATCCTAACTAGGTAGCTCCATCTTTTCAATGATTATAACTACCTTTGGGAAAATCATTGTATTATCATACCACATTGCCACTATCAGGGTACATTGTTTATAAATGCCTTTGGTAAAATCATTGCACACCATCCCACTTGCATTCTCAATTATTTTGACTACTTTTTCACTATCATTGTGCTTTCACCCCATCATCTTTCGTTTCTTTGGCCCCTTCACTTCGCTTCTTTCCTTTCGAGGGATCGTTTGCCGACCTACTTGTGTCAATCATTCCCTCAAGGGGGCATCATATAATTAGTTTATCATCATTTAATTTGCAGGCATACATGACCTTTTCATTCTTTAAGATGATGTTATTGTGCTTACATCTTGCAATGCCTTTCCAAATAGGGGTAAATTATAGACACCTAAATCTGGCCACCAATAACCTCCAACCAAACTTTTGGTCAATTTCCACCCAAAATACACAATTTAGCCTAAAAACACTAAAACATGATAAATGATGTGAAACTAACATATTCAAGTGCCGATTTTAGCTAGGGTATCACTAAATGAGGTAATGCAATTTATGGGCTAGCTAACTTTGATCAGTTCATTTTAAGTTAAAATGCCAAATTTGCACATGGATGCTCTTCCCTATCAAATATTTTGCACAAGACTTATTCCTTTGTTATTTCTTATTGGTAACATCCCAAATGAGAATATGCATCCAATGCATCTAACATTGCTTTTCAATTCTAATCTAGTCAAATTTTGGACTAATAGCAAGGCATTCTAATCAATTTGGGTAATTTCTGCACAAAGTGCTTAATCATGCTTAAGAGCTAATTAACCCAAATCAAGGCCTAATAAAAAATTCCATGAAGACGTGCTGAATACTTATTTTTGGAAATGAATATTGAATATCTACATCATCAATTGACCTCATTTCTTGGGAAGACATCCCTAGGCCATAAATGCCACAAATATCAAGATTCATGCATCACATGCCTCATCAATGCCTTCCATGCCTCTTAATTTCCCCTTTTTCCAATGTCATGATGAGGATAATTAAAAAATTAATTCCAAAAATTGAATTAATCCTCAACCACACATCTCAATCTTGAGATGGATGGCTGAGGTTGATTCTAGTCAAATCTAAAAATCTATAAATAGAGAGGCCATAAACATCATTTTTTAGCTATTCTAATGAAAATTTATAATGCATAAATGGTTCTAAAATCTTAAAGAAATTATTTTTACCATGCCAAATTGATGCCAAGCCAAGCCAAGCTACAAGCCAAAGGTGCCAAGGAGTAGAGGAGATAGCCAAGCCTCCTTTAATGAAGACTTTATGAGCACAAGCCAAGCAAACCACTACTACAAAGGCATTTGGAGCATCCAAAGAAGGTGAAGGAATTCTTGTGTTTTCATTCCTTGCTTTCTAGTTGTGTTTATCATTTGATTTTGTTAACTAAGCTCTCCCTAGTGTCTAGGCCTAGAGATGTTATGTTATTTGTGTGTTTATTTCATTTTGTTTTCATTTTGAAACTAACACCATACTAACCATCCTCTCTTGAGTCAAATTCCTAGATCACATTGTCTAATAGACAATGAAGATCTAGGGTTTATGTGTTTTATTTTTCTTCATCTATATGTTTTATGTCCTATGCGAGAGCTTCTAATCAACTACAAAGACAATTATATGAAAGTTTTTCTTTATGAAATCTTATGTCATTGACATGCAAAGACTAATACAAATAAATGAAAAAAAGGTTAGTGATTGAATTTAGGCATGACCTCAACACCCTAGGTGTTGAGCACTACCTACATACCAACACTTTGAATAGGGATTAAACTTCACGTAGTTCTCCCAAACTATGACATGGTGTGTGAATAACTAGTGTAATGTGATAGATGTTGGTGTAATACTAGTGTGATTAAGTGACTTAACCATAACTTATGACATTATATATGTATTCATAATTTAGCTATGGGATATTATGTCTATATGTAATCATAATTAGGAGACATAGGGATTTTACTCTCTATTCACAATCATAATTCTAGTGTTTTTTAATGTGGTAGCCTCATGTGTGCAAAATTATATGGAATGTGTTTATATAGTGGTATCATTGAAATTATTTTGAATGGGGATTATTGGGAATATAGGTCAACCTTTTCATAACTTTGAATTTTATAAATTATCCATTATTTAGTGAGAAGACAAGAGAGGGGACTTAGACAATGGAGCGAGGCACTTTTGTCTAATGGGGAATTATTAGCCAATGGGGAAAAACAATAGTGTTATAGGTCTAACATGGCCTAAATTATGGTTGAGGTTGATATCAAAATAAATATGTTAATTTTGGGGTCATCAATTAGCTTCAATGAGGGAGTATTCCACACACAAGGTAGTCAAAAGTGGTAAAAAAGCCCTAGGATTTGTCATGATATGTGTCAAAAGAGTGGTCACAAGTGCATTATTTTAGATTAAATGTTAATTTATGTATATACAATAATTCCTTCTTATCAAAATAAATAATTTTTTTTTGTATTTTTAGATGTATTCATGATATAATTAAACTATGTTAGTTCGATATTAATAGAAAACATGGTCTCACATAATGCTTAATATACAAACTCCTTGTAAATAGGTGATTGCTTTAGTAATTATAACATATAAATATTTGTATAAGTATTATTTAGTTGATCAATAATGTCATATCCTTTGGGTTGATTGGTTTTCCTTGTGGGAGATGGATGGGATTAAGGAGGAATATGTTGACAACCTCCATCTACCATGTATCGTGGGCCATCCTACATCTTCAAATAGTGACAACATGGACTGTGAAATCCGATATAAGTCATGGGAGAATAATGTGTGTAGGATTGTAGTTGAGACTATTTGGAAATCTAGTGGAGGAGGAAAAAAGGAGTCATACATGTCGTTTGGTGCCTAGGAGTGATAGGAAGCAACTTGGATCATATATTACAACAATATAAATTAAGAAAGGCTTGATATTTTCATGATTTATTTAGCCTTATTAGTATAGAAATACTGGATCCATATAATTACATGTTCATTACATATTTTGTGTATTAAAGGAAATAAGCATGTAATAATTATAGTCATATCTCGAGTAAAATAATATATACTATGTGCATCCATTATAGCCATGTGTAATTTTTTATATTAGGGAAAATCATTCATAGTTAAATTCGGATATCTAAAACCCTAGAATGGAATAAGAAATTGTAAATGAAACTTAGGGTTTGGAAATAATCAATACAATATTTGGGTTTACCAATAAATTTTACCTATATTTTAGATTAATGTGGTTAATTAAACCTAAATAGATAGAACCATTGTAAATGAATCATGATTACAAGATACACACACATGCACATGCACACATATAGATGAATGTAGATGATTATACTTTATTTGGCACTGTATATCACTAACTATATAAATTATAACTAATTGATGATATACTTAGAAATTAACTACTTTATGGAACATTGATACTATAGGTAGGTGGCAGGAAAGATGGCAAAATTGATTGTAGTTTTATTAGATAAGGATCTATAACTTTGAGTGCACCTAGATGGTATTATTGACCTCATGTTGGTATCATCAAATGTTGTGATGCCTATTTGATAGCTTTGTTTTTGTATAATTTACCTCTTTATATTGATATATGTAGGTGTATTTGTTTGTCCTTCATCTTTATGTGAGATTTTGAGGTTTGATTATGTGTGTGACTCACATAAATATCTCCTTCACTTAAAACCCTAGATTCACTTTCAATGATATAATTAGTCCTAAAAAGGTGGAATAAAGGTGTATTTTTTAAACCTTCACCACTCTTCATTGAATGGTTTGTCACTTCTTACATATCTACTACTCCAAACTGGGAAGTCAAACTGCATGTATTTCTCCCTATTAGGTGAATGCGTATAATCATACTTGTTTAATTTATACAACATGTTCTATATCTTGATACTTAGAAATTTAAAACTTTGGTATGGATCTTGAGGGCTTTAGACTTGGTAAAGACCTAATCCTAGTGATTGATTAGAAAATTAGGAAGAATTAGGGAATCCTCTTGAATGTGCATGTGTTTGAGTATGCTTGATAAGTGTATGCTAGATGGGTAATAAGATTATACCTATTTTTTATTTAGAGGATAAATTTTGGGTATTTTATCACACCATAGACATTTGAAACACATGGGCTTACCCATAGGAACTATTTGAATTTGAAATTTTACTATTGCTTGATGTGAGATGAAACTATAATACAATATGTGCTTAGTATAATTTTACTATTTAGGAGACATGAACACTAATTTGGTGATTTGGAGATCTCTAAGTAAGATATATAATTATTTTGAAATAGACTATGGGATTGACTGTAGATGAGTGAGATCAACTTTGAAAGGATAGAGTTATTAAAAACACAAGGATGTGAGAGAATGACTAAAGAAAGTAATGTTTGTATGCACAAGTTATGTAAAGTGAAGGTTAGTCAAAACTGTCATTTACAAGTACCAAATTTTAGTGTCTACAATGAGATGCTCTATTTTAAGTATGAAGCTAATAAAATTTTACTAATTTGTGTTATACTAACTTTGTAATCTATTATAAATAAACTCTATGTATTTATGCATGTATTATCTCTGTCATTACTCATCTTAATAAATTTGCATTAAGTAATTCAATTTGAAACCCATAAGACTAAAATAACTATCATGTCTTGATGAGGAAATCTAGGAACTGCTACTAATAATGTTGTTACTGTCATTATCTTAGTTTTGTCTTCTCATTCAAAATGAATTTGTTACTAGTGGTAGAAATATTATATACCTTATTTTTAATTTTATTTGATTTATTTATTATTTATTTTATTTTATCACCTCACCTTCCCTTTATTGCACCCCATGATGTTTGGGATGCTTTTTGGATAGGTATTTTTATTTTACTAATTATTTTCAATTTTTTAGGTCTAGATTGATATAGGACATATCATGTAGTATCATTTCCCTGCATCAATGTTTTGTCCATGTTTAATTAAAAATCCTTCTCAAAAAATTATTTTATTCCTACGTTTGATTCTTTCTTATCTTTATAAGTGGATGCATATTAGTGGGGTATAAAATACACCTTGACACTTACCCACAAGATGACTCAAGTGTTATTTTTGTTGCTCATGGAAAAGGTAAGTATTATCATTTCAACATTTCTAGATTGTTTATATATATATATATATATATTTATCATAGTTCACTTGATTTTGTCATTTAATTTTGCAGGATACAAATGCCACATAGGTATGTCATGGTATGTTCTCTAACCTCTATTTATATTTTGAATAAATTCACCATATCAATTCATGACAAGGCACCATTCCCAAGGGGGAAATATGTAAACATTTAATCTTTTAAAAATGCAACATTTACATCTATTGATGGTAAAACCTCTCTAAATATTACAAGTTAGCAACGTATCCTCTTTATGGAAACTCCTTCTATACATTGAATACATCCATATATCTCATTTTTGCTTCCATCTTCCTAGCATGTGTCTATTTTTAATTTTAAAACTACATTCTAATTTTTGTTAGGCCTATGAAAAACCACCATGGTGGTTGTGTAACCATCGGTTTGCATGAGCTGATAGTTTTGTCATGAAATGTTGTATAAGAATTTTAAAGTTTGAGCTTGGAAAAATAAACACTTCACATGCCCTAACCATTCACTTCTTTCTCTCAATTCCTTCACTTTTTCTCACACCCCTCTATTTTACTTTCCTAACCTCTATATCCTTCCTCCTTAGTCTTTATTTTGGCTTCAAAATCATATGCCTATCGCTCAGTCTCTTCCTAATATTGATACTTAACCTTTGTTATGTTGTTATTTCCATTTTATCCTAGTTTCAATTTTGTTATGGAACATTTATACCTTTGATTTTATTTCCCATGTGATAAAACGTTATCACCATTTAGAGACTTAAACCCCAAGGACATTGTGGATCACATATCTAGCTCCTAGTTTGTCATACGCCATGTGAAAAGTTAGAGGTTTATACTTATTGTTCTAGTGGATCAGCATAGAGTAAGTTTAGATTTCATGTTGCTAGATCAATTCATCTTATATTAGTGTTACTATTTTTGTTCATGATGTTGAAAGTTCACACAATTTTTTATTCTGCTTATGTTGATGTATTCTAGTTAAAGTTATGTAAGGTTCAAATAAGGCATTACAATGTTATTTATCTCATACTTGTCATAAACTATTCATTCATCTTATTGAAGTCTATTTTCCATCATCATCGCTCAATGTTTTTTCTAATTTATACAAGTGTTGTGTTCTTAAGTTGTAGTTTATTTTTGAATTTCTTTCACTGATCAGTTGTTCATTGTGTAGTGCAAGTTCTAGTTCTAGTTCAGTTTCAACCCTCAAGGTTGTTGTTCAAGTATTAATTTGGCATACAATCAACATTTTTATTTTATTTAATTATCATTTTTTAAGTTTTCCTTTGTTAATCTTGTTAGTTAGCTTGATGTCCTATACATTTCATAACACCTATAGTTTGTATGCATTTTGTTATAAAGCCTTTGTAAGTGATATTCCAACCTATTCTTTATGGTGTTTGATTTGTAGTTTTCTCCTAAGTCTTTTGTAGTCTACATTTCTCCCTTTCTATTTCTTATTTTGGTCATTTCCAACCATTGTTTCGTGTGTATTAATGAATGGGTTTCTTTTAAAAAATCAATAACATCAGTGGTTTTCTTTCATTACATTGGAAAATACAAAAGCATAGTGTAGATTGTTATTTGTTCATTAAATTAGAGTAAATATTAATTATCATTTTGGAATAGTAAATCATTATATACAATCAATACTTGTCATCATATGCGATCTTTCATTTGTAAATAAAATAGTTTGCATTTAGTTATTTTCTTTTATTATTGATTTAGACATTCATAACTATTTTATTTTAACCCTTCATTCAAACCCCACTGAATAAATCATTTCATTGGTCATTTTATTCAAATTAATCAAAAATTAATATGAAACCTTTGACCCCCTTCATTCAAACGGGGTTCATTTGAAGGGGGTTTGTTCTAAGGGGCTTCATTCAAACCCCCTTCATTCGAAGGGGTTTGTTCTAACCCCAACTTTTTTCACGTTTGGATGCACTTGGCCGCCAAGTGGGACTTACATATGTGCCATAGCTGAATATCTCCTATAATTAAGGAGATATCTCTCATCCTAATCTCTACAATATCTCCCTATATCAGTCAACCTTATCCCTAAATCTTTCCTATTTCCCCTAAAACATTCTATATGAGTTGTATTATCAACTTAATTACATTATTATTTTATTTGATCACAATATAATATATTATAAGAACTAACCTATGTGATAATTACTTCATGTAATAATCACTTACATTATTTCATTACTAACATAAACACTATTGCTCACCAAAAATGTGAGCACTAACCTGGATAATTCTAATAGTCTCCCCCACCTAGTGCTAACATGGGTGAGAAACTGTAATCTATAGCTACCTTGGTTGTTCAGTGCTTCTATCTTTTGAGTTGTCAATAAAATTTTTAATTCTCCTTGCTTGGAATTTTACCCCTCCCCCCTCTGCCCTTAAGGTGAAAGATCTATTGGATGTTAGTTTCAACCTAAAATGCATCCAAGTACAAATATTGAGGAGCCATATAATATCTTTATTACAAAAGGCTTTTTCAACATAGTTTTATTCAAATCTTACAATTTAAAAAGGACTTGACTTGAATTTGAAAAAAAAATTTAAAAAAAGACTTCTTATTTTTGACAATACCCTAAAATTTAACACTTCTAATACTAATAACAACTTATAAAAAAAGGTTAATTAACACTAAATGACATGACTCTTTTATAATAATGACCTATAAAAATCTCAAAATTAAGACCCAAAATAATTATTATGATCCAAATAATTAAAACTAAATAACAAACCCCATTCTTAAATAATTAAAATACCACTTAAAAAAAAAATCTAAATAACAAATAATGAAATTACAAAAAATTAAACTCAATCTAATAAAACCAAAATACTTTTAAAATTTTAAATATTTAAAAAAACTAAACTAAAACATAAAACTACAAAAATAACCTTAAATTAAAAAAAAAAACAATACAACATAATTCATAAAACATAACCCATAACCGAAATAACAAAATTCATAACAAATACTAATAAAATTCAAACCACATTAAAACTTTAAATATTAAAAATCAAACTTAAAAAATCTAATATCTAAAAACATAATGAATCATGAATGGTTTTTGGTCCAACTGGTGAAGTTGTGTGGCTTACAAAGAGCCCATCAGGGATCAATTCTTGCTGCTAGCAAAACCTGACACATGAAAAGGATGAGGCCAAGATCGTGCCCTGGATGACTTTGGTGGAATGGATACCCCTCATTCCTTGACTCTTAGCTTAAGATCACCATGTAAAATGTGATTCATAGAAAAAAACCATATCAAATCCTAATCCGAGGGCGAGTTCATTGTATGCTTTCGACATAAGTTGGAGACTAATTCAGGGTTCAAAAAATATGTAAGGTGTTGACAGCTGGTTGATTGGATATTTGGGGCAATCCATACTAAAATTTTGATGTTGATGCAGATCAAATTACCATTGCAACTGTATAATATGGTAAATTTGGATTGGATTCAGCTCGATGGGCAGTGTAGAATAGGGGTCTTCGAAGATGTTACAACTGCTAAAAGATGAAACCACCAAGTCTGACTCTGCAAATAAACACTTCTAAAAAAATATTCTATAATATAAGCAAACACTTCCAACCCTCATGTAGAAGTTTTATGGCTCTTTGTAAATATACTTTGTATTTTTTATTCATTTTTTTAAAAATTTTATGGAAGGGGAGAAGCATGTAAATAAGTAGAGAATGTCACAGATTTGTAAGTGGTCTGTACTACAAAATTGTTGACAAAACGCAAGAATAAGTGGATGGACTACAATGGTTATTGCAAGTGGTCCACACTTGCACACAATTGCTTAGATACTAGATATTTAAAAACATCAAGATTTAATCCATCAAATCAAGATGTTTTATTCAATTGCATAGTTTTACATTTATAAGGTGAATATCTCTTACAACTAAAGAGATATCTCTCATCTTAATCTCTACAATATCTCCCTCTATCACTCAACCTTATCCTTAAATCTCTCCTATTTTCTCATAAATAAATAAATTTAATATTGAAGTACTATAATGTCAGGAAAACAAAATTGATGTAAATTCATAAAAGTATGGTAAACATCTTATTACCAAACTTATGAATTTACATAATTTTTGTTCTCCCACCTACCCAACATCGCAACACTTCAATGCTAAACTTATTTAAATATAAATTTAAGTTTGTAAATTTATTATTTTGTTAGTTCATCATGATGATGGTTCACAAAATGTGATTTGAAATGTTGATTAAAAAATTTGCACACAATTTTTTACAAAAAAAAATATCAATACTTTATGGACTGTTGAAATACAATATTTTTAATACAACAATTTTTTTTAGAAAAATACAAAATTGGGTGTTAACAAAAAATTCCAAAAAAGGAATAACATGTTAACAGTAATTCCAATAAAAAGTGTAATAGTCATGAACATATTGATTTTTTGAAGGGCTGCTAGCTCCGCCCATAATTCTAGAAGGTAAGGATATTAAATTTAAACTAGCACTATTAGCGTCTTTCAGCTTATATGAATTTGACAGTGAAAATTAATCAACAAGAAATGTTAATATAATTTGTAGTAGGAGTAAAGATTAAATATTATTTATATACTTCTTATAATCGTGTAAATTTTTTGACAGTCTATCCAAAATTTATTTTTGACAGTTTGTACAAAATTTACTATTGGAATGCTTCAGGATGATATTATTATTAAAAATAATAAATCAAAGGTTACACAATAAAGGGATTTGTAAAAACACGACACCAACCCTCACAACCCCCTCACGGCTTGAGAAAGCCAAGCATGGGAAAACCAAAAAGCGAGCCCTCAGGGCAACCATGTTTGTTAGATAAAACCTAACAAGTAAAACCAAAAAAAAATAGAAAACGCTATAAACTAGCAGATCTACAACAACCAAAGCGGAACATCACCGCAGATTAAGACACTGGGAATGATGATCGCCGCAAAGACAACCATCGTTGCAGCTACAACCACCATCACCGCTATAGCCACGGTCATCGCTTCAACCATAGTTGCCGCTATAGTGATGACCAAAATAGAGAAATGCAGTCATAGTTGAACTACTAGAGAACACACCAAAATGCCAACCAAGGTCGTAGCAAATTGCATGGGTAAACCCTAAGCACCACCGAACAGAGGACGAGAAGCAAACAAAGCACAAATGCCAAGCAGGTCGATCATGAGCACCAAGCCAAACAAAGAACATGGATAGCGGATAGAAAACACAAGAAACATGCCACAAAATGCAAGAAGCAGGAGCCAAATGATTTGCTAGAGGCGCTATGGTGACCCTCCCAACCTCCCCTTGCCTTCTGCGTCTACTAAGCCACGCTCAAACTAGGCAAACCCTAAAATTCAGGGTTTAGGGGAAGGGGGAGGATGCATAACGCCTCGATTCACCGAAGTACTCTCATTTATCCAAAATTTAACCTTAAATCTGATACAATTTTTTAAATGTAAAAATTCATAAATATAATCATACAACCATTAAATTTAATTTTTTTTAGAGTTTTGACAATTTAACATTTTGAAGTCTTCTCTATAAATATATACAAACTAATAGGTGCTAGTTAAATACCTTAAAACCACCTTTTAATACTTGTATGAAATACTCTACAACACTTAACTACTTATGAACTAATTTATCATAAAATATAAATTGGAATAATTAAAACCGGAAAAAATAGATAAACCCAGCCATACACGTTGAAAAGGATTTTCCTTTCTTGTAATAAGTGAACTATCTTATTTTTTTCCTAATACTACCACGTTTTCAATTACAGGCAAAATAAATAAATATAATCAATAATAACAATATAGCGGTTTTTTCGGACATTGCGAAAATCGGGTGTTAACGGAAAATTCCAAGAAAGAGTTGTTAACAGATAATTCCAAAAAAAAAATGGCCAAAAAGGTACAACAGTCGTGAACGTATTGATTTTTCGAAGGGCTGCTGGCCCACAATTCTATTCTAGAAGGGAAGGATATTAAATTTCAACCACTAACTTTCGGCCCCTAGCTTATCTAAATTTGACAGTCCACACTGCTGCTCATTTAAAAAAAAATAATGAACATCAAATGTTAGTATCGTTTGTAGGAGTAGAGATTAAAGATTATTTATATACTTCTTAGAATTGTGTAAAAACTGTAAAGTTTTTGACGGTCTGTCCAAAAGTTGGCTTTCAGTTGATATGGTATTTTAAACTTAAAATTTTTGTAAATATAGTTATAGGGCCATCAATTTTAATATAAATTATATCAAAATAAATATAATAAATTATTTTATTTATCTGAATAAAATATAATTATTTGTACACATTGGTTAAACTCCTTACAATAATAGACATAAGCTATATTCGTCACAACTTTTTATTATTTATAATTATCATTGTATTGAATTATACATTCAATTTTTGGAAGCTTCCACTTTTTAACATATTGTGATATTTTTGACAAGTATGTACAATCTAATGGGCTCCACTATCTACAAGAAACACATAAATCATATCAAAACATATTAAATATGTACTGGTTAAGCTCCCCACAACAATAGACATAACCCAGATTCATTGCAACTTTTTATCATTTATGATTGTCACTTTATTGAATTACATATTTATTCTTGGAAGCTTCCACTTTTTAACATACTGCGATCTTTTCGGCAAGTATGTACAATCTAATGGGCTCCACTATCTACACAAATCACATAAATCATATCAAAACATATTAAATATAATATAATTATTTATACGTACTGATTAAGTTCTCTACAATAATAAACATAACCCAGATTCATTGCAGCTTTTTATCATTTATGATTATCACTCTATTGAATTACACATTTATTCTTGTAAGCTTCTACTTTTTAACATACTGCAATCTTTTTGGCAAATATATACAATCTAATGAGCTCCACTATCTACATAACTCACATAAATCATATCAAAACATATTAAATATAAAAATATTATAATTATTTATCTGAATTAAATATAATTATGTATAAGTGCTAGTTAAACTTCGCATGGCAACCAGTATAAGCCAGATTATCGTTTATGATTATGAGTGTATTGAATTGCCAGCTTTTACACACTTATTGCTTCTTGCCGACATCCGATCATCTTGGTGTGAACAGAGCTTGTTTACGCACACTCCTTTTCACAGTGGACATTCAGATAAGAACCCGCCGTATTTCTTAAATGTCTATAAAAACCATCAACAAGGCAGAAGAGCAACATGAGTCTTACAGTTTGTTTTTTGCATTGAAACACCGAGATCCTTCACGGCTATTCTCGTCACAGAAATTTTGTGCCATGGAAATAGGAAAGGTAAACTGCTTAAATTCTTATGTCAAAACTTTGTAGAAAATAGCATACATGTGTAAACTGTTGCGGTTTAATTAGTGATAGTTTTTCTTTTATTTTGGTCCTCCTTTGAAATGTGCAGATGAACTACAACGAAAGTGGAAAAAATAGAGCAGTAGTCAAGGAAAGTCATTAAATATTTTTTTTCTTTGTAGAATTTAATTTTTTGCAACAATAACAACTGTATGAACTTGTTTACATAAGAGGAGATTTTTTAGAATTTAATATACACAAGATTTAATGTTTATTTCTCCATTTTTTTCTCCATTCTATTTCAATCTTGTACTATTTATTGCTGTCCACCTGAGCCTATAAGTTTTTTATTATTCTCTCTCCTACACAACCAATAGTACTGTAAAGTTTTTCCAACAACTGGCATCAGATCTATTTGTAAAGGGTAGCCAAGTTGTGAGTGCATTCAGACATGACAACAAGAAGTTCAGTGTCTTGGCAACAACCCCCCATGTTTGGTGGAAAAAACTATGATGTGTGGAGCATCAAAATAAAGACAATATTCAACTCTCAAGAGCTATTGGAGTTGGTTGAAGATAGGTACAATGAGGTTTCAAACACGATTGCCTTCAATGCTTTGACTCAAGCACAAAAGAATAGGCTGAAGGAGAATAGGAGGAAAGATGTCAACGCACTCAACTCCATGCAAATGGCTTTGACTGACTCAATCTTTCCTAGAATATCATAACTATTCATTCTAAGTAAGCATGAGATATCTTGTAAAATGCATATCAAGAGAGTGACAAGGTGAAACTTGTCAAGTTGCAGCTCTTAAGAAGAGACTTTGAGACCCTATAAATGAAGGAGAATGAGTCAATAAATGACTTATTCACAAAAAATATGAACATAGTAAATCAAATGAAGACATGTGGTGATACCTTTGAAGACCATAGGATCATTTAAAAGGTGTTGAGGAGCCTTCCAATTAGATTTGATTATATAGTGGTTGCTATAGAAGAGTCAAAGGATTTGAGGTAAATGATAGTTGATGAACTAATGGGTTCTTTGTAAACCCATGAACAAAGGCTGAATAGGTTAGCCACCTCCTCCCATGAGTAAGCATTCAAAACCAATGTCAATGTGAAAGGAAGGAGGAGATGATCAAACAATAGAGGAATAGGAAGAACTTGTAGCAGTCAAGAAGGTGGAAGGCATAGCCATCAAGAGTCACATGAAAAAGGAAGAGGAAGGAGCAGCAACACTTCTAGAGGTAGATCTACATAAAGGTATGATAAGTCTAGCGTCTAATATTATTATTGAAAGAGGTATGGACATTATGTTAGTGAGTGTAGAAAGAAGGCGTATGACATGAATAGGTAAAAATTCTAATTTCACTCATACACAAGAGGCTGAACCAAATAGAAATGGGAAATGAGAAAGCTTGTTTATAACATACAACATTGCCGAACAAAGTGGTAAGGAGACATGGTATTTGGATAGTGGTTGTAGAAACCACATGAGTGAGAACAAAGAGATGTTCAGACACATAGATGAGACAATAAAATCAGAGAGGAAAATGGAAAACAATGATAAGGTTCCTGTCATGGGTAAGGGTAACATTTCAATCCGCACCAAGCAAGGTAACAAAAAGCAAATTCATGATATTTCCTATGTACTCAAGTTGAAATAAAACCTTATCAACATAGAGAAGCTTGTACAAAATGGGTACAAGATCAGATTTGAGAATGGTTAGTGTTAGGTTGTGGAGCTAAAAGCTTCACCAGGATGCAAACAGGAGAAGTTAGGGAGGATCCAGAGTTGCGGGGAGTTGCTGAAGCAGTTGCAGGAAAATGACGTCGGTCTGATCAACCGACGTCGGTCAGATAGCAAAGGGGAAGCAATCGACGTCGGTCACCAGTCGGCCAACATCGGTCATGGAGGTACGGACGTCGACAGCCTGTGGGAGAACAGGCAGTCTGCATGACGAATCCGGGAGAGTCTATTTTTGGACTGCTAGTTTGCATGTTGAAGGCTAATCTTAGTCTTGAGTTGCGAGTCTAATTATTGTAATTAGGTTGTCTAATTATTGTAAGCATGAGATCTATATATGGACTCATGGGCTGTATTGTTAGTGTGTGCTAGAAACCCATAGAGCTTTTAGAGAGAGCTAGTGTAGCTCCTCCTAGTTCCATAGGGGTGCTGAGAGTGTTTGATCAGGGAGAGTTGCAAGGTCTGCAAGGTCAAGGAGTTGATCCACCGGGGTACTGGTTGAAGAATCATAAGGACTTGGTGAGGCAAGGACAAGGGTTCTTCAGGTGTGTAGAAAGGCTTCTACATGGTGAGTATGATCTAGTTATTTACAAGTAGCAGCAGAGAGCAGGGGATCTACTTGGAGTGCGTGGAGCACTGGATTACTGGCAGTGAAGGATACTGACTGGTTGGTGAGGTGAACATCAATTCTACATTTGAATTGATTGTTGTGACCAAGAGAGAGAGGGAAGAAGGTCTTGAGGTGTGGCAAACCTCTGAGGTGGAAGAAGTGGCATCTTCTTTATTGTATATTCTTCTGAGTGTTTATTAATACAATTGTGTATTGTCTCTCAATTCCTATGTTGTTTCATATTTCTACTTACTTATTGATTCTAGTTCATTTCCGTGTTTAGTTGCTAATACGAGTAGTAATCATATGAACTCTAATTGGTGGAGCAAAGACCCTGACAAGTGGTATCAGAGCCTTGGTTGTAGGTTCAAAAGTTGATACCTGACAATTGGTATCAGAGCTTTTGGTTGGGTTGACTAACAAGTGGTTTCAGATCTGGTAGTGGTTTTTTGATTACAGGTCACTCACAGGGGTTTCAAATTGAGTGGGAGTACAACAACGACAGAAGATAGTAAGCTACGAATGGAGAAACTGAATAGCACGAATGGTCTGATTGATGGAAAGAAGGAGCAGGTAAAAAGAGATCGTTGGTCAGTAGCAGATCAGCTGGTGGAAGCATATGTTGCAGGTAATATTGCACATGATGTTCTGGATAAAGTGGAATCTTTGTTTACATATTCTTTTGCCTCTTTCCATGCAGCCCCAAATAGAGCATCTTTTCACAGGTATGTCTTTGAAGACTTTGGAGAGATTTATTCAGGGGTTGGAGAGCCTTGTCAAATTATTGACGAAGGGGAAGTGAAGCTGAAATTGCAGACAGATGACAACAATGGTTCAAGGAAGTCATGTAGGTACCAGTCTTGGAGATTACTCTGATTTCTTCAGGAAATTTGGGTGATGAGAGATGCACTGTAACTCTCACAGCGGATGCACTTGAATTAGACGGTGGTAAGAAAGTAGGTATCCTTTATCTATCTACCTATATTACTGATTCACCTTCTGTTGCAGAGATGTGGATTCATGGGCTTAGTCACATATGTAGAAGGAGAATGCAGGTTTTGAAGCGAAAGTCAGATGTCTTTGACAAGCTAAAGAACTGGAAAGCCTTGGTGTTCATGGAGGAGATGATGGACAGAGATCAGGTGAGAAGACTGAATTATTAGGATTTTGATCCATGGAGAGCTCGCGGGTAAAAAGTTGTCACTCACAGATGAACACAGGTACCGGCGTCGGTCAGACAGTAACCGACGTCGGCAGCAGGAAGACTGACGTCGATCATAAGGACCGACGTCGATAGGAGGGACACCAGCGTCAGCCAAGGAAATGACGTCGGCAGTCAGGTTCAGTATAGGGAGCTGACATCGGTCGAAAACAGACTGGGAGATGACCAAGATTGGTCACTGAAACGGATAGTGGGCGAACAGAAAGTCTCAAACGCTCATGTCGAGGTCAGGATTGGTAAGTGAACCTCACATTCATTGTTCACCTTCTTTATATTGCTTACTGATGGTCATGAACCAGGAAGATGGAAGAAGCAATGCAGGTAGAGTCCAGATATAGTGGGAGCTTGGCATGGATGAGGAGTGAGTCCTTGGAGAAGAACCAAACAGGTATTTGTTGGTAGAGTTGTCAGCTGGAAGTAAGCACTGAGAGACAGAATGGATTCCCATTTTAAAGAAGAGAGTGGATGGATACAAGAGACAGAAGGCCAAGGCATATGGTCTTGAGGAAACTGCAAGACAGTGGTACAGGTTTGACAGGTGGATGACTAAGCATGGCTTCAGTCAATGTCAGTGTAACTATTGTGGTTTTGTCTTACCACGTAGATGATGGTCGCAACATCATCTTATTACTGTATGTGGGTGATTTACTAGTAGCTTTGTACATACAGGTACTTGTTGAGCCAAAGGTAAGGTTAGTTCAGTGGTGTGTCATGAAGAATTTGGAGCAGCGAAATTCTTTGGCATAAGAGACATGGAGATTTGATCTTCAGTGGGAGCTGATATGAAGACGGTGTTGGCGGGGTTCGTGATGCAGCATGCAGAATCGGAAAGCACACCCAGGGCTGGACAGTTCAAGCTTAGCTTGAAACAGGGTTCGAAATCACATGAGGTCTAGTGTAGACCTGAGTTTTCCCAATACAGTGGGGGTTGTCAGAAAGTATGGAGCCAATTTGGGGAAGGAGTACTGGAGGGCAGTTCAGTGGGACTAGCAGTAGGGTTTCTTGTTATGCAGGGTCAAGTTCTTCACTACATGGATATGTAGGTTCGGATGTGGTAGGTTACTTGAATGACAGGTACAGCATCACAGGTTGTGTGGTGGTTGGTCTTCAAGGTTGATCTTGAAGAGGAATACAAGCCAGGGAATAATTTAGACGGTGTACAGGTATAGGTACAGGTGTAGCTATTTATCTCCAAGTGGGAGATTGTTAGGTTTTGGAGCTAAAAGCTTCACCAGGATGCAAATAGGAGAAGTTAGGGAGGATCCAGAGTTACGGGGAGTTGCTGAAGTAATTGCAGGAAACTGACGTCGGTCTGATCAACTGACGTCGATCAGATAGCAAAGGGGAAGAAACCGACGTCGGTCACCAGTCGGTCGACATCGGTCATGGAGGTACCGACGTTGGCAGCCTGTGGGAGAATAGGCAGTCTGCATGACGAATCTGGGAGAGTTTATTTTTGGACTGCTAGTTTGCATGTTGAAGGCTAATCTTAGTCTTGAGTTGCGAGTCTAATTATTGTAATTAGGTTGTCTAATTATTGTAAGCATGAGATCTATATATGGACTCATGGGCTATATTGTTAGTGTGTTCTAGAAACCCATAGAGCTTTTAGAGAGAGCTAGTGTAGCTCCTCCTAGTTCCATAGGGGTGCTGAGAGTGTTTGATCAGGGAGAGTTGCAAGGTCTGCAAGGTCAAGGAGCTGATCCACCGGGGTACTGGTTGAAGAATCATAAGGACTTGGTGAGGCAAGGACAAGGGTTCTTCAGGTGTGTAGAAAGGCTTCTACATGGTGAGTATGATATAGTTATTTGCAGGTAGCAGCAGAGAGCAGGGGATCTACTTGGAGTGCGTGGAGCACTGGATTACTGGCAGTGAAGGATACTGACTGGTTGGTGAGGTGAACATCAATTCTACATTTTAATTGATTGTTGTGACTAAGAGAGAGAGGGAAGAAGGTCTTGAGGTGTGGCAAACCTCTGAGGTGGAAGAAGAAGTGGCATCTTCTTTATTGTATATTCTTCTGAGTGTTTATTAATACAATTGTGTATTGTCTCTCAATTCCTGTGTTGTTTCATATTTCTAGTTACTTATTGATTCTGGTTCATTTCCGTGTTTAGTTGCTAATACGAGTAGTAATCATATGAGCTCTAATTGGTGGATCAAAGACCCTGACAGTTAGTGCATCATCTTTGATAGGAGTGGCTTTAATAGGAAGATAAAAGTAGTCAAGATGATAAGCAATCAGATGTTTCCATTGAGAATACAAAGTGAGCTCAATTTTTTTTAAAAATAATGATGGTAGATGAACCTATTCTTTGGCATCTTAGGTATGGCCATTTGAGCTTTGGAGGGTTGAACCTTCTTCATAAGAAGCACATGGTGAAGGGGTTGCCCCTTATAAAATAGTCAAACAAGGTGTGTGAAAGATGCATATTGGGGAACTAACATAGGAGTGCATTTCCCATGGATAAGGCATGGAGAGCTAGAGCTCCATTAGAGTTGATCCATTTAGATTTGTGTGGGCCAATGAAGACCCCCTCCGCATCCAAGAATGTCTTTCATAGATGATTACAGCCAAAAGATTTGGGTGTATTTCTTGAAGAATAAATCAGAAGCATTTGAGACCTTCAAGCATTTGAAGGCCATGGTGGATAAGCAAAGTGGCCACTACATCAAGATTTTGAGAATGGATAGAGGGGGAGAGTATATCTCTAATGAGTTCATGAATTTTTGTAAGGATCATGACATAAATAAATAATTTACAGCTAGGTATAAACTGTAGTAAAATGGTGTGGGCAAGAGAAAGAGTATGACCATCCAAGATATGGCACGGAAAATGCTAAAGACAAAAGGTTTGCCTAATGATTTTTGGGTTGAGGCTATAACAACAACCATGTACTTGTTAAAAATTTATCTAATAAAGAGTGTAAGGGATGTAATCCCTCAAGAAGCATGGAGCAATCGAAAGTCAAGTGTTGAAAACCTTAGTGTCTTTAGTTGTGTAGCATATGCACACATGCTTAATTAAATAATAATGAAGTGAGAGGATAAAGGTGAGAAGTGTATTTTCATAGGCTATAGTGACCAATCAAAAGCATATCAGTTGTAAAATCCCATCACCAAAGATCTCATAATCAATCAGGATGTTAAATTCATTGAGCATGAAGCTTGGAAAGAGAGACAAGGAGAAGAACATGTTGAAACAAGGGCTAGTGGACCCTTCATTGAATCTAAAAATGTAGGTGGTACATCCACCAATGCACCAACATGGACCCCTATTTCACATAGGGCTAATTTATCTAATGGCAACAACCATCATGGAGGTCAAGATGTTGTTCAAGAGTCTACATCCTCATCCTCTAACTCAAGTCAACATCAAGTAAGGACAATAAGCTTACAAGAAGTTTATGAGTAGTTAAGCTATGATCAAAATGAGAATGAAACCATGAATTATGCACTCTTTCTATTAGTTGATCCAATCTACTTTGAAGAAGTAGTTAAGGGCAACAAGTGGTGTGAGGCTATATACAAAAAAATGCATGCCATAGATATAAATGATACATGATATTTAATTAACCTAAAAAAAGGAAAAGAAGTCATAGGAGTTAAGTGAGTATACAAGACAAAAACTACTCTTGAAGGAAAGATAGAGAGGCATAAGGCAAGGCTAGTGGTGAAGAGCTACAAGCAAAATTCTGGATGTGATTACAATGAAACATTTGCACCCGTGGCAAGGCTAAGAAATATAAGGATAATCATAGCCATTGCTACCCAACACAAATGAAAGGTACATCAAATGGATGTGAAGTCAGCATTCTTGAATGGAATGCTTGAAGAAGAGGTCTATGTGGGACAGCCACCCAGATATGAGATTCTCAAGCATTATAACAAAATGTATAAACTAAAAAAGGCATTGTATAAGCTCAAACAAGCCCCAAGAGCATGGTAAAACCATATAGACTCATATTTGTTGAGCAACAGTTTTAGCAAGAGTGCAAGTGAGCCCACATTATACATAAAATCATGCAAGGAAGGTATGTTGATTTTTGTATTGTATGTGGATGATCTTATATTTACTGATAATGCAAATCATTCCATTGAATATTTTAAAATAGTCATGAACAATGAGTTTGAAATGATTGATTTGAGTTTTTTGAAGTACTTTCTTGGCATAAAAGTCAGGCAAATAGATGAAGACATATTCATATGCCAATCTAACTATGCAAAAGAGGTTTTGGAAAGGTTTAAGATGCTGGACAACAAGCCTATATTCACTCTAGCTGAGACAAGCCTTAAGTTATGCAAATATGATTGAAACACTAATGTAGACCCCACACGCTATAAGAGTCTAGTGGGAAGCTTAATGCACTTGCCTACAACAAGAATGGATATCTTGTATGCAGTCAACCTTATATCAATATTCATGGAGATGCCAAGGAGACACATTAGCAAGCTGGCAAGACGATATTAAGGTACATGAATGGAACAAGAGATTATGGTGTTTTGTATGCAATGGCAAAGGAGTTTTAGCTTGTTGATTACATGGATAGTGATTGGATAGGTAGCCTTGATGACTGAAAGAGCACTTTGGGGTATATATTTCATCTTGGGTTAGGATCCATATCTTAAGCTTCAAAGAAATAATCAATAGTGTCACTTTCTATAGCTGAAGCGAAGTATATAGCAACCAATGCAATAGTATGTCAAACTATATGGTTGAGAAGGATACTTTTTGATTTACATGAGGATCAGTAAAGAGCTTCTATGGTCTATTGTGATAATGTATTATCCATCACATTGTCAAATAACCCTGTGTTTCATGGAAAGAGCAAACACATTGCAATCAGGTATCACTTCATTTGAGAGTTAGTTGAAAATTATGTCATAGAGCTTACTTTTTGTAAGTTTGATCAATAATTAGCTGATATTTTTATTAAATTATTGCCTAAAGACACTGTAATGCACTTAAGAGGAAGGTTAGGGGTCATAAATGTAGTAGCATTAGGTCTACATTGTGTTCTGATAGCTCTGGAGTCTTAAAACAAATCTACGAACTCAAACAATCCATCTATGAACTCCATCAGTCCAGCTACAGATTGTTACAAAAAATCTAAGAACTCCATCAGTAGAACTATGGACTCCTACAAAAAATCTACAGACTCTATTAGTTAAACTATGGACTTCTACATAAAATTTATAGACTCAAATAGTCCATCTACGGACTCCATCAGTCCATCTATAGACTTCATCAGTCCAACTACGGACTGTTACAGAAAATCTATAGAATCTAACAATCCATCTATAGATTCCTATAGAAAAACTATGGACTCCATCAATATAACTACGTACTTCAGTAACAAACTTTTGAACATGCATAAAAAAGATGCAAAAGCATTTGGTAAGTTATAAAGAAGTTTTGGAGACTAAGAAAGTCTAAGTGACCATGGTAGGAAGGTCAAAAATAAGGGGGAGTGTTAAAATATTATTTTATTACTTCTTACCTAACTCAGCCAATTCCAAAACATGACATATGCTGCCACCAACAAAATTAAATGATGTTCTTTCAATTTTCAAATTTGGAGCTCATTTTATTTTGGGGGAAAATCTACGGAGTAGGTAAGAAAGTAAGTAGAAGACAAAAAGAGATAGAAGAGAGAGTAGCAAAAGAAAAAAGAAAAAAATGAATGCAACAATAGGAAAAGAAAAATATGAGTGAGCAGAGAGAGAAAATTAAGGATAGAATCCAACCTAGTAGCAGTCTATAGATGAATAACAGTCCGTAGCAAGGGAAGAGTGAGAGTGCAACAACCTATAAAAGAAATAGGGGAAAAACATAGCAGTATTCCATAGTTAGCAAAAGAGGGAAAAAAATAAAGCATCAATCAAAGAAAGTCATTAAATGATTTTTTTATTTGTAGAATTTAATTTTTTACAACAACAACAGCTGTATGAACTAGTTTATGTAAGAGGAGATTTTTCAGAATTTAATATATGCAGGATTTAGTGTTTATTTCTCTATTTTCTCTCATATTATGTTTCAATCTTGTATTGTTTATTGCTACTTACTTGGGCTTGTAAGTTTTTTGTTATTCTCTCTCGTACACAAGGAATAGTGTTGTAAGGTTTTTCCAACAAATTTAAAGCTTATATTATAAAAATGAATAGTTGTGTTATATTAAGATTTGTTATGGCCCTCAATTGTAGAAAAAATTGAAAATAACAAACCAATAATTACATTAATTCATCACCCAAGCAATCGTGTTTTGCACAATATGATTCTAAAATAAAAATTATTTATTTCATTGCCTATGCAACCTTATTTTGTACAATATGACTCTTAACATAAAATTATTTACTTCAATCATTATTTTAATAATTATTTAATTTCTCTATAATAATTATAAGTGATATAAAATTCACACAAAAAAGTCCAAAAAACATATTAGAACCGTACACACTTTAGACATTTGTGGAACATTTGTGCATGGTTTAAAGAAGCCGGGTAAACTAGGGAAATGTTTAGGAAAGATAAAGTGAATATTAAAAATTACAAGAGAAGATGTAAGGACTATTCAAAATATATGTCAATAATAACTAATTTAAACCAAAAAATAAAAAATAAAATTTACAAGCATTTAATTTAACACTTAAATATTTTATAAAATGTAAGATTCTTTCACATTCACTTTTGAATTTGATAAGTGTAAATAATATTAGTATAAATATCTTAAATATATCTATTGAAAAATATTTATAGATATAGATCTCAAAGTTCGTGTATTGAATTTTATGTAAACTCTATTGATTGATAACTACATTATCTTCTTAAAAATAATTATCATTAACTAATGACAAATACCATCAATCTAGTTGCATTAATATATTAAGTTTGAAAAAAACTTCTCGAAAAAAAAGATCCAAACTTTATTATATGATCAAAATTTATGATTTTTTGATTGACTTCCCAAACTAAAAAAGAAGAATTTCTATATAACAATTAAAGAGACATCAATTTTAAGATTGAATCTTTCTTATAAAGATCAATTAGACAATATATTTAAAGTTATCATTAATTAACATCCATGAATATTAAATTCCCACCACGCCTTAGTCAGGTGCTATTGTATTTTGGTTCTTGCATTTACCTCGGTCAACCCTGCCATGTCACCCAATCAAAACATTTTATCATTTTTATATTTGCAATTTTCCAGTGTTTCAGGGATAGTTTTTAGTTTTTTATTAATGTTTACAGTAACCATTAACTGGAGATTAAACAGAAAAATCATATCCAATGAGAAACCATTATTTGCCTTAGTTACAGTTTCGTAGTTTAATGCATGGGAAGGACTATGAGGAAAGGCCAATTGTACCTGAAGCAGCAGCATGACAACCAATGCACAGGCAAAATAATGCAGCTTAGGGAAAGAATCATTAGACATGAATTTGAAGCTTTGTCCACCCTCTTCTACAGCCAGTGTGAATAATCCCACAGCTTATATTCTTTATACCCTCTAATTCTGACCACCTTCTCGGTGCCCTTGTTGGTCACCACAAAGGCGAAGATAACGAAGCAGAAGAGCAATAAAATCAGAATAAACATGGCGGCCAGGTAGATCCATAAAAGCAATGAATTTTTGCAACAGGCACCCATCACACCGGTGATGAAGACGAACCATAGAAAGATGTCGATGGCTATCACCGGATTTTCAAAAAACTTCTTGCAGTCCTTGCTGCCTCTATTAGCCATCCATATTCTGCTGCCTATAATAGGGATCGACAGAAGCAGCGTCAAGATATTTAGAATTCTGATTAGATTGTTTCTGAAACGCACCATTTTTATTCGCTACAGAGACTGGGAAGATGAAAAGAATGAGGAGTGGAACGTGGTTTATGTGGGTGCGGGGATGCAGAATTGTTTAAATCTGGCAAAATCAATGAAAGAGAGGCGTAACTTCGTTCTGGCGGTCCAACAACAGTTTTGGAACCACCCATAGTTTTGCCTTCGAACTGCCCACACAGCCAGTGGATTAAAAAATATGGTTGGTTTTACAACAGTATCGTTTGTTTGTGGCTCAGAATTATATTTTTGCTGATATTTTTATGGTGTATGTCATAAGGCTACAACACAAATCTTGGCTTTATAATGAAAAATAAAATTGTTTTAAATTTTAGCTAATGTTCATATAGGCGCAATGTCATTATGACCATTATTCATATTTGTTTTTCGTTAAAAAGTATGCACAGGAAGCTTGTGATATATTTTCATGATATTCTCTACAGTGGGCACACCTTCACCCAAAAAAGCCTATAAATAACCAGCCTTTCTGTACGAAGTGAATCATCCATTTGAGTTTTTTCATCATTTTCTATACTAAAGTTTTTGGACTTCCTGTGTAGTTTTTTTTTCAGAAAAATGAAAGGAAGTGGTAAAGCTGGTGTTATTATGATATGTTTGGTTTTAGTGTTAGCAAAAGCTTGGCCATCGATGGGTAGCTATTTCACTGTGTGGAAGGGACCAGGGTGCAATAATCATGCTACTTGATACAACAAATGTGGGTGTTCTAATATAGATAACAATTTACATGGAGGATATGAGTTTGTATACCAAGGCCAGACTGCTTTAGCTTACAACTAGCCCGACTGTAAGGGCGTAGCACATACTGGTTTCAGGAAGGCTACTAATATGTGTATAGCTATTTTGGATGGCAGTGTTAAGTTTTTTTTAATGGTTGGTATGATTATAATTATGGTTAGAATAAATAATGTTGTCGCCTAGGAGCAACCTCAGAATGTGACAAATTAATATTAATGTGAGGTATCAACTAACATTTGCCCTTGTTGCAACACCTGAAGGGGCCAATCTCACTACCATGATTGGAAATGGCTATTTTGGTTATCTGGTTGTGTTTGATGGGTACCATTAATACTAATATATGAAATGGGCCTTTTGTGTTATTGTGGGCGTAGCATTTTTCAATTTTTCATTATGGTGGTAGAGAAACAATTCCTTTTCCGCTGTATTATTCAATATAATTTTTAAATTTAGTATATATACATTATTTTTATTTTACAGGTGAAAATATTTTAAGTTAAAAGTGGTGTTCTCCTCTTCCTTCCCTAATAACTAATACTTTTTTCAATCATTGAAAATATTTTAACTTTTGAGTAGTGCTCTCCTCTTTTGTTAATAGTTGGGGGATAAAAGGAGGCCAACTCGTGGACATATTTTCCCTGAAAATTAGTTATCTAAACTTATGTAGATAATTTGAGATGGCTACACTCAAAATTAGAAGATGGTCTCAGAACATAAATTGTAGAATTTTGAATATAGTTATTAAAACACTATTTTTTTTTAAATGGTTAAGTATAATTACGTCAAACATCTAAAATTTGAATAGAAATTCCTATTTTTAAATAAATTTCAATAAATAGTTGGTCATACGGTTCCTCATTTTTTAGCATTTTTTAGTATTGTTTAAAACCATTTGGTGAAATTTTAGATAAGATCATCTAGTTTGTAACCTATATTATTTTTTTAAATTTTTGATGAATTATTATTTTTTATTAATTTTAAAAGTAAATAAATCGTGATAACTGACAAAAAAATAGATAGACAGTCGTGCGTCCCTCTTTAACTACCTAAAAAAATTAGTTTTTTTTAATGTGTAGCATTAGACCTAGTTTGTAACCATATATATAATTTTTCATTTGAATCAATCAAAGAAAAGATACAAAAACATATATAGGCATGTATATTTACAGCATGTAGTAGTCTAAAAAAACTATAGTTAGAAATCAACATAGATTAAAACCTTAAAATAGTCCAAAAATTATAAAAATCATCTATTTGGAAAGAAGAGAGGATGCTTGTCATTGTGGTAATAATTTTATAAATTTTCATGTTTAAATTATTAGTGTATTTGGCAATGAAAGTTAAATTTTATTTTTTCTATCAAAACTCTCATATCTAGTTATCTATTGATAGGTCCAAGCATTTGGATTAGGAATCCAAGCCATTTCCAAGCCAAAAGGATCAGTTTTAAATTCAAACTTAACATAATGTTTACACATTATAATGTGTATATGTTCCTTTGGAATTGCACTAGAAACCAAAGAATATATGTTGGAAGCATTGACTATTTTTATTCATGCAATGTGAATGGAATGTGTACACATTATAATGCATGCACATTCCTTTCACATTGTAAAAAAACATTATAAGATGATTTGGAAGGGAAAATAATTTAATTGGAAGGGGCAAATAGTTTACTAAAATAAATGTT